>JAZEWT010000003.1:28837923-28861616 GCA_036362905.1 Mordacia mordax | reverse complement strand
ACCGATGGCGGGCGGGTGAGCGGATTGCAGGCGAGTGAGCTGGTGGCAGGCAGGTGAGCGGGTGAGCGGGTTGCATGCGGGTTAGCCGATGGCGGGCGGGTGATCGGATTGCAGGCGAGTGAGCTGGTGGCAGGCAGGAAAGCGAGCGGGTGGCAGGAATAAAGTGGCGCAGAAACACAAAGCGCCGTGACTGGGGACCTTAAGCAAGTTTAGCCGTGACCAGAAATGTCACCTCGTATTACTTCACACCCAAACCGTGGCTTTTTTTTGTACGAAATAGCAAAAGCATAAAAAAACGCAAACCAAGGCTGACGTCCGCTAAGCGGTGGTTATGAAAACAGATTGTGGGAAATCTGAAAAGAGGCAGTGGAGCTTAGACAGGATGCAGCGCTAACGTGAGACGATACTGCCAGGAAAAAAAAAATTGCCACACGTTGGCGGGTTTCTTTAGGTCATTGATCCTGGGACTAATGGCGGCCAGAGTAATCCATCAGTGAATACTTAGATGCGTCAGCTCTGAGCCACTGTGAGCGCGCGCTGTGTGGGATCTGGCTGGGGAGAAATGCCGCTGTTATGAATGTGACGCACAGTCTCTTGTCTTGGGGCACGTTTCGGATTGATGTTGTGGGAAACTGTGGTGTAAATGCCTTTGCGTGCACTCGTCGGGCTTATCAGACTGCTCCGGGCTAGTGTGCCAGCGTTTGGAACCGTTAACACCACCGCGTTTTTGATCTGTGTAAATGTAAGCGGCATTAACATATTAGATGTCAAATTTGATTACATTGTTTTCTTAATTCTCAACTCAAAGTGTTTTCTGCGCAATGCTTGAGTCAGATTTTTGAATTCCATTGTAAGAGTAAATAAGTCCCCTGATAATTGACTTTGTGCAGCAGCATTTATTTCTCTATGCCTTTCACGAGAATTTTAAATTAACAACTTTCGTTGTTGTTGGCCCAGTGGGTAGCACTGTCGCCTCACAGCAAGAAGGTCCCGGGTTCGAATCTCGGCTCGGGTGCATTCTGTGTGGAGTTTGCATGTTCTCCCTGTGTCCGCGTGAGTTTTCGCCGGGCACTCCGGTTTCCTCCCACAGTTCAAAAACATGCTGCTGCATAGGCTAATTGGCTCGCAGACTAAATTGCCCACAGTGCCCAGTGATGGACTGGCGTTCCATCGTGGATATGTCTCCGCCTTGCGCCCTGTGTCTGCCGGGATGGGCTCTGGCTCACCGCGACCCTGTACAGGACTAGGCGATTTCTGACACAGAAGAGAGAGAGAGAAGAGACTCTCGTTGTATCCACGCAGATCTTAGTGGTCAGAGTGCCAATCCCTTTGCAAACTTGTGGGAGAGTGATCTGCCCCAGGACACCAGAAGCATGGCTCAACGTGGGATTCTTTGCCTCTCCCTCTTAACCATTTGGCTCTCGTTTAATGAGCAACAGAACCGGTACCTCAATCGACAGCTCTCGAACTGGCTGACCCAAGCAAGAGCCATACTGAGCAAGGACAATGTCCTCGTGGAAGCCTCTGCCCGTGGCACGCTGGCGGTACGGTTGGTGTTCGGAGAGACGTTAACCGCATGCGTTGCACGTCCTGCCTTGCGCTGCCCCCGTAGCCCTCCGATGATCTCGTCAAGGCTGGCGATCTCGGACGTGCGGTTCTCCCCGCACCACGGAGTCTCGGGGCTCGAGGCGCCGTTCAGCCCGGCCCACGCGCACGCTCACGCGCACGCGTTCGTCAGCCCCTATGTGGAGCAGTACCTGCGCTCCATGCACAGCAGCCCTTCCCTGTCGGTCATCTCGGCTGCCCGGGGGCTCAGCCCGGCGGAAGGTACGCAGCTACGCACGCACTCAGGTTGTCACCTCTCGGGTGAAAAAATTGGAACGTCATTAATTGTCGGATGACATCATACAATATAGGAAGCGATATCTGGCGCCGGCTGACCACCTAGACAATTCTTCTCTCCTCTCTGAGGTTTTATCGTTCCCCCGTATCTGTGTCTTGTCCGTGACCAACCGGGCAATTTGTATGTGTTGTAGATTTTGTTATTCTTATGCATTATTAAACCGAGGCGGCGCGGTGGCCCAGTGGTTAGCGCTGTCGCCTCACAGCAAGAAGGCCCCGGGTTCGAATCTCTCGGCTCGGGTGCCTTTCTATGTGGAGTTTGCATGCTCTCCCCGTGTCCGCGTGGGTTTTCGCCGGGCACTCCGGTTTCCTCCCACAGTCCAAAAAGCATGCTGCTACATAGGTTGATTGGCTCGCAGGCTTAATTGCCCCGCAGTTCCCGGCGATGGACTGGCGTCCCATCGTCGGTACATCCTTGCCTTGCGCCCTGTGTCTGCCCGGATAGGCTCCGGCTTCACCGTGACCCTGTAAAGGACTAAGCGGTTTCAGACAATGAGATGAGATGAGATTATTAAACCGTGAGAGGGGAGAACTACAGGCAAATGCGTTGCTTTTAGTGGTATATAATTAAGTAGCTGACAATAACTGCGATTTGTAATGTCACAAGAAATCTTATAGATTTGCCACGATGGTTACTTCAAAAAGAGGACATCTTGAGAAACCTGCACCCATAGCATGTCTCCACAATTCTACGGAACAGGTCTCGTCACTCAGTTGAGCTGCTGGGCGACTGAGAGCACGATTGGTGCGCTCGTGATGAATGGTCAGAGTTGTGCTGCTACATCAGGAGGCCAGCAACTAGCAGAATTGCCCTGTTTGCCAGCATGTAAAGCAGGCGTCTTAGAGAAGTAGTTTGTATTTATTGACTGACAACATCATAATATAGAGTATACAGTGTCTGGCAAATGTTGGTGCCAATTCAATGCATGGCTACCTTCCCCCACCTCTCTGCCGTTTCTTTACACCCCTGTGCACACTGTGAATTGTAAATATAATTTGTATCATTTTCAAACTTAAAATAAGAGAGCCTCATTTGACCATGTTTCCTGTCACAGTATTATGGCTAGTGCATGACATCAAGTTGTTGACGTGTTGAATGGAATTGTAGTATTATCAATCAAAGTGGAAATGCTGCACTAATTGACGAACCTCTAATCGAGTGCCAGAGCTGAGTAGGGCGCATTATTGCCCTCCTACGGTCGGCATGTGGAAACGTGAAACTCATAATACGTTGTGCCTTCTCACGTCCGAAATGTAGATTTACAAAAAGGGAAAAGATGCTTCCTTCTTTTTCTAGGTACCATATCCGACAGGACGTTGGTGGCAATGGTCTTCCACAGATCTCTGCTCTTTGAACTTCTAAGAACGTCCATTGTTCATACGTTTATCCATCTCGAGAGACTGTTGACACGAGTCAATCTCTGTCGTCCACGATCTCTCTTTCCTTCAATTTTCCGGTTATAACCAGATTTTCAATTCCCCCTTTCCTCATAATATGCCCGAGAAACTTCGACTGTCTCCTTCTAATGTCATTCAACACCTTATTTCTACATCCCATTCGTGACAAAATTTCTTCATTTGAAATGTGTGACTTGTCCAAGATACCTTCAAGATGCGTCTAAAGAACCACATTTCAGTTGCTTCAATTCTCTTTTCTATACGGTGATACTGTCAATATTCTGATGCACGCGTGAAAACTGGTATAACCTGACAATCAAGAACTCTTAATTTCGTCCTCATAGAAATGTGATTATTTATCAGTTTCTTTTTCATTTTGAAAAAGCTATCTTAACTAATTCTAATCAATTATCATTTAACAGAAGCACCTACCTAGTGCCACTTTCATCGCACGCACCAATACATATCAAGTAAATAAATAAACAGAAACATACATAATACCGGTAGCCCAACAGATATCAGACGTGTAAATAATCTCATCTCATTGTCTGAAACCGCTTAGTCCTATACAGGGTCACGGTGAAGCCGGAGCCTATCCCGGCAGACACAGGGCGCAAGGCAAGGATATACCGACGATGGGACGCCAGTCCATCGCCGGGCACTGCGGGGCAATTTAGCCTGCGAGCCAATTAACCTATGTAGCAGCATGCTTTTTGGACTGTGGGAGGAAGCCGGAGTGCCCGGCGAAAACCCACGCGGGCACGGGGAGAGCATGCAAACTCCACACAGAAAGGCACCCGAGCCGAGAGATTCGAACCCGGGACCTTCTTGCTGTGAGGCGACAGCGCTAACCACTGGGCCACCGCGCCGCCCTGTGTAAATAATGATTGAAGAGATATGACTTGAGCATTTTCTGGAATGGTGTGAATGACTCTGTGGTCCTGATTTCGATTGGGACGTCTTTCCACCACGAGCAGTGCATTATTACTCGGTTTAATTATATTACTTGCTAAAATGCCATAACAAAACCTCACAGTGATTACCCGAAATTTGGTGATTAAAAATCACCTCCTTACTACCTCAATGCTTTATTAAATGAAACTTGGCAGTAGTTGAGCAGTCACGGTTTTATCGATATTGATGCCTTTCTGTGTAAATCCACATTAAATCCCAAGGGATTTTCTGCAGCACATTAAGTGAGTGTTGATATTTGCTGTTGCTTTCTCTTGTATATTATAAAGATTCAAATTTTGTTATTGCTGCAAAAATGTGAAACACAACTCTGTGCTGTCCAAACAATGTTTATATTTAAGTGGATATTTATTTCACTATCTTCAACTACAAGAGTCCTAATTGTGTTCATGCACACCAGTTGGCATTTGGCCAGTGTCGTGGCTGTGTCAAATAGATATGTATCTTGCAATATGTCTCCAGTTAATTATTAATTGTTGTGCTTTCTCCTGGTTATTTGTATACACACCCATAATTATACTATGTATTTTTGATTTAACTGAAGTGGGATTTTTTTGGTTATCTGGACATTCATTTTAATGCCCTGTTTAAAAACAAGAGCCCATGCCGTTCTCTCCGCAGCGCTTTGTGACCCTCGGGTGAAAATTGCTCTCGATGTGCAATCCTTCTTATTATTAATATTATGTTAATCGCCACCAGCTTGGTTTTTGTTCAGACCTAAGTCAAGTTGTGCGAGTTCCCCAAACCTCACCAGACCATCGTCATCATTGCCCTATATCTCCCTTGTGCCTCTTCAGCTTCGCATGAAGCCCTGAAAGAGCGGGGTGCCTTCACCTTCCCCACGCCGCCACCTGGCGCCGCCTCAGCCGAGTACTACCAGCACCTGGCGCTTATGGCCAGCCACGGGGGGCCGGCTTACTCAGCGGGAATGCTGCCACCCCATCCATCCCTGGGCCCCACCGGTCTGCCCCTCGACTACATGCACCAACTCGACGGTAGGCCCCGAGCTCTGCCCTGTCTCGCCTGTGGGTCTCGGTGGCCTTCGGTTCAATAAAACACCTCGGTTGGCATTTGAAGTTGAATGAAGATTAAGCAAATGTATTTAAGCCCTTGAGGTGTTTTATGTACTGGTACTCAAAGTCTCCATTGCACCATTACTAAATACCCAACCAAGGTGTGTCGTTACTCGCTAGTTCACCTCTGATTTATCTTATATTACTTTTTCTAGTTTACGAATAACACTTTTTATTCGTAAGCATTTACCTCGTTCCCATGGCCGCAGTGGTGGCCTTGCGGTTCTCCATCGTGTTACTGCCGAAATCCATCCAATTCCATCCCCGACCTTCCATTCACTCGAGCATATGTCTCTGGATTAGAGGTCGGCTCAACCTGTGAAGTTGGTGCTGCTCTACCACCCACCTGGAGCCTCCACTTCTTTTTGTCAATGAACTGTCTGAGCTGCTCTTTAAGCTGTTCTCCAGTTCTGAGAGGATTCTGATACTTGGCGATTTTAAAATCCATATTGATTCTCCAAAAAGCCCCCTTACAAGGGATTTCATGGCCACTCTTAACTCATTTGGCTTCATTCAGCATGTGACATCTGCCACTCACAGATATGGTCATACTCTGGACTTACTTTACTCAAGGGGCATATCTGTAACAAACCTGTCCATCACTGATCCTGGCCTGTCTGATCATTCCGCTGTTTGGTTTGATCTTCAAGTACCACAACCCATTCCTATCACCAAGCATCAAATCCAATTCCGAAATCTTTACGTCATCACTCCTGACTTATTCACCGCTGCAATCAACAGTTCATCACTCTCTGCCTCGGCTCACTTTGCCTCTGATGCGACAGTTAAAACTTACAACAGCCTGCTATCAAGCATACTAGATGATTTGGCCCCATTAAAATTGTGCAGTTTCTCAGGCGGAACACTATCCCCTTGATATACTGCTGAACTCCAGGACCTCAAGGTGAATGCACGCAGAGCCAATTTGACTTGGGAAAAATCTGGCCTCACCGTTTATGCTCAAGTCATTAAGGACCAGCTCAATCGCTACCAGAAGGCACTTGATTGCACCAGTAACAACCACTTTTCCAGCATGCTGACTGATGTCTGGGACAAGCCCAAGAGCCTCTTTTCGACCATTAATTGGCTCTTTCATCCAATCAGTCACTCACCCTCACCTCTCTTCACTAATGAAGATCAGGCAGATTAGTTGATTCAGTTTTTCCCAGAAAAAAATAAAGCCCCCCCCGTATCTCTACCCAGTTTCAATCACCAACGAATACCTCAACAAATGTTCCTTCTGCTACCCTGATCTCAAAACTCCTGGAATTTTCCAAGTTAATGCAAACTGATGTCTCTTCATTAGTTACTAGATCTCGGCTAACAAACTGCTCCCTGGACCCCTTCCAATTCAAACTCATCCGGGAAATTTTCAAGCCCCTTTCCACCTTCGTTACTGATCTCTTCAATAACTCACTTTGCTCTGGCATCGTTCTCATACTATTAAAATGTGCCGCAGTTACACCTCTGTTCAAAAAATCTGGCCTCGATTGCAACATCCCTTATAATTACTGCCTCATCTCAAATTTACCATTCCTCTCTAAGGTCCTTGAACGTGCAGTAGCCGTGCAACTCTAGAAACACGTCCTCACCAATGACCTCCTTGATCTCTTCCAATCTGGGTTTAGATTCAGCCATGGTACTGAAACTGCTTTGGTCAAAGTAATTAATGACCTACTTGTCACTGCTGATGAAGACTTGCCAAGTATTCTTGTCCTCCTGGACCTGAGTGTTGCCTTTGATACCGTTGACCACCCTACCTTACTTGAGCGACTGGAGGGCATAGGGGTGTCTGGTTGTGTCCTGCACTGGCTGAGGTCTTCGTCAGCCTCAGAGGACGTAATTCAAAGATCCATCGTGTTGTGTCTGGAGTTCCTCAGGGCTCAGTCCAAGGCTGAACCTATTCAATTGATGCTTGACGACCAGACTATTGAAGTTGCTAAGGCAGCCCGGAGTCTAGTAGATACTCTTGATTCCTTACTTACCAGATTGTGCAACATCCTGTCACCGCCCAATGCCTGGAAGCTAATACATATCTTCATCTCTTCACGAATCAATGTTTGAAATGCACTACTCCCTGGCATCCCTGCCTACCCTATCAATCATCTTCAACGTGTGTAGATTGCAGCTGCTAGAGTCCCCACACTCGCACACCCATCCACGATCACATATCTCCAGTACTAGTGTCTCTCCACTGGTTACCGGTTAAATATAGGATTGAATTCAAGATCCTCCTTCTCACCAACAAGGCTCTTACTGGCGCTGCTCTGACATACATCCGTGACCTACTTCAGATACCCTCCTCAACACAACAACTTTGATCCTCCAATATGGGCTTGCTGCATGTGCCCAGATCACACCTCCATTCGATGGGTGATAGAGCCTTCTCACGTGCTGCTCCCAGACTCTGGAATGTATTCCCATTGGAGATTCGGTCAGCTGAGTCCCTAGACATCTTCAAATCTCGTCTCAAGTCTCACTTATTCTGTAAGGCTTTGAATTCCTCTGGCTAGGACTGTTGATGCATCTCACTCATGTGTTGGGATGGTGGCTTGCTACCGACCAGCACCTGCTCAGGAACACTATTCCTTCCTTCGTTTGTTTAACAATTATTTATATCGCTTTATTTATGTCCTTCTCTAAATTATAGCCATTATTTGACTTTTGATTGAACTGCTTTGATGATGTTGTTTTTGCTGACATGCCGTTCTCTCCATAGCTCTGTGCAGCGCTTTGTGACCCTGGGGTGAAAATATCTCTAGAATTGCAATTATTAATTATTATTACCTTAAACACTTGTTAAAAAGATATCCTGCCATATTATTAAATTGTGGTTTGAAAACTTACATGGTTATAAACAATACAGCATAAGATTTGTACAAATTGGTAATGCCTCATTTGAAAAAAAAAATTGCATCAAATCAAAATGTACAATTTTTCTGACCTAATATGCAACTGTTGGGGATTTCCGCATAGACATCGTGCGTAAAACAGGAGTTGCCAAAACAAAGTACCAGCCTCTGGTGAAAGATCCATTAAAACAGCGAGGTGCAGTGAGCAGCTGCGTGCGGACGGAGATTATGTCGTCTCTTGGTGCATCGCACAGAGTGGCCCTTGCACTGACAGCTGGATGGGTAGAAGTGTCGGGGCATCGATTTGGCCGACACCCCGGTGTGAATGTTAACAAAATATTTTTGTCGTGGAGGAAATCCACCCAGCTGTTACGTCGCACCCTGAGACCCATCCCCCAACCCTATAACATCTTTCCCAAGTGGCCCTCCCTCTTCCTCGATCCCAAAGGAATCCCTTGGCATTTGGCAGACTATTCTGCTGCTAGCAACAAATTCCAGCAGCAACGATCCAGCTGGTGTCGAGAGTAGAATTTATCTTTTTTTTTGTAGATTTTAGTTCATGGGTGGAGCTGGAACACAGTGGTCGGTTCTCCATTGGTCGGTGTTTTTTGGGATAACGCGGAGACAATCTTAGGCGGGGGTGCCGACGGGAATACTCAATGTGGCACCCACCTAAACGTTACTTGGCTTTACCGCAAGACAATGATGGCAGTTACGGACTTATGGCCTTGACACCAAATCCTGGACCCTATTAAAACACGTTTCACAATTTGATGAGTTAGCAATATTAAACTCGAAGCACAGTGTTATGTTTGATGCAATTTTTCATCAATATTTAGGCCAAATACATAAAACATGACTTTAATGGTGTTGTAAATAATTTATGGCTTTTTTGCAATCATTTATTATAAATACACACTCGGGTTCCTGAACCAGAGCTCAGAAAGGGTAGTTGTGAAGTGGCTTCCGCTTGCTTCCCAAACGGCGATTTTTCCGCGACACCATCGCTGGACGTTGTCTAGCATCACGCCCGGAATGAGTTTGCCTCTCGCCTGATTGGAGGACGCCCGTCTTCTAGTGCTTGCGCCGTCAGGCTCAGGCTCGGCGATGTTTTTGCTTTAGGGTCACCGGAGGAATGCTTTCATTCAGTGTCGGCTCTAAGGGGATCCTGTTCTCGTGACTACACACCATTTCTCCTCGGATATTACCGCCTGGCGTAATACCACAGTCCTAATGCGCAGTGCAGTCCTTCCTGACAGGGCAATACGTCTAAATCTGAATAAAGAATGCGCCTGCTCATTTTACACGTGGGCCTGCGGTGATTCCTTGCTTACACGGGTTTTATTTGGGGGGCCCGAGGCGGGCAGGTTTACACAAAATTAATGGTGCAGGAGCTCACACGCAGCGAGGCCGTCGTAAATCATGCACGGGGGCAGCGCTGAGAAATGGCTGCGCAGGATTTTTTTTCGTCCTCCTCCAATCCCACCTTTTCTCCGGGTTTGATTCGGCTTATGAATACGCGAGCGGGCCTTATTAACGAGGCAGGCTGCACAGGTGATTTCACGGAAGATAAATTTTCCTCCCGGTTCACCGGTTCGCAGTCAGCAAGCGGCGTGCATGTGTACAAAACAGCCGGATATTATTTAATCAGCGCTGCTCGCGAGCGCAGCCAGGCACCATAAGGCTTATTCAGTGCTCCTGGCCTCAGATGAAGTGCGGATTCCCGTTGAATGTCAACAGAAAGCGCGCACGCACGCCTATGCTCACACGCACACGCACATACCTCTAATAAAGCTCGTGCCATGGTAGCGCTTGTAAGGCTGGAGGAGATCTCAAGGCACAATGAGATGCAGACTGGATATAACACCAGTGCTTCAACATGTACTCAATTCTTCTGGAGCAGCGTTAAAGTGACAGGGCCGCTGGTCCTGTGTGCCCCGTTTTACTATAATACGTCCATCGTCTTGTGTTTTACATGGCAGGGAGCTTTAGTTTGCCTTTGATCCTCAAGCGTTTTGGAATATTAAAAATCCTACATATTTATGTCTCTTGAAGAGTAGAAGAAAACCCACAATATTTACTGGAGCAGAATGAACAGTGTGATTCGTGTTGCCATGAGTGTCTGTATTTCAGAGAAAGTTTATAGTTTTAATCAGTGCTAACACACACACAATGAAGCGATCAAAATACAGCATGGCATACATTTGTGCTTGTTAAGCAAACCCCACGTTACTAAGTAAGTATATAATAAATACCACGTGGTGAGATAATTTGACTACTGATGGCTCAAATATTACTTTAAAAAATAGCATTATTAACCTTGCTCATGTGTTTATTATTTAGTTATTTATTATTACTACTTGTTTTTACCAAGAAAATCCTCACTGAGTGTTGTGCATACAATTCGAATTGAGTAATTCGCGGGTAATCTTGCAACTTGCTTTAACGCCCACTGTGAAGCGACGCGGATCATTTATACTTGCAGTGTTAACCAGGGCGACCACTGGACCCATGAACCTCTAGAATAAGTGGCGACTATGCTACCGCTGAGCACTGTCACCAACCCAAACACGTCATCATCAGCATCATCAGAACCACATCAGGTGCTTTCAGACATGAGTCGCGCTCTTTCTGGTGCCGGTGGCCATAAACTCACTGATGTATCACTGACGATGAAGTGGCGAGGCGTACGATGCGGATGATAGAAGGGCGCGCTAACGCCCGTGCAAATCCTCTTTTGCCATCCGCACAGCCGCCTCCCGCTACTCGAGCCCCCGCCCACCGGGGGCATTTGCCGGCGTCGTCGGCGGCGCACGGCTGAGCCGCAAGCGGACGCTGTCGATCTCGCCAGCATCCGAGACGGGGCTGGACCTGCACGCGATGATCCGCTCGTCGCCCAACTCCTTGCTCGCCTTCCTCAGCAGCTCCCGCAGTAACTCGGCCGCCAGTGGCTCCTACGGGCACCTGTCGGCCAGTGCTGTCAGGTGAGATGGAGCTCTGTGACTTTATTAAGCCGGGAGAGAAAAAAAACCACGCATACGCATTGGATTGTCTGTCTTTTTGGACAGGCGTTCGTGCACACTAGTTTGCAATTGTTAAATTATCAGTATGGAAGCTGGCAGGTTCCTGTCAAAGAAAAAAGTGTTTGCGTGTTTGCAAATGGTCCTTTTGGCACTGGATTGTGTTCCCAGGCTTTAGCAACCGTTTGATGAGTTTGGCCGGTTTTCAATCGTCAGTTCTTAAAAGCAACACGTTTTAGTGTCAATGTGTGTTCGTATTGGATTATACAACAGCTATCCTGCCCTACATAATCCAGATGATATAGCCAATGCATAAGCTCGTTCCAGATTTTTGGGAAAGTCACCAAACCTCCACCTTCAAATAGTCGGTGGGTGGTGCTCATTTTGGATTAATGGCCATCAAATGCCATGGACATTCAAATTCGTGTAGCTGGTGCCAGTTTCTCTACAGGATAACACTGTTGTCTGCTAACAGCAGTGGTTCTCATCTGACAAAGCCAAGCAGTGCAAGTTAGTAAATCGACAGTCTGCCAACTTGGCATCCAAAGTGGCACATTGCACGGCTGCGCCACCACACCCGTGGCAGGCGGTCCAATCGCATTGGCGTCCCCAGGAACAGGAGGCCAGGAGGGCCCGGGCACCGCGCTACTAAGACGGGGGGCGGGTGGGAGGGCGGGGGTAAAGTATGAACGGTGGGCGACTCCGTTTCGTTCCTCGCACAAAGGGCCCTGTGCCAACCGCGCTGGCGCACCACCGCACAGCAAGCGGCCACGTGATCGCGGCACGGAGCGCGCGTCCGCGTCGTCGCTCCGTACGAAAGTGGCCAGGGCGAGAGTGTGCGGGGACGGAGGCACGTGTGAGGACGCAGCACATCGTTTATAATTCATTGTGAATAAACCGAAGTTAGGTATTAAAGGTCACGCAGCTCTGACGTGGTTTTTAAGACGCTTAAAGAGGACTGTCCATTATTGTGTTTGTGACGGAGTAAATATTTAATGTGCACTGTTAGCACGTCTAACATTTTCCTTTTGTGAGATTTTTATATGAATTTAATCTCATATTGCAAAGGCTCTTTTTGTGCATGCAAATGAAAGAGCAGCGCTGAAATATACAATTCGACGTGTGCGCATGCACACGTGCGCTGTTGAGTATATTGTACTGATGCGGACTGCTGTATGTATTGTGCTAAAAATATTGTGTAAATTGTAATTACGGTCCTGTTGTCATTGTTGGATCTCAGTGATTCAGTGTCTGTGGCAGAATCCTGTTGATATTTTTTTATAATGATTCAATGCTATGCTAACGAGATGTAGTATTAACGAGATGTAGTATTAGGATTGTATCAGTGTTAATAATGCACATTCCCTATATCGTATATCATGTGTCCACGCAATTGAAATTATCATGATCAACTCCATGATGGGATTGAGATGAGTGATTTGTACACTGCTCTGTGAACTCTGTGACCCGTGTTTTATTCCCGACTATGGCATACATTGGGTGTCATGTGATATCTGAACCTGTTTTGGTCCAGTAGCCAGCTTACCCAGCCCACACTTGACCAACATCGTGAAGAATGGTGAAACAACCCCCATGACCACAATTGCTTGAGTAGGCCATGACTCGCTGGTTGATTGATTATTAGCACCATGAAACATTTCTATAAACTGCTGGATGAAGGACTTCCTACCCTATCACTTCACATTCCCACTTTTCCATAAGCCAACCCACTTCAAGTCTGTGACAGCAATCCTATGGGATGTATTGCCTTAATTTAACTGCCATTTCATCGCCAGTCTTGTCCGTTTTCTATCGTCGATTTTGGCGATGAATGTGTAACTGTGGCATCTAAACACGTGCGTGTTGTATGCCCCCCTACCCGGTTCTGTCCTCTCTGCTACATGGGAACCCAGCCCGGCCATCGGTTTCCCCAGTGCCCCCACACCCATGGCCCTCCAGCAGATCCTAAGCCGGCAGCGCTCGTCCTTCGGGCACACGCCGCCGCTGCCGTCTCTCTCCGCCACGCACGCACCCTCACGGCACCATCTGGGCTCCAGCGGCTCCTCAGGCCGGGCCGACGCCACGGAGGTACTGGCCCTTCCATCTGTCTGCCCATCTGCTCTTAAGTCCAAGGCTAGTGCACGGCCATCATTCTATTGCGTACACGGGGTGTTCACCCCCCCTCCCCCAACGTCACCCTCGCAAAAGCGTCGACTCGAAAGTGCGCAGTCCAGAGGTGAAAGTAAACCAGTATGGTTTGGTACAGCTGTACCTGTATGAACTTTAAGGTACTTTCACTTCTAGTGGAGATACCAAAAGTGTTTATCGACGACATGTCAATGGCCGTTTCACAAGAACATTGGTGTCATGCGAGCACAGCAGTGAACGCTGAGGACAGACGTGAGTGCTAACGGCTTGGAGATTCATCTTCTCATCCAAGTGGTTGTTTCCAACGGACGGCACGTGCAGCCGGAGTCGCATCACTCCGCTTACCGCCCTACAGAGCAAGTCGAGTGGCGAGGCGGCAGTGAGCAGCACCGGTGACCCGCAGGCCCACACCAAACGCACCAAGGCCAAGACCGAGGCCTCGGCCATGGCAGCCGCACTCGTCACACAGGTGAATGTCTCACGAGCGACCGACCGACCAACGGGTTGGATGAATTGGACACAAGTGACTGAAACGCACATGACTGACCTGCCAGTGGCCCACATGGTCCACTTCACCTCATCTCCAGCCCACAGTGACAGTCATGCTGTATTGACTGCATGATAATGCACATTGCATCAGCTTCGCCAAAGAGAAGAATGCCCGTTGCTCAGACATATGTCTCTAATGCCACCTGTCCAACTAGTAACACGAAGGTGTCAACAGCAAAGGATTTAATCAACTCTAAGTCCCAATACAGTGCCCATGAGGCTAAAGGGGCCGATTCTCAAAGTGTCGTCTCCGCTGCACAACATACCTACAGCAGAACATCCAGTAGCAGAGGAGCACTGAGCTATTATTGCTCGGGGTTTGTAATGCTTGTCTCCAATTCGCTTTGCTTCTTTCTCATTCGACCACGTTTCCTCAGCTACCTTGGCCCGTCCCTCAGCATGGTTCTCCAGTGCGACCTTTCACTATCAGCTATAGCTTAGCAGCATATGAGGTCACAGTATATTACACTTGTTTTCGTTCTGTTATGATGTAACGTTTCTTGATGGAAATAGGGATGAAGATTTTTTTTTTGCCTGAGGCATGTGGTCCCTTGAACTTTGTCTTGGACTCTTTGCTAAACAACCATATACAACCTCTGACTGTAGGAGTTTATCTCATTTTCAATAGTCCAGACTGCATCCCTATCTCCTTATGGAGGTCTCAAGCCAACTGGGGATGGCTCTGTGAAGATAGTACAGGCCTGTGGGACATGATACGGGGCTGTGTCCGCAGCACAGTTGTCTCTTCGCTAGGCGGGCCCGCGTGGTGAGACGGGCGGCAGGTGCTGTTTACATGGCATGGGAAATCATAAACTGCTACGCAGAGAAACGATCTTGCTTGGCGATGCACCAGCAACTTGCAGCACAACGAGAGGCTTTTCAGCTGTTATACATAAACACGCGGCCCTTCTCTCGGTGAATTAACTTCGCTGCACGTTCGGGTTCTGATTTGTGGCCTCTTCTTTTTTTGTGAGTGAACTCGCGCTGGCAGCCTTCCTGTTTATCCTTGGCCCTGGCTCAGTCCGTGAGCACTGTGATTAGTGTCTTAGAAAGCGGCGCAGAGTTTTAGGAGTTGTGTATGGATAAATGTGGACAGCTGCATTTATCTTACTTGTGAAGCCGCTTGACGTGACCTTTATAATAAAACACAAAAACTGTATTTATTAACGCGAAGTCAGAGTTTGTTAGTTTAACACGGATTTAAATTAAGACAAAACCATTTTCAAGGGAAAAAAACTGCCTATAAATGGCAAAGTGTGAATGGTAGAGATTGTTAACAGAATCTTTATTTTTCCATTGTATTTTGTACTAGGATTCCCTGATAAAAGACAGACCTATCATGGTCACTCAATACTCAATTGATTATAATAATGGTGTTGATTCATTCACAAACTGTTCCCAAAACGGTTTGGTTTCCTATAGTTGGTGGAAGTGTTTTAGGATGTTCGTTCCATTAAGAAATGTAATTGATCTTTATTGTATGAAACTTAGTTTGCCTCTTTGTGAGCCCGATTTTAGGAACAGCTTTAACACAGTCCTGTGCGTTTCAGTCACTTGTATCCAATTTATCCAACCCATTGGTCAGTCGGTCACCAGTGTGACATTCACCTGTGTGACGGGTAGAGACATGGATTATTTTGACCAGAAAGAAATCACGATGTACAATCTATGACGTTTAACTTGTGGTCATGATGCTAACTTTTAAGGGGTTTTTATACTTTTATTTTTTAAACCCTTCCCGTTCTTTCATTTCGAGTTGACCGTTGGGCATAGTTTTGCAAAGTGAGCAAAAACTTTGGAAGCACGTGAGGGACATAGTGTTTTGGGTAGGGATTTCAAATCATGAAGAGTTGCATATGCTCTTTGCATTTCTTGTGCTCAAAACACGGTTGCACTTTTGCTCTTCTTTGTTTATTATGAATGTATTATCTGATCTCATCTCATTGTCAGAAACAGCTTAGTCCTGTACAGGGTCACGGTGAGCCAGAGCCTACCCCGGCAGACACAGGGTGCAAGGCAAGGATACACGCACGATGGGACGCCAGTCTATCACCGGGCATTGCGAGCAATTTAGTCTGCAAGCCAATTAACCTATGCAGCAGCATGTTTTTTGGACTGTGGGAGGAAACTGGAGTGCCCGGTGAAAACCCACGTGGACACGGGGAGAACATGCGAACTTCACACACAAAGGCACCCGAGCCGAGATTCGAACCTGGGACCTTCTTGCTGTGAGGCGACAGCGCTACCCGCTGGGCCACCGTGGAATGTATTATGCTGTGCAATATTGAGTGCTACTGTTTACTTCATGATTTTCGTTGGGGTTTCGTCTTTGTATAAGTTGGTGTAGCGAGTTAATTAAATTGAGCAAATTTCCGCATTATTGTTTAATAACAATAATAATATTTACATTTCTAAAACGTATTTCACAGAGCTGTGGAGAGAACAGCATGTCAACAACATCAGAATAAATCCATTGAATTACAATTGCTATAGATCAGTGAAGGACATTAAGTAACAGGTTGTAGACAACCGACTTTTATGAGTACTGTTAGAGTCAATGCTTAGTAGCTCAGGTGGAGCTTGAACAGCTCGAGCTTAAACAGCTCGACCTGAGCTACTAAGCATTGATATTGCATTGTCCTGAGCTGACTGCCTTTTGGCAACATCTGGCTAACACTGATAATCAGGCTCAAAAGAAAGCCATGTCTGGTGTATGCCAATCAGACTGAAGGACAATGCATATGTTATCAAAGCTTTTTGTTTGCATATTTCGCCACAAGTATGTGTGGCTTTTGCAAACTAGACACTTTGTGAAAGGTGTCTATTTTGGTGTTTTAAGATCTTAACACCTGTATAATTGCCAGAAATGGTAAAAAAAACTTTTCTACTCTTTACATATGTTAGCGTTTCATTTATGCCCAGATTGTTGCTGTCAGTAAGTTTTATTGCCATTTATTTTTACGCGTTGTTGTGTTGGTCAGTTTGGGCATTTGTTGTGTCACAGGAATCCCACATCTAGAGCTCTCACTGGAGACTTCCTCCTGTAATAATAAACACCTATTATAATCTCATCAAACTATGTATAAAAATTTAAAGGCATTTCCTTGGCCTAAATCTGTTTCCAAAAACAACTATTCTAAGCTCTTTTAATAATATATTTCCATTGGGTCACATTATTAAATTAAAATATGTTGACGGACCACATGACATCACAAGTCACAGATGTTGTGATGTCATATAATATTATAACATGTGTCCATATGGCCACGTATTTGTACCATTTGCCTTCATGGTTTTCATACATCTCTTGTTTAATTCTATTGCATCTCACTAATCTAAGTCCCGTGTACAGCTTTCATATTGATCTTTATCTCTTTACCATGTCAATAATCTATATCTCTTTATGTCCCGGTCAGCGACTGTCTCTTACTCGGGCCATAGGTCAGTGTTGCCACACTGAGAACCAACCCTGCTGGTTGGAAGTTTTTTAGAATCGGTACCGATCTCTCGGTGACTTATCAATGCACAATGGTAGGTTTTGAATCGAAACGGCACAAGAGGATTGCTCTTCAGAGCTGCTCTTTCAGGTCAGCTGTGTCGAGCGTTCCTGCTCTCTCCTTCTCGACGTTTCACATCCCACATTGGAGGCGTGAAAAAAGTCTGATAAAGCCTCCCAACGTGGGAGGCACTCGACGCATGTGAGAGGAGTAACGCACGGCACAGCTATCCCAGACGGAGGGCAATTCTCATACGTCGAGCCATGGAAGTCCCCATCAAACCCTCAGTCATAGAGTCGGCGACCCTCTACTGAGAAGCCTCACGGGTAACGTCGGTCCCACGAACCACTGGTCGAACAGCCCTGTCCCCACAGGGTAGGGGGCCTGTGCGTGGACAGGGCACGGAGTCCCTTCACCAGCGCCCGGCGCTCCGGCGTCTCTCGCCTCGCGCCCACGCGGTGCCGCCGTGCTGCCCACAGGAGCAGGAGCAGATGACGCAGCTGGATGAGGACGCAGACCGCGACGAGCTGAAGCAGGAGCCCGAGGCCGTGTACGAGACGAACTGCCACTGGGAGGAGTGCCTGCGCGAGTTCGACACCCAGGAGCAGCTCGTGCACGTGAGTTTACGCCGACGGCCGCTTTGTGAGAAAACGCGGCCCGCGTCCTCCGCATTGAGAGATGCACTTTTAGTCCCCGCGTTTTAAAAGCACACGTTGGGCCTGTGTAATGTGATCCAGTAATGCGTGCGTGCGTGTGTGCGTGACCAGATTAGCTGCACTTTATCGACACGTGGCAGGATCCATACCCAATAGTTAAGCTAGGCTGGTTGCCAAGTTGGTAAGAAAGTTTGCTTCTGGGTGCTCTGTGAAATGTGGGGTTATTGATACGACAGCGCATTCAGTTGTCCCACAGTTCACTCGAACCCACAGAGCGCACGCGTGCGACGCAAAACATTCACGCGCGTTCGTGACTCCGGGATGCCGACGTCTGGTGTCTTGACGACGCTCCGAAGTTGGTGCCAGTCTCACGTTGCGTTAACATCCCCATCTAGTGGTCGCACTGCGCGAGTCTGTGACGTCGCGGCCGCGTCTCGGCGTGCAAGCTGCTCGTCCGTCTCTTTTGGTTGGGGCGTGGGGCCGCCTAACGCAGCGCTGCCTACCTCGCCCCCCCCTCCCCCCTGGACGTACGGGTGACCCCGTACCTCCGTGTGAAGCAACGGCCGTGCCAGGGCGTCGGCAATCCGTCCGGTCGACGGGTGTTCCTCGCAAAACTGCCCCCCCCCCAACCCCCCACTCTTTCCCAGGATAATTAACACGGGGAAATAAGCGGTGCCGGGTGGCCAACCCCTGTCCAGACCCTCTCTTCTTGACAAATGCCGCCGCGACTCTGTTAACTCGTGGGGCAGTATATTAACCCCCCTCGGCGGTCATACGTCAGAATTAGCGGTGCTGTGTTCGGCCGGCCTACGGGAGGAGGGGCGATGCTGCAAAGCAGGACCTGACACGGGTGTCATATTTCTGTGAGCAATGGTCCCGGCGTTGATTTATTTTGGGTCGTGGCTCAGGAGTGCGCCTCGGCCCGTGTTACGGGTTTGAGGAAATGAATGCTGGGACCCCATTAGGCCACGTATAATTACGAGCGGCACGTCGACCTGCAAAGCCCAGCACACCGTGCGACGGCGTGTAGACCCAGCAGGCGGGATACCTTTACTCCGGGTTCCGTATAATTACCATGCTCTCTGCTGTCTTTAAAAACAATTATCGAAATTTGGCAAATAGTTCAGCGTGGTGATTGGAGCTTGATGTTTAGACGAATAAACCTTTCAGCACTCACTACTGGATAATAACAAATTATAATGAGGGTGCCTTGAACGAATGCGTACGTATTTGGTATTGATGCTGATGGATGGCGCTAAATAATTTGGCCACTCTTGTATACATTATTGCAAAATATATGCATCGATTTTTTTCTCTCAAAAGTTAAGTTAAAATAACACATCAGTGCGAGATCCCTGAAGAATTACACGTGCAATTGGTTACCTTTGCACAAAGCCACATTAATTTTTAACAGCTCTCATTTCTCGTACATCATTATTTGAAGGTGACATATGTGCCTGCCACAGAGAAGGCATTTCCAGGAATGATCTGCACAATGCGTGTCATATTAAAAGATTTAAATACATTTTAGGGCCGGGGGGTTTTGGCAGATTTTCAGTTTATGCAAAATTATGACACTGATCGCATTATTTATCTTTCTGTTTAAAGGTGTACACTGTTTTTAGAAAATTGTGTAATCGGATGTGTTCATTAAATAGACCATAGTAACAAAATAAGTAATAAACAATAACGTCTTACAATCTATAATTGAACGAGTTGAGGTCTGTGTGGGCGTTACAGTGTGAGTCATGGATGTAGCACCTTGGGGTAGTTGTGCAGTTTGGGTGTTAGCGTGGGCTCATTGCAAACTGAGAGTTTGGACTCCTAATGAGAATGCAGAATTCAAAAACCTTTCCTATTTTGCATAGGCCACCGTGGCGGTGAAAAGAACTGTGATAATGAAGCATGACATTTGCTTTTTTGTAAATACATCTGTAGAGAATTAGATTGCATCTCGATGTATGTTTTGGTCTCTAAAAGCGTTTACTAAAAAAAGCCATTTACCTCCATGTAAATGTATGAATTTGTCCAAGCTCTGCCATACCAACTAAAACAAAACATTGTAAGTGTTGGAGTGGCAGAATGCAGTATTCACACCTGAGAGGACAGCCATCGTGGAGAAAGAGTAGTCAGATCAGTTTATGTTCATTAACTTGATGGACTTTTTTTTACAGTACTTTGGGTCATTGCAAGTTCTTGGGAAGGCCTTCATCCAACAGTGAGGAGATCATAGCTGATGATGATCGCTTTTTAAAATGTGACACCATTTATCATAAACATTGTCCGGAAAGTTTCTGTTTACCCCAGATTCTTGTATTAATTTTGCGGTAGGTTGGCAGATCTGCGCTTTGCAGAAGGAGAGTCCTTCTTTCAGTGAGGAGTTTGTGTATTCTCTGCCTGTTTTGTGTGGTTTTCTTCCGGTTTCTCCGGTTTCCACCCCAAACTAAATAATCACTCATTAATTAATTGGAGGGCGGCACGGTGGCCCAGTGGTTAGCGCTGACGCCTCACAGCAAGAAGGTCCCGGGTTCGTATCCCTCGGCTCGGGTGCCTTTCTGTGTGGAGTTTGCATGCTCTCCCCGTGTCCGCGTGGGTTTTCGCCGGGTACTCCGGTTTCCGCCGGGTACTCCGGTTTCCTCCCACAGTCCAAAAGCATGCTCCTGGATAGGTTGATTGGCTCGCAGACGAAAATTGTCCCGCAATGCCCGGCGATGGACTGGCGTCCCGTCGTCGGGTGTATTCCTGTCTTACGCCCTGTGTTTCCGGGATAGGCTCCGGCTCACCGTGACCCTACATAGGATTAAGCGGTTTCAGATAATGAGATGAGATGAGATTAATTGGATGATAATTAAATATATAGAGAACAGTGCCTAGCAGGCTTACACCAGCAAACTGTATGGCTCACCACCCACCCCCCGCCTCTCTACGGATTCCTCACACCTCCGTATCAGTGTCTCGTCCAAGGGCAGGCACGCAAATTGCGCAGGACGTCATGAATTGTATTGTTATGTATGTCTACTTCTTCTTTGCTTGGCGCACGTTTGTTTTCATCTTTCTCTGACGTGTGACCTGCACCGCTCTGCCTGCAGCACATCAATAACGAGCACATCCACGGGGAGCGCAAAGAGTTTGTGTGCCGCTGGCGCGACTGCAGTCGTGAGAAGAAGCCCTTCAAAGCGCAGTACATGCTGGTGGTGCACATGCGGCGCCACACGGGGGAAAAGCCCCACAAATGCACCGTACGTTTGCTCACGGCAGGCGAAGCTACACCCGAGTGATTGCCGTCATTTTAAAGTAGCCATTCTGGAGAACAAAAATATGTATTTCTTCCCAGTGATATTAAAAGTTACGATTTTGTCAGTTGTGTAATAACCGTGGGTGAAATTAAATTACCTTTCTTACCGGTAGGGTCGCATCATGACCCTTCTTCCCGCATGTATTGTATTGAACGCTTCGGTCACTTTCTTACCCAGTACCCAGTAATGTAAAAAAAATACAAAAACTCGTTATTGTTGCTGATTTGCCGTTCTTATCTCGTTGTCGAAATGCCGTTCTCTCCGCAGCTCTGTGCAGCGCTTTGTGACCATCGGGTGAAAAGCGCTCTAGAAATGCAATTACTTTTATTACTTTCACCTGTGGCATTAACACACAACTCAAGGCAATCAATTGGTACGCGCTGCTCTAAGTGTTTCAGAATTCAGAGATGCTCCTCTTCCAAAGATACGTCCCGATTTTTTTATACATCGAAGGTGGTAACCCCAACCTAACGCACCCATGTACGCCCAGCGCTCTCAACCCTCGCCCCACCGTGAAACATCCACGCGCGCGCCCGCCGCACCTGGCACTGGGAAGGCCCGTACAGGGCGGTTTGGACCTGCTGCACCACTGTGGGCCAGGGACCTGGACTGATTCGGTTCATCAGACTCAGGGAACAATCACCGGTTGTGTTCTGCCACTGCTTGGCCTCGATTATGAGAGTGGCGAGGGCTGAAGGCCATCACAATTAATATCCCTGGAAGAGACAATGGCAGCACTGTGGTGACACCCCCATCTCAACCAGGCCTCTATGCCAGCAGGGTTAATGAGGCCATGTTCAAGGCCACTGGTGTATGTTTAACATTTCTCCCATTGATTAAGGTGGATTACTAATGCTTTTTGTTGTATTATAATGACGCAAAAAAAACCGTATTTTTACGTTACAATGATCCCTCACTGTATGACATATTGACGAGGCATCTGTCTGTTTAATTAATGACAGTTACAAGTTATTAATTATATCTGACACATAATTGATACATAAAAGTAATAGGTGTCATCTAGGTTATTGGTAGTAGATGTAAACTGGTGTTGCTGTCTGTTTTAAAGACTTGTGTGTCTGTATTGGTCAAATGTGTGAAAAATGTTTTCTCTCTAATTGAAAAACAATTGAGCATCGTTCATCTCCCGTACTGGTCCTGAGCCAGTCGTGGAAAGTCGACTTTGCTTTGACGGAGACAATGACAATTTTACTGCCTCATGGGCGACGCTCATCTCACACCTCATTAACGTGATAATGTCCCATAAAGCAGCGTTTGTCAATTAACGATAAATGTTGTGCGCAGTTTGAGGGCTGCGCCAAAGCCTACTCCCGGCTGGAAAACCTCAAGACGCACCTGCGCTCACACACGGGCGAGAAGCCGTACGTGTGCGAGCACGAGGGCTGCAACAAAGCCTTCTCCAACGCATCCGACCGTGCGAAACATCAGAACCGCACTCACTCAAACGAGGTGAGCGCCACCCCTCGCCGCACGCCCAGACGCCCCCTGGAGGGTGCGGGGAATGGTCACCGTGATCGCCGCAAAATATCCGAACGTCGTTCGTGTCAGGTCGTGTTTCTGTAAAGTCACACGGATCAGCCGTCTTTCGTCATATTTTAGTTTTAACATTTGTCGCCGCGTTACTCTAAATCTTCGTTGAATTTTGAAAGTCTATTGGGAATCGATGTTTACTTATTTTGTGATGTAATCCGAAAGTTCGTATGACTTGCCGCCGTGATGAATAATGGGGCTGGTGGTAAGGACAATGAGGAGGCAAGACCATGATTCCACATTTCATCGGTTCTGTTGTTTACTCTTTCTGGGTTGGCTGAAGCAGCTGCTCTTTGAACCAGATATGGCTCATGGAGAAATCGCCCCGTACATCTTTTTTGTTCCAGACCCAATTTTCCCTTTCCTGGGACGCGATGCTTCGGAAAAACTGTAGCCTTACACTGCTGTTCAATGTAAGACAAATAATGAAGCAGTGTGAAGGATCGCTTGTGTATCATGAACAATTTTCATGCTCTCATTCCAGCCTCTGATAAATGTTCCAATCATCTCGGGAGTTTTATCATTCATCATGGATACACCAAAAGCCTATTATGGACTTTAAATTGAAGTATGGAATGCATGTCAAGGTTTTATTAGAGAATCTCTTACTTTGTGGCATGCTTGGCACAGTTATCGCCAGTCTTTGTGCTATCTGGCATTGGCCATGACGATGCCTGCTTTATTGGCACAGTGCTACACTGTGCAGCCTGTGACGTGTTCAGAAACTTTGAAGAATTTGTGAAGGTCAAAATATTGCGATTGGTACTTAATGGCAATTG
>JAZEWT010000003.1:28822722-28833280 GCA_036362905.1 Mordacia mordax | reverse complement strand
AGGGATTGGGTCGTCGAGGCCCCCCGCCACGACTGCTACCCAAACCACATTGCACCGGCCCCTCACGGACCTTCCTGCGGGTGGTGAGCCTACTGGAAGTGTCATGTAAACCGATAGCTATTTTTCCTTATTTACAGTTTCCCTTTTTTTTTACAATGTCAACAAAGTTAACGTTTAATTAACACATGTGTTTACCCATTTCAAGTTCTTGCTTGCATTTTTTTTTACACAATTGTAATGTTTGCTTTCTCTGTTGAATCTCACAACACGCAGGTCACCAGAATGTCAATGGCTGCCCAACCATAATCCCAGTGAACCCCCGCGGGCCTGAGCTCTACCCAAGCGATCTGGTGTCACTAAACCGCCTCAACGAACGTCGAGATAGTGCTACCAGCGACCTGAGTTCCGCCTACCTGAGCAGCCGGCGCTCGTCCGGCGTGTCACCCTGCCGGCTAAATGGAAACTGCCGCCATCTCAGCACGGCCGATTCCTACGACCCAATCTCCACCGATGCCTCACGCCGCTCCAGCCAGACCAGCCAGGGCGGCGGAGGCGGTGGTGGCAGCGGTGGTGGCGGCGGTACGGGGCACCTTCCGGGCCTGCCGGGCCTCACACCTCTCCAACAGTATCGCCTGAAGGCCAAGTATGCCGTGGCCACGGGGGGGCCACCCCCAACGCCACTTGTGCACATGGAGAGAATGGGGCTGAGGGGCCGCATGGCCCTGATGTTGGATGGCGATGGCGACACGCGGGAGTCAAATGCGCCGTCTCCATTCCCCGGGCACTCCATGCAGCACTATTCAGGGCAGCAGCAGCAGCAGCAGCAACAGCAGCGGCGGTGCAGTGACGGAGGGGTGTGTGGCTACGGCACGAGCCGCACTCCGCTGCCGCACGAGATACCGGGCATCGGGACGAGACGAGCGAGCGACCCGGTGCGCAAACCCGGCGACAACTTGAACCATCCGGGCGTGTTCCACAGTCAGCTGCCACACGGGCTTGAGCAACCACTCCATGCCACTCATCAGTATCACAATCGCATTCAGGAGCAACAGTACCAGCAGCAGCAGCTTCAGCAACAGCAGCATCAGCAGCACCACCAATATCAGAGGTATAATAGCTTGAATATACTGCCGCACCCGCCGCTGTTGGAACGTCGGCGCGGCGGGCTCAGGGCCGGTGGCTACACGCGCTCGGATGGGAGCCTGCAGCGCAGCATGTACTCGCCGCGGCCGCCCAGCATAAGCGAAAACGTCATCATGGAAGCCATAGCGATGGAGGGGGAGGGACACATCCCGGAAGAAGACATGGTTCTTCCAGACGATCTGATGCAGTACATTGTGGCTGAGGAGAACGGCCTGACAGGTGGCCCAGGCAATATGGATGGAGGGATTGGGTATGGGGATCAGCAGCAGGGCTACCAGGGCACCATGAACATGTACAGCCAATCCAATACCCTTAATGCAGCAGCAAGTCATCAGCAAGCGATGGTCGCGGGTAATGGGTTCTCGCAGCCTCTCCAAGCAATTAATTCTTGCCAATTGAGCCCTGTCAATCAGGCGCAGTATCATAGCCCCAATCATATCATGCCATCAGACTCAAACAAGAATAATTTGCCCATTCAGTGGAACGAGGTCAGTTCAGGCAGCGTCGACCACAGCCCTGGAGCCAACGCTGCCAGGCCACACCGTCGAACAATCACGAATCCCAACCTTGGGTTAATGCGACAAAACGAAGTTTACAGCCAGTACCAGGCTCCTGTAGGTCCTCAGCAGAACCACTATCAGCAGAACCCGACCAACGGCAACACCCAGCACCAGCAAATTCAGTACAGTTCTTCACGGCCCAGCCGCCTGCAAGCCGGTGCGAGTCAGGGCTACGTAATGCAGGCGGGTCCCACGCAGGCACAGTCGCAGCACGTGTGTCAGAACGGCCTGGTGGGGAGTCCAGGCTCTGTGCATCGGCCCCACGTGTGTGGCAATGCACAAGCCAGCCCTGGCCATCAGGCCAGCTACATACAACACCCACCGGCGGGGAACGGTCTGCCTGCCTGTGCACAGGCGGTGTCCGCCACCCCGGCCAAAGCGATGACCAACCAAAACTTTGCCCAATCGCAGCAAGGGTACACAGTGCCACAGCAGGGACTGCCCAACCTCGGCAGCGAGCAGAATTCCGCCACGATGACAATAAACCGAGGCAATGCGCAGCAAGTCGGGGCGGTGGGTGCAGGAGGCCAATCGAGCTACAACTCTGTGGCCCACACTGGCGTGAGCCCAGGCCGTACAGCTTTTTCATCGCAGAATCCAATGCTGGGCCTCGGTCAGCAGAATTACAGCTCTGCTCAACACCCGCAGGGCACGATGCGCCCTCGCCCTCCCGCTTACGCTAAGCCAGGCGGGGGGCAGAACTCCTTCCTGTCGAATGCAAACTGTCAACAGTTGGCACACATGGGGAGCCGTGTACAACCTGTCAACGCACATGGCAATGCTAGCAGCACACTCGCTTCTGGTTCCGGCAGGGCAGTGAGGACACAGGCAATTGCACAATCCAATATAATGCTAAGCCGTGGGTCAGCAACACACTATACTGGGCAGGTTCAAATGTACGATGACGGAATGGCAAATTTCAGCGAACATAACAATGCCGACGTAGGTGACAACGTCCATAGCCAGTCAATGATCTGTAACCCTCACCAACACCATCATCATCAGCCACAGCAGCAGCCTCACGCCGTAGTGAGGGATAGCTTGCAGAAGCCCACAGAGCAAATGCTGTCACCAGGGGCTGATCAGGTAACGAGTAGCACGTCCATGGATATGTTGAGTTTGGAAGCTTCATTGCCCTCACAGATTGACTTTGATGCCATGATCTTGGACGATGGCGACCACTTCAGCCTGGTGTCGGGCCCGCTGAGCCCCAGTCTTCTGCAGAACCTGTCCCAGGCGTCGTCACGCCTCACGACCCCGCGGGGTTCGGTCACTCTCCCTCCAGGCCGGGTGGGCACGGTATCCACTGGCGTGGGCCTCATTGGATTCCCCGGGGTGGCCCCACCACTCCCAACAGTCGCCTCAGGGATGTCCAACATGGCCATCGGGGACATGAGCTCCATGCTCTCCACGCTGGCCGAGGAAAGCAAGTTCCTCACGTTGATGCCTTAACAATCTGTGTCCAAAAAAATGTTGGAATATTAGGAGCACAACTGGGACAAATAAAAGTTATTTTTAATGTTTAAAAGACACTAACAAGGGATACAGATCTATTAAGATTCATAGATTGAAAACTTTTTTTCAGGTTAAATGCCAAATCGTGAAAAAGATTGTCTTATTCAACTGAAGGCCAACAACTATGTAATTATGTTCACAAGTAATAAGAGTTGTTCTCTGTGTATATAGGTACACAACGCTCATTTGAACTTGTTCATATGCATTCCGTAGAAAGGTGACGCAATGGTCACGTGTTAGTGCATTGGCTTATGTTTATTAATTATTTTGTTTTTAAGCAGCAGCAGCAGCAGCCCTCACTGCCTTACATTCATTTAAGGACACAGGGTGTACTGACTGCAGTAAATACAAGCCATCCCCATTATAACCTGAACTGTTACAAAGCAGCATTCTGAACAACGTGACTCTTGCACCCGTTTGGCTTGTATTGCACAACAATGCCCGGCGTGGTCTTCATGATGTGTGGAGTATAGGCACATGGCACTGCCAATGATCATGGGCAGAGGCTTTCACCCACAGGGCTTCCATATCGATTGGAATGTTCGTCATTCACTCTGTCATGACTGGGCTTTCCAATTCCAGATCGTATATCAGTGTTTAATATGCATATTTTTCACGCTATTTATTTTTTGAAATTACAGTGTTTTGTGATACGTATTTTCACATGCATAATAAACTCCAGTTTGAAAATGTGCGCGTGTAAAATACGTAATGATGCAGTCACTATATTGGGTTATTGCCTCTGTGCTCTTTATTCCTACGGCGAACAATGTACTTTATTTAGTTTTACACTATTTTTCATTGAAATACAATTCAACCAAGCTAACTTTAATATTATACTTTACAAGCGACAACCTCAATATTGTTGGCAACTCTTCGAGGCATTTAAAGCAAATATAGCTGCAAGTACGTTTGTCCTAAGTGAGCTATGAAATGTTACACCTGCTGATCAAATAATTATGCAGAATGTAAGGCTAGACGGTGTTTACGTTTTGATTTAAATCTCTTTTCATTAGCCTAATGTTGCCCAGATAATTGTAAAAACAAAGTCTGCTCCATCTGCAGCAAATAACTTTTATAACAAGCGTGATGCACAATCGCTAGATTGTCACCAATCATTTCTTGTCAGTTTTTAACAACAGAATGTTTTTCATGTCATACTGTAGCGATCTAATAAAAATACTATAATTTTTGTCGCAGCTTCATATTGGGAAAGAAGATGGCTAACTTAAGTCTGATTTCAGGACGGATTTTGTGAGACTGCCGTTAGCTGAGTTTTGAGCATCAGACCGCACGTGGGAACTAAAGCACACTGTAGACATTACACATAATGTTCACTGATCCATTTGTTCAACAAATTCCTCAGTTCCCTTGTAGGAACAAAAGCCCCCAGTCAAATGTTAAATGTAACACCCCGCTGGGGCACACAGCTGCAACAAGCAGAGGCACTTTGCTCGAATGGGTACGGAGGAAAACGTTCCATTTTAGATTTTTAATTGATCTGTCAGAAAAAATAAAATTCACGAATTCCTCGGCTAAAACGAGATATTACGAAAAATGATACAATCAGTTTTGGCATCCTGTGTGTATTTAAAAAGCAAATAACTTCAATACATTGACGTTTTGCACCATGTTCAATGCATTTATCAACTTGCACTGGGATACTTTAGCTTTGGTTTCTCTTTGAATGAATTTTATTTTTTCAGTTAAATAATTGTTTTTAAAATAGTTCTTTGAAAAACTGTTCTAAGTAATGCCAACCATTAATGAACAAACAATAATACAGGGAGCTGAAATTGTGAGAAATTTGATCACTGCTTGAAACATATTTGTACATTAATATATATAAGAAGCATGCTATCCATGAAGGTCTTTGTAAGATTGTTTTTCTTAGGAATAACTTCACAAGGAGAAAATTCATTCATTTATAATCAACACCCACTTAATCCTGTACAGGATCGCGGGGGAGAGGGGCAGAGCCTATCCCGGCCGACAGAGGGCGCAAGGCGGGGGAATACCCAGGATGTGGCGCCAGTACATCGCAGGGAACACTTTTTTGGAGGGCAATTTGCTCAACGGGCCAATTAACCTCGACAAAAGCGTGTCTTTGGACTGTGGGAGTAAACAGGAGCACCTGACAAAAACCCATGCGGGCTCCGGGAGAACACGCAAACTTCACAGAGAAAGGCACCCGAGCCGGGAATTGCACCCGGGTTCTTTTTGCTGTGTGGTGACGGCGGTACCCACTGCACCACCGTGCAGGGAGAGCATAGAAATTGTAAATGCGTAACTGAGATGGCTCGGTGTCATCCAGTGTCTTGAATAACTATCAACGACATAACTTAGTAAATTATACTGTAATGTTGTGTTTTACAGTGTTTTATAGGATATTTGGTTCAACTTAGCTTTTTTACATATTTTTTATGTGCTGTATATCGTTTTGCTATATTATCAGGTACTGTATCTTATAATTTGCGTATTGAAATGTATTTACTGCTGTGTAGATTTTATATTCATTGTTTCGAGTTTCAACCCATTGTGTGTGGACATCATTTTAATTATGACTGCACTCTTCGAGTTACAGGCAATGATGCCTTCTGCATGCGCAACAAAATACGAATATTGTTGGTCCGTGCCTTACACTTGGATGCTGATCACAGTGAATATGTTTTCTTAAATTAACATGAAACTATTGGATCACGTCGCTACTGCGCTGATAAGTTTGCTCCAGCAAAGTCAGCATGGCTGCGAAGAGAAAAAGTACTGTGGAGAAAAGTAATACCTCAATGTTTTCAACTTAGCGAAAGGTCCGCGAACATGTAGGGAAATACACCAAGCCATTATTTCATCATGACCAAGGGATTTTCTTAAGCTGTACCATATAAATGTAAGTGGATGGAAACTGATGAAATCCACAAACCAATGAATAGTCGCTCTCAATAATTCGAGAATAACATAAGGGAATGTTCTCTTAAGTGTCAATACTGTTGTTGAATGTTAATGGGGATGCTTACGTTTGCGATTTTTTACACTTTTTAAGTATTTTATTCCTGACATAATAACAAAATAGCATCCTCAGCAACTCAACATTCCGCAATATATACAAATCATTACTGTCCTTTCCAGCAGACTGTAATGTTTACATTTTTTGATGTTTGTCAACATCAGGCATTACAGCCGAGTGCTGTAGCTTGGCGTTCTATTGTAAACAACTGTATGGACTTGTAAATAGACAAACAGATGTAGTTGAGATATAAGAAACGTTATCTTTTCTTTTCAATGGACTGTCCTGCATTAAAGGAAAAATAGATCTTCATAATTTCCGTGGCTTTATGCCATTGACAACTGCAATGCAGTTGTCTCGCTCAGTATATGTACGTGTTACGAACATTTTTTTTTAAATACATGGCCAAAACTAATGAAAACAAAGTCGCTCACCCGTTGTCGTACTTGTGTCGTGGTGTTTATGTAGCAACACATCGAAATGTCACAGTGGCAAAGAACATCTCCCTAAAGCATCCAACATCTGTGATTGGATAGCCATTGTTTGTGCATGTGTCAAACAATGGTGGCCGTCGCCGATGATTGGTCGCCTGTGATGATTGGAAGGTTGGTTTGTTTATCAAGCTGGAGCGTCACCGCCCACGTGGCAGATGGATGGCTTGGAGAGGACGTGGAAGGGTAGTCTGCTTTTTGTTTCCACCTTCTCGAGAGGGCATCTCAAAAGCACTCCCCTCCTCTTGTGAATGCCCTTAGGAAGCCCTCTTTTTAGTGAAATACAGTTAACAGCATATAATCACGATTACAGTACAGGTATATAATTGTTGTGTGTTGCACAGATTTTACCTGATTTCTTACAGTATCTGGGTTGCCTTAAGCGAAGTATTATGAGCTCTATATGAAATGACTTTGCGCTTGCTCACAACCTCTCGTGGAATGTTAGAGGTCAGAAGTTTAAACACGTTTTCCATTTCTGTCTCCCCTTCTAACCCCGTCCCTCCTACATAATCGTCAATCATCGCTAGTGATGATTCACCGCCCTGGTGTACCCATGGGGTGGCTATGACACATGCAAAATGGCCCGCCGTTATTTCCTTGGAGGATTATATCACGACTCCTCAACTCTATTACCTTAAACTCCACGACAACATGACCAGTGAAGCTCTCAGTCCCATCATTCCGTGGCCTCAATATGAACTTTATGGTGGTTCTTAAAATTCTCAAAGTTACTCTATGAAGTATAGTTTGATATGTAACATCCACATCAATGTATTTTTAAACTTTGGCTTTGTAAACAATCACAATAAACCATAATTGAAAGCCACAGAGCCCAATTTAGATAATAGATGTTCATTCCAGCAAAAAGTACCCCGTGAGCTTGCAAGCTCTAAACGCGGGATTACGACAAACGTTGGAAATGGCTATTTGAAAAACCATGTCGCATTTGACCTTGTGTTGGCATGTCCCAATTTCAAGATTATTACACAAGCCTTGAGAAGAGTACTACAAATGTGATATTTTGTGGAAGCAAAGGTTGACGGTTCGAATTCAGCAGACACCATGATCATGACTGCCGGTGTAGGAATCTCTTAGGGCTAATTCACGGGGAACACTAAATTATTGTTGTTGACATGCTGTTCTCTCCACAGCTCTATGCAGCACTTTGTGACCCTCGGATGAAAAGCGCTGTAGCGGTGCAATTATTATTACTATTATACTTGTCGTCATTCGCAGGTTACTATTCAAATTGCCAACCCAAAAAAATACCATTAGATTACTCAATTGAGATTTCACATAGGAGCATCGCCCTCTACTGCACACTTTGCACAGTGGCAGTATCGTAGCCAATGAGGTTTATCCGAGGCACGATTATTGCTATTTGAAACTTTCCACTGCAAAAAAAAATTAGCATGAACCTGTTAAATAAATAATCATGGAACTCGATGATAGACGTTTATTAGAGCAGATAATACGCAGTGAGCTTGCACAGTGTCGATGCGAGTTCCTGCAACACAACATATGTCCGAACTGACCTATGTAGCAATGCTTTCCTCGACAAACAAGCATAATCTCATCTCATCTCATTATCAGAAACCGCTTAGTCCTGTACAGGGTTGCGGTGAGCCGGAGCCTATCCCGGCAGACACAGGGCGCAAGGCAAGGGATATACCCACGATAGGACGCCAGTCCATCACCGGGCACTGCAGGCAATTTAGTCTGCAAGCCAATTAACCTATGCAGCAGCATGTTTTTTGGACTATGGGAGGCAATCGGAGTGCCCGGCAAAAACCCACGCAGACACGTGGAGAACATGCAAACTCCACACAGAAAAGCACCCGAGCCGAGATTCGAACCCGGGACCTTTTGGTTGTGAGGCGACAGCGCTACCCACTGCGCCACCGTACAAGCATAATACTGTGAGAAAAATTGACATTCAGTGAAGTGTAACGTCAATCATTGTCATGACACCATTGACACCATGCGCGACGACTGCGATTAATGTCAATTATTAGGGATCAACATTGCAATCTGCCCTCGGTCTCATCCGTACATTTGATTACTGCCGTCACTCTGACGTCACCTTTGTTGCTCATCACCCCACCAGTGGAGCGCCAAGTACAGTGGAGCCCCAATTTCCCTGTGCCACAAGTTGTTGCCGGAGTCATTGTAGGACTGAGCCACGCCGCGTTCCACACGCAGCGGTAATTACGAATTCCCCGTGCCCCCGCCGGGCTTGGTCGCCTCTTGTCGCTCCACATTCATTGTTATTGTACATTTATCACATTTAAACAGGCACGTATCGATTCACAGCGCCATGGGAGTTAAGCTCGTGGATCGAATCGCAACTGTTTTGCCTTAATAATAATTGCATTTATAGAGCGCTTTTCACCCGAGGGTCACAAAGCGCTGCACAGAGCTGCGAAGAGAACGGCACGTCAACAACGACAGAACGGAAACTCAGCAACAGTAAAAATGTTTGTGGCTTTTGTTTTAATATACACGTCATTGCAGAACAACATCTAAAATATGAGCTGACTTTTAACAAAAAATTTGAATTGCAAAATTATCAGTGTTCATAAAACATATATTGGGAAATGGTTTCGTGTAACATTTATCCTATAATAATAATTACATTTCTAGAGTTCTTATCACCCGAGGGTCACAAAGCGCTGCACAGAGCTGCGGAGAGAACGGCATGTCAACAACATCAGGACAGTTCAACTGAAAGTCAAACAGTAGCAATAACTTGCAGAAGCACGTAAAATAAGCTTTAAAATAAGCTAGATCCGTATCTGTAATGCTTCGGATTTGTTCCGTCTCGTTCATCATCCTATTGACCGAGCATATTAATCTGTAACCAGAAATACGCGCTCTGATGGAGTTGCACGCAACAAAACGACCTGTGTATCGTCAACCTTAACATTGACAGCGTGGTTCCAGGACTCAGATCGCGTTGGCTGCCCGCATTTAAATCCCCATTCACGAAGGCTGGAACCACCCCCCCTCTCCCTCTTCACGAAAATTGCCGAGCGATTCCGAACATCGCCGTCCAATCAGAGCACATGGGCGCCCCGCCACCGACTCCGCCCCGCGTTTATATTTCATAGCTCGCATGGGCTCAACGCGGCCCCCGCCCCCCACGGGTCGCCCGCGCGCTTGCCCATTGGGGGGGCGGAGGGGGGAGAGTGAGAGAGAGCGCGCGGCGCCGCCGCCGCTGCGCATCCGCGCTGGGGATTCTAATCGCGGGGCGAGGCGACGGCGGTAAGGCGGGGGGGGGGTGGTTTTGCGCCGAGGCTGACGACGACGGCAACAACAACAACAACGACGAGGAGGAGGAGGGGGACGAGGAGTGGACGACGACGACGGGGAGGAGCGGAACCCCGGAGGAGGAATATCTCCGCTTGCCCTCACCTCCACGACAGCGACGAGAACGGACGACGAGTCGGAGGTGTATAAGCGAGTGTATTGAGACAGACAACCACCACCGCCACCCCCCCCTCCCTCACTCTCTCTTCCCCACCCCCCTCCTTTCCTTGCGCGGCCACAACAACAGCAAGCGGGGGGCGATAATAACAGCGTGCGCTAACAATACTGATGGCGTTAACAGCGACCACGATTGTGTGCGGCCGTGTGTCGTGCGCGAGAAGCGAGGCGCTACTTGGCGACGCCCGGGCCGCATGTGCGTAAGCGTCCTGTGCGCGCTGAGCGGGCGGCTGCGGCCCCGGGCGGACGAGGGCCCTGCCGGCGGCGGGATGGCCTGCAACGGGGTGGTGGCGCGGAGTAGGTTCGAGGTGAGGCGCAACGCGGCCACGACAGCGGTCGGGTGCTTGGGGGGGGGG
>JAZEWT010000003.1:28807844-28822328 GCA_036362905.1 Mordacia mordax | reverse complement strand
GGGCTTGGTGGTGAAGGTAGTGAGTGGGGTTTGTTGAAACGGTGGATTTGAGCGGGTGTGTGTGGGGGTGGTAGTTACTTTGGGCCGCACAAACATCTCAGACAATTATAATCGTGCACGGTCACACTCCGCTTAGCAGCAACATGAATACTGTCTGCTGCAACTGTCAACCATATTCACAGCCACCGTCGTCAGCACAGTCATGACTCTTCAGTACTTGGTGCTGTTTTTATTTCTGCCACTGGTGGACTCGGCACAACCGCGATGAATTTCAAGTATTGCTACTATTACAACCACCTGCACTACCACCTGCTCTGTACTGTTCATTGTTGCTGTTACTGTCACGAACACTCATAACGTAATTACCATTGGCTGATGTCGTTATTGGCTTCGCATCCGCGACCAATATTGTAAAACTTCTACCTGTCATAAAGACCTCCCCACCGCCATCGCCGGTCTTCTTCACTACTGTTGTTACTGCAGTATTTGCAATGGTCACGAACCACCGCCACAAGAGCCATCATCACATCCAATCACCACGAACACCTCCATTACCACTTGTATCCCTCTAGCATACGTGTAGGTGCACAACCACATGTTCTGCAGCCCCGACAAGCATGCACTTTAAACGAATGGCCTACATATTTTCGTATCCCAAACCAATCACCGCTTCCATCGTTTCTCGCCACTACTTCGCTCGCTGCTTGTCCGTTACTTCACCAGTCCTTTTTGTGATTGGGGTGCATCACGGTGCTTCATGCGTCCTTATCTCTAGGCTAGTCAGCTGACGGTGTGGGACCTCTTCGTACCTTCCCTTTGAGTTTGAATATTGAAGTGACATCGACATTCTTATGTATTTACATTAGCAGACACAGCTCTTGTGTGCGGTTAGCTTCGAGGTAACTACGTTTCTTGTGCTAAAGCTTGTTGGGATAGCATTTCACCATCTTACATTAGCTGCAAATTAGTCTATTGGTGGTGTTATTTCAAGGCTGTCGTTTTCACGTTTAGGCAGTATGGCTGGGTGATGAGTCAGCATGGCCTGGAGGTTCTGACTGATTATTTCCGGTGTCTGCATCAGTGTGGCTTCATCAAACTTTACATGCCCCCCCCCAGGGCGTATTACTTTTCACAAGGACCCCCACTTTACAGGCATGGGTAGTACATTGTGTACCAATTCAGATGTTTCATGGCTAAATAAAATAAAACCCAGTGGCTATAGTAATAAGCCCAAGCAATAAACGCTTCACGTTGGTAGAGATATGTAATCCTGTAAAAGTATATTCTTTTAAATATGTGGATTTGACTGACATTCACTTTTGCTTTAAATTATGGAATATAGCTGCACTCTGTATATGCCTCATTATAAGATTACTTTCCGTTGGCGTTTGTTATTTATTTTACAGTCCTTGAAGTTATTTTGTCATGTGTATACATATCCACTGGACAGTGTTTATTTAGGCACATCCGTCAATGTTGATGCTTTGTTAATACTGTTGTTGAAAGGAAATTCAACTTTCATATAATTACATTTACTAAAGTAGCAATTTCACTTTTCTTGCCTGAAGCTTTTTTCTCTAGTATATAAATGTGTGTGCTAACTGATATACAGTATATGTTGGTTGGACCTGCTATTAGTTAAAGTGTTCCCTCCAATTATGGAAAATCGTAGAGATTTTGGCCTGTATTTTTGTATTTATTTTGTTTGTTTTATCAAAGAATTTCAAGCAATAAGGTTGTATTTTGTATACTGTACATGCATGTTTTTGACTCAGTCACATTTGAAATTTGTTCGTACTTTTGTTTGTGTTTGGAAGCAGATGTTTTCAAATGGCAGTGATGAAGCTGCTATTAACAGAAAGCTTCCAAAGGAGCTGCTGCTGAGGTAAGCTTGGTGACACACTTGTTTTACCTATAACAAAAACTTAGGTGCCTCTTGAATAGTCTTGGAGATCATTCAAGCTTTCCTGGTTAATCAAATGTTATGCTTTACACTTTCAGTTTCAAATCAGGGATCAAAGTATTGAATGATAAAAGGCAAATGTGAAGTTCTATCCTAGTATTATAAAAGCAGTAACAGGGTTCATATTAGAAAAAAAAAGAAACAAAGTACACGTGTACCAAATCAACTGGCATACAAGTACTTGGTTGTCCATCAAATAAGCAAGTCCACCCATATGCCAATGTCACTATTACATATACAGTGTTACTGCACTCATTAATCATTTATATAGCACTGAAAATTAGACTCCACCCTCGCTTTAACGGGTTCGAATCGGTCGTGACCTCAGCCTTAATAGGCAGGCTGTATATACTTTAACAATAGTGCAGTCTATATTGTGGTATGCAATCTACATGCCGTTTATTGAATTATGTAGTATGTGAAAAATGACAGTACAGTGCTCCTGGACAAAATTTAAAATGCGAATACAGTTGAGCCTCACTTTAAGCTTAAAATCCTGCCATAGCCCTCACCAGGAAAATTGGCGTTTTGAATGTGGATGCTTGATTCCAACTACAAGAACATTCAATTGCTTCTCTGATTACTATGTGCATCAACGTTAACTATTGGAAAACTGCCACTTTGCATAGTTACACTGAAGTGCAAAGTGTAGGAAATGTTAATGTGGGTGTATTCTTGATTGCAACTGCAAGAACGTTCCATTGCTTCTCTGTTTGCCATTTGAGTCAACCTTAACTATTGGAAATACTGCCACTTTGAAAATTTATACTTAAAAGTCAAAGTGTAGAAACTGTTTGAGTCATTTCATATTTCGGTTTAATGAATTACATGTGTGAAATATATTGTTCCTTTTGGATGCTAATATACATGCGAGACACATACAATATCCTCATTAGCATTGTATTCTTTCCAAGCTTGCAGAGCTTTCACTCGTTTGTTGGCTGTGATGTGTCCAGCGCACGTTCGCAATATAACGTTGCATTTTCCCAATGCTATGACAGCAGGCTTCCTGGTTTGTGTGCTAGTCAATATTTTGATTGCACGTGTGCTTGTGCTATGTTTACTAGCTGCTGGAATATGGCAAATGGCTACTTGTTGTTGGATAACAATATACTCGGTGTTAATCCGTGATGGAACAGTAAGTGTATATTTGTGTGGTTCGATGTACAATCGTGAATCACAGGGTAATTTATTAGCAGATTAAGATTACTGTGGATTTTAGAACAAACTTGTCTTTGTGCCAGTAACAATAAATAATTGTATTGGTTTTGATGAAGTAAAACCAATTAACACTGTGTAGACCATCGCCTCAAGTCTCTGCCGTGTTTATGAATGAATTAGGCTTCCACCCTCCCACCTTAGAAAACTGCTCATAAATTTTACATTTTGATTCTTTGCAGCGATGCGATAGGAGTTCATAAAATGTAAGCATAAGTAATTGGATGTGTAGCAGTCCAATTTTGTCTGCAGGTGCTATTGCTTTGATTTATTTGTCACATGTAAACATGCCAACCATGGCATGGGTATAAATAAAAATGGCTAGAATTTGCCAACGTTTGTGCACTGACCAATTCTATTTCCTTACGTTCAGCGGCCACCTCCCTCACTGTCCTTGAGTGGCTGTTTGATCATTGACACCAAGTCGGGGTTGGCGCTGTTTTGTGGCAAATATGAAGACCCGGGGTGCACACACAGGGTCAGAAGTTGGAGTAATATGTGCAAATTGTTGCCAGCAAAACAGAAATGTAGTTCTGGTGTCAACCTTTTGTTTGTCTGTCATCGCTGGGATTTCTTAGATGAATTGTGTGAGAGCATGTTATAAAAAAAAATGTAAACATTCTACTACATTTAAAACTTCTCATCTCATTATCTGAAACCGCTTAATCCTATATAGGGTCACGGTGAGCCGGAGCCTATCCCGGAAACACAGGGCGTAAGGCAGGAATACACCCGACGACGGGACGCCAGTCCATCGCCGGGCATTGTGGGACAATTTTAGTCTGCGAGCCAATCAACCTATCCAGGAGCATGCTTTTGGACTGTGGGAGGAAACCGGAGTACCCGGCGAAAACCCACGCAGACACGGGGAGAGCATGCAAACTCCACACAGAAAGGCACCCGAGCCGAGAGATTCGAACCCGGGACCTTCTTGCTGTGAGGCGTCAGCGCTAACCACTGGGCCACCGCGCCGCCCTTTTATTGCCATAATTCCATATCTTAATGTAGACATATTTCATTGGTGGAATGTTGTTTCAAGAGTACTTTATGTGCCGCAAACTCTCTCCGAGAGATGTATGTTCAGTCGTGCATGAAGTGTTATCGTTTTTGAAGTGTTTGACACTTTACTACGTAGCCGTACTTTGTACTTAAAACTTGTGCCACTTTGGAAGTAATAAATTACCTCTTAATAACTGCATGGAATCTGTTGCCTACTGGGTATAGAGTACAGTACTTATATTCATAGAATAGTACTACAAAACATTTATAGAATTGTTACCGTGTACAGCATTGCAATCATCATGAAAGCATATTAGTTACATGTTGATACCTACATTTAAAACTAATGCATTTCGGTGGCTTTGTGTGTTCTGGCATGCTTTGATCCAAACAATGGAAGTCTGTCAGACCTTTTGTATCCTGTCTGATGTAATATTCACTTACCTCTGGGCACAGCCATCAGTGATACTGTGGCAGAGCTTAACTCACATTTGGAAGGTTGTAAGTTCAAATTATTTCATGTCTTTTTTGTTTCTCGAGGTTTATTTAAAAATGAGTTACTTGTTGGGAAATCTGCATCAGAGATGAGCACAATCTCACACTTCATCGGAGACATTTAAACTTTTACGTGACTCCCAGGTATCAAGGAATAAAACTCTAGGCCTGAACACCCACCGTTATTACCACAAAACATAGTTGACTCATTTGCATAGCACAATAGAGATATTAATGATCTTTATTTGCCTTTTAGTCAGTGATGGCTACTATAGGATTGTCACACCGTTTGATGTTTTAAATGACTTCTGCATATACAGTATGAGAGTGGCCTACACATTGAAATATGCCTGATATTGCATTTTGCGAGGCAATTATGTGAGCCAGTTTTACAGTGCAACAACATTAGTGCTCACAATAGTGTTTGGACATCATTGATGCCGACATCCGACCGATTCCATCGCCGACCTTCAATTCATTCGAGCATATGTCTCTGGACTGTGAAGTTGGTGCTGCTCTATGGCCGCCTGGAGCATCCTCTTCTTTTTTCAATGAACTGTGAGCTGCTTTCCAAGGTGTGTTCCAGTTCTGAAAGGATGTTGAGTCTTGGCGATTTCAACATCCATCCTTTCAATATGGGTGTTGAAATCGCCAAGAATCAGAATCCTTTCGTAAGATCCCTCTTACAAGGGATCTTATGGTGACTCTGACATCACTTGGCTTCACTCAACATGTGATATCGGCCACTCATATGCTCTCGACTTGTTTTGCTCATGGGGAATATCGGTAACCAACCTGTCCGTCACTGATCCTGGTTTGTCTGCTCTCTCCACTGTGTGGGTTGATTTTCAAGTACTGCCTGCCATTTCCATCACCAAGCACTAAATTTTATTTCGAAACCTTAACGCCCTTACTCCAGGCAAATTCACCGAAGCAATCAATCGTACGTTACTCTCCGCCTCGGCTCACTCTACTTCTGATGCGAAAGCTGAAACTTACAACAATGTGCAATCAAGCATACAGGATAATTTGGCCCCATTAAAATCACGCTGTGTCTCAGGCAGAAAACTTTCCCCCTGGTATACCGCTGAACTCCGGGATCTCAAGGCGAATGTACGCAGGACCAAACGGATATGGAGAAAATCTGGTCTCACCGGAAGGCACTTGGCGGTGCACGTACCAGCCAACTTTCCCGCAGTCTGGCTGATACCTGCGACAAGCCCAAGATTATTTTCTCGACAATTAATCAGCTTCTTTTTCCATCCAGTCACTCGCCCTCATCGCCCCTCACTAATAAAGATCAGGCGGATCAGATTATTCAGTTTTTCTTAGAAAAAAACGGAAGCCCATTGTATCTCTACCCAGCCTCAATCACCAACAAATACTTCAATAAATATTCCTCCACCTTCCTCGACCTCAAAACTCCTGGAATTTTCCAAACTAATGGAATCTGAGGTCTCTTCTTTAGTTACTAGATCTTGGTCCACAAACTGCTACCTGGATCCCTTTCCATCCAAAATCATATGGGCAAATTTAATATCTTTTGGCACGTTCGCCACTAATTTGTTTAATAATGCACTTCGCTCTGGTATTGTTCCCCCGCTATTCAAATGTGCCACAGTTACCCCCTGCTAAAAAAACCTGGCCTCGCTTGCAACATCCGTGATAATTATCGCCCCTGCTCAAATCTACCATTCCATTCATCTCAAAGCTCCTTAAACATGCTGTAACCGCACAACTCCAGAAACACGTTCTTAATGAAATCAATCCCTTCCAATCTGGGTTAAAATTCGGCCATGGAACTGAAACTGCTCGGGTAAAAGTAGTTGATGACCTACTTGTCACTGCTTATGAAGGCTTGCCACGTATAATTGTCCTACTGGACCTGAGCGCTGCCTTTGATATGGTTGACCACCTGATCTTACTTGAGTGACTGGAGGGTATATTAGTGTCTGGCTTTGCCCTGCATTGGCTGAGCTCCTCCCTCTCCGACCAGAAGCAGTTTGTCAGCCTCGGAGGACAAAACTCAGAGATCCATCCTGATTTGTCTGGCGTTCCTCGGGGCTCCGTTCTCAGCCCACTCCTCAGCATCTACATACAACCACTTGGTCATATCCTCCGCAGCCTCAATCTCAGCTACCATTGCTATGCCGATGACATCCAAATCTATATCCATGCAAAGTCATCTATCAGTGTGTCTGGGCTTTGCGTGTCATCCTCACTGTCAACTGTGAAGGCCTGGCTCAATTCAAAATTTTTAAAACTAAATGGTGACAAAACAGAAGTTTTGCTTGTCGGAACCCTGCACCAATTGTCCAAGGCTGAATCGATCCAGTTCATGCTTGCCGACCAGACCATTGCAGTTGCTAAGTCAGTCTGGAATCTAGGTGTGACTATTGATTCCTCACTCACCTTCGAGACACACATCAAAAAGGTGATGAAGGTAGCCTATTTCCATCTCAGAAATATAGCTAGACGATGCAACATCCTATAACCTGCTGATGCTGAAAAGCTAATACACATCTTCATATCCTCATAAATCGATTACTGCAATGCACTGCTCCCTGGCACCCCTGCCTACCTAATCAATTGTCTCCAATGTGTGCAGAATGCGGTTGCTGGAGTCCTCACTCGCATACCCATCCATGATCATATATCCCCAGTACTGATGTCTCTCCACTTGTTACCCGTTAAATACAGGATTGCATCAAGATCCTTCTTCTCACCTACCTCTCTGGCACTGCTCTGACATACATCCATGACCAACTTCAGGCACCCTCCTCAACATGACGCTTTCGATCCTCCAATACGGGCTTGCTGCATGTGCCCAGGTCACACCTCCATTGGATGGGTGACAGCCTTCTTGTATGCTGCTTCCAGACTCTGGAATGCCCTTCCATTGGCGTTTCGATCAGCTGAGTCCTTGGGCACCTTCAAATCTCTCTCAAGACTCACTTGTCCCGTAAGGTTTCCAAGTCCTCTGGCTAGGACTTTTAATGCGGCTCAGTGTTGATGATTGCTCTCTTCCGACCTGCTCCTGCTCGAGAACATTTATTCCTTGTTTATTGAAGAATTACATTTTTTATCGCTTATTTTATGTCCTTCGGTAATTAATTGCTACTATTTGACTTTCAGTTTAACTGTCCTGATGTTGTTGATATATCGTTCTCTCCACAGCTTGGATTTGTAAAGAAAAAAACACCAAATGTTATTGTTACTGATTTGCCATTCTTGTCTCATTGATGTGCCGTTTCTTCACAGCTCTGTGCAGCGTTTTGTGATGCTCGGGTGAAAAGCACTCTAGAAATGAAATTATTATTGTTCACACTGGCTACAATTTGACTAACCCAGACTCACCTGAAATACAAATGCTGCCACATCCTCAGCTGCTAGTTGTAACCAGTTGTTACTGTTTTTAAGTTGCCTTAAGATATTGCACTCAAAGTATTGTAGTTTGCTCTGGAAAAGTGTATTGGTTCCCAGTCCCAAATTTAAGGATCAAATGTGCATATTAACATGTGAAAATGTTTGAGTACTTTTAGCTAAATTTAGCACATATTTAGAATTTTTTTAAATACCTTAATATGAGATCCCATTTTTTTTCAACTGGAAAGGGGATCGATTTAGTCAAAATTTTACTCATGTCATTAATGCTTGGCTTGGCACCCATTCGTCTTTTATATTTTACAATGAAGAAATACATCGGCGATGGACTGGCGTCCCATCGTCGGTATATCCTTGCCTTGCGCCCTGTGTCTGCCGGGATAGGCTCCGGCTTCACCGTGACCCTGTAAAGGACTAAGCGGTTTCAGACAATGAGATGAGATGAGAATACATGTTAGCGGTTGCTTTTGTCCTGAAGTATTTTAACAGAATTTTTTTGTGATGGCCCTATATAAAGTCTACCGGGTAGGTTGGCTTCATTTGGTGGCGTATATTAGCAAGTTCTGTAGTGCAGCTTTTATACTTTAACATTAAGTTTCAAATCAAATTTAGTACAAATTTTTTTATACATCGCAAATTGTGATCACAGGGGCTCTATCGCTACCAGAAGCCATTTGATTGCGCCCATTCTAAGCACAGCATCCTAGCTGATGCCCGGCACAAACTCAAGTTCATTTTATCAACCATCAATCAGCTTCTTCATCCACTCAGTCATTCACCCTCACCTCTTTTCATTAATGAAGACCAGGCAGATCAGTTGATTTTGTTTTCACAGACAAAACCAAACCCCACCGCATTTCTACTCCGTCTCAACCTCAATCTACCACCTCACCAATTGTTGCCTCTCCTACCCTTATCTTAAAACTCCTGGAATCTTCCAAGTTAATGGAATCTGATGTTTGTTCATTAGTTACAAGATCTCAGCCTACAAGCTGCTCCTTGGACCCCTTTCCCATCCAAACTCATTCGGGCAAACTTTTAATCCCTTGCCATTTTTGCACCTATCTCTTCAGCAACTAATTGCACTCCGGTATCGTTCTCCCACTATTCAAATGTGCTGCAGTCACTCTTCTGCTCAAAAAACCTGGCCCCGATTGCAACATCCCTGTTAATTAGCCCATCTCCATTTTACAAATCCTCTGCAATGTCCTTAAGCATGTTGTAGCCCTGCAACTCCAAAAAAACGTCCTCAACAATGACCGCCTCGATCCCTTCCAATCTGGGTTCAGATCCGGCCAGAGTACGAAACTTCTGTAGTGAAAGTTGATTATGACCTCCTTGTCGCTGCTGATAAAGACTTGTCACGTATTCTTGTCCTCCTGGACTGGAGCGTAGCCTTTGATACCGTTGACCACCCTACCTTACTGGAGCAACTGGAGGGCATAGAGGTCTCTCTCGGGCTGTGCCCTGCACTGGCGGAAGCAGTTCGTCAGCTTCACAGGATGTAACTCAGAGATCCATCCTTTTTTGTCTGCAGTTCCTCAGGGCTCAGTCCTTGGCCCATTCCTCTTCAGCATCTACATAAAACCACTTGGCCATACCCTGCACAGCCACAGTATAAGTTACCACTGCAGTGCGATGACATCCAAATCTATACCCATGAAAGGCCATCCATTAATGCGTCTGGTCTTTGGATGTCATCCTCACTGTTGTTTGTGAAGGCCTGGCTCAATTCTAATTAGCTAAAACAATTGCAACAAAACAAGTTTTGCTTGTGGGAACCTCGCACCAATTCTCCAAGGTTTAACCTGTCCATTTGATGCTTGATGATCAGACCATCAACGTTGCTAAGGCAGTCTGAAGTGTAGGAGTGATTCTTGATTACTCGCTCACCTTCAAGAAACACATCAACAATGTAATGAAGGTATCCTATTTCCATCTCAAAAAATAGCTACACTTTGGAATATCCTGTCACCCTCTGACGCTGAGAGCCCAATCCACATGTTTATCTCTTCATGAATTGATTATTGCAATGCACTACTCCTCGGCATCTCTGCCTACTTTATCAATCATCTCCAAAATGTGCAAAATGCAGCCGCTGGAGTCCTCATCCACTCTCCCATCCATGATCACATATCCCCAATGCTGATGTCCCTCTACTGACTACCGGTTAAATACAGGATTGAATTCAAGACCTTCCTTACCCACAAGGCTCTCACTGGCGCTGCTTCAACATACGCGCGTGACCTACTTCAGGCACCCTCCTGAACATGACAACTTTAATCCTCCAATATGGACTTGCTGCATGTGCCCAGATTGCACCTCCATTCGATCGGTGTTAGAGCCTTCTTACACGCTGCTGTCAGACTCTGGAACGCCTTTCCATTGGAAACTCGGTCAGTTGAGTCCCTAGACATCTTCAAATCTCGTCTCAAGTCTCACTTATTCTGTAAGGCTTTGAATTCCTCTGGCTAGGACTGTTGATGCATCTCACTCATGTGTTGGGATGGTGGCTTGCTACCGACCAGCACCTGCTCAGGAACACTATTCCTTCCTTCGTTTGTTTAACAATTATTTATATCGCTTTATTTATGTCCTTCTCTAAATTATAGCCATTAGCTGAGTCCCTGGGCATCTTCCAAACGTGTCTCGACTCAGTTGTTCTATAAGCACTTTAAGTCCACTGGCTAGAATTGTTGACGCTGTTCACTGATATGGGGTTGGAAGATGGCACACTGTTGACCTGTGCCTGCTGAGAAGCGCTTCTTTCTTTGTTTGTTTAACAACTTTAGTTATTTTCTGTTTGTTGATTTATATCGTCATTATTTTACTCAATTGATCTGCTCCGATGTTGTTTGCATGCTGTTTTCACCACAACTTTGTGCAGTGCTTTGTGACCCTCGAGGGAAAAGCGCTCTAGAAATGCAATTAGTAATATTGTAGTCAATAGAAAGGGCTTACAGCTTCTTTATTTTTAAGTGTGTGCAATAAAAATAACACTGGATGACTGGGGAAAATAAATTGAAATGGTTGAAAAATTATAATGTCATTAAAAGGGATGCTCAAAATTGATTAAACTAATTGTATTGCTGTGCTTATGTGTTTTGGATAGGCTATGGCTGGCTTCATTCACTCATGCTGTGAAAGGCATATGAGCTGCTGCCTCTTAGTCTCACCTGGCTATGTGCCACATTCAAATTTTGAGGGAATGCTACACAGCAACGATAGTGCAAACTGTAGCCTAGTTTGAGGAACGCAGAATTAAGGAGGAAGGAATAAGATGAACTACACGAGCAGTTCATCAGACCCGACAGGCTTTTGAAATATGAATGCCAATTGGGCCACTAGGTCCCTGGATAACGTGTTCTGGATCTATCAACATTTTCATGACATGATTGGGAATAAGAATTTGTCAGAAACGGTCAGCTTAGGAGGGCCTAGTCTTGTAGTCTTATGTGTGTGTACTTCTCATTTGTCACGATCGTGTCGTAATGATGTGTTAACTTAAACCATTCAGTGTGGTGGGTTTGCAAACTTATTAAAAGGACTGCTGAATCTGTCCATTAATCCTGTTTAGACGCCTTACAAATATCTTTGCATTCAATTGTTACACAATTGCTGCTTCAAATTAATAATAATCGTACTGCTTCAGATAATATCAAACTTCAAAATGAAATGTGACCCTGTAAAAGCAAGTTAAGACAGTAACTATTTATTACCCTCTTAAATTAAATTTGCTGTTCTCTTTTTAGAAAACTGTTAAGGCATGCTAATGCAGCAGCTAGTAATTAAAATAACCGTTGTGTTTCCAAAATCTAGTTAAATAGATCACTGAGCATAGTTGTTTCATTCCCTTCAACCAAGAATCCCATTATATTATCTGACTTTGCACAAGCGTGCATGTTTGGTGAGAATGCTAATGATATGTCCCCTAACACATTTTGCTTTGCATACTTAGGTTTATGTGTGATGGCAGGTATGTGTGTAGGCAGTCAGGTATGTTCCTCCATACATTTTAGATGAATTGTCTTAACAGCTCTGATATAGCACATATGTATGTGTTCCAATAGTAAACGATACCTCTGTGAATTACACAATCTGATCTTATAATAAATTGACAGCGAGAAATGATAAGGCATACAAGAACTGCGGTGAAATTAGGAAGAGGTTTGAGTGTGGATTTAGAAGTTAAAGTAGAAGTACATCAAGGTTCAGTCCTGAGCCCGTTACTTTTCATTATAGTTATGCAGGCTGTGTTAACGAATACTATGGAAGGTTTACCATGGGAACTGTTGTACGTAGACAACTTGGTTGTGATAGCATATAGCGAAGAATTGCTGGGGAATAAATTAGTTGGCTGGCAGGCTTGTTTCGAGAGAAGAGGTGAAAGTGAATATTGGAAAAACAAAAGTGATCTGCAGTGACATTCAGAGAGAAGGCAGCAAGAAACTGACAATGGCCACATGGCGTTACGCAAAGAATGTTAAAATCAATGCGAAATAGCATGTAAAATATGCCAAAAATTGCTTCATTAAAAATGTAGTGGAATTTAATAAAAACTGAATTCAAGTATAGCAAATTACTTTGCCCAAAATGTTAGAAGAGAGAAAACAGGGAAAAGTTTTGAAAAATGGATGAAATATGATGATCAATGAGAGACAGGAATTGTAAGGGCTTCAGGAGTGTTGCTATCGGGGGGATGTTTTAAGTCCGGGAAGAGGAGTAAAAGTGGCAGTAATAGCAAGAGTAAGAAAAGGCTGGAATAAATTTCGTGAATTCCTTTTTTTTTTGACGAGAAATGTTTATGCACTGAAATTGTAATGAATAATAATAATTGCATTTATAGAGCGCTTTTCACCCGAGGGTCACAAAGCGCTGTGCAGAGCTGCGGAGAGAACGGCACGTCACCAACAACGACATTAAAATGGAAAACATCAACGGCAGTGACTTTTTTGGGTTTTTTTTTTAATATACACATGATCAGTGTTTATAATACATAGATGGGAAATGGTTTAATGTAACATCGTATAATTATTGCATTTTTTAGAGTGACCATCACCCAAGGGTCGCAAAGCGCTGTACAGAGCTGTGGAAAGAACGGCACATCAACAACGAGATTAGAAAGGCAAATCAGCAATAACGTTTTCATTGATTTTTTTTACAAATCCAAGCTGTGGAGAGAATGGCATGTCAACAACATCAGGACAGTTCAACTGAAAATCAAATAGTAGCAATAAATTATAAGACCTAAAATAAACGATTTGAAACATTACATTCTGCAGCAAGTGTTGGAAGTATAAAAATATATGGAACAGAGACATGGCCAATGAAAAGCATAGGCCATGTCCCTGTTCCATACATGAGAATGATCAGTTGAATGTACGGAAGTAAGCGAGCATGCAGGGATAGAGAAAGTAACAGATGTTAAAGCTAGAGATGAGTAGGTCATGTTGAAGGAAAGAAATTGATAATTGGGTCAGAGCTTGCATGAAATATGAAGTGGAAGGAGGAAAAGTTTGTATAGGTAGGCCAATCAGAATATGAACAAATGGTAGAAAACAACCTTAAGAAGATGGATTTAGCGAGGGAGGCAGTAAAGGATAGGAAAAAGTGGAAAGGAATGATCTGTGGTAATGGCACGCACCGGTGAACATTGGGAAAAGCGCCTTGATGGTGATGATGAAATGATAACGCATACAAGATTATATGCAGAAACCTATACACAATATTGCGTCCCACACTTTTTGCAGAGGTTCACCATTTGCCTGATTACTACTGTGAAAGTACGTGCCCTCTGTTACACAGTAGATTTTAAAGATCCTGCGACATCAATCTGAAGAATAGGCCATTGTGTTCCACCCTCGTAGTTTAAATGAGCAAAATCTGAAAAGTGACCCCCAAATTATTCATCTGAAATGTAGAGCAATAATTGTCTAAAGTAAAAAAATTGCAGAATCCTAAAAGTCATGGGACTTGAGGTTTTCTTGCATAAATAAACCAAAAAAATAACAACACAAAACCTCGACATAAGGGATGTGTCTTCAACGGACTCCAGAAGCAACGGACACTGTCCGCAACTTCTTAGACAATGGTCTGCATCAGAAATATATTTTTTATTTTAGCGTTTTCATTTGTGCTATTAGATATATGTATTACTTTCATTGTATTCTTACGATATAGGTTGTTATAAGATATGGTCATTCCTCTGTGTATAAGATCGTCATATAAACATCCATACTTCCAGACACCTCTTCCCCCCTATTAGTCCGTTAAAGCAAGGTTTTACTATATTTGGTGTTGGGAAAGGGCCTTTAAAAAACTGCTAATTTATCCATCCATCCATCCATCTTCATCCGCTTTATCCGATGCCGGGTCGCGGGGGCAGCAGTCTAAGCAGCGATGCCCAGACTTCCTTCACCCCAGAC
>JAZEWT010000003.1:28784287-28805450 GCA_036362905.1 Mordacia mordax | reverse complement strand
ACCCTACCAGGGGTGTAAAGCCCCCGACAACATAGCTCCTCGGATCATTCGGGCACACAAACCCCTCCACCACTGTAAGGTGGCGGTTCAAGGAGGGGCTGCTAATTTATATTCCGTCATAATGCTTAACTTGAATAGCTTTGGAACGTAATATACTGCATAAAGGTTCACTTCAGGAATAAAATGTAAATTTAGAAGTACGATACCGTAATATATTCAGCAAAGGGGTTGTGAAAATGTCAATTATTGTGTGATCGCACTTTGCTCGGCTATCAATTTTTATTACTAATCAGTGTTTTTTCATTACGGTGTTATTATAAACTTTGATAGCACTGTCGTTTTCATTGGATTCGTTGTCACTCACAGCACATTTTAATTCAAGTAATATTGTAGCTTGCTTCATGGTGCTGTGCATTTCCAGACAAATGTAAACCATAATCTGTATTTTTTCCACTTAACGTTGGTTGGAGCTTCTGGTATAGTACAATTTAGATACATGCAGCACGTGCAAAGTAAACAGTTACTTTATACATGTATCGTTTTACTTACGCATTTGCACCGTGGCACAATTACACTGGTGTACTGTTGTTCATACCATATTGACGATCTTTTTTGTAATGTGTTTTAACATTAGTGAAGAATAGCAGCTTTTTAATCATTGCAATGTTGCAAATGTGGTTACGATTAGATTTCAATGTGGTCTATTTTGAAACCAATAATAAAGTGCACTGAACTAAAGATTCAATTGAATCAATAGCTCCATCTTGACTGAATCATGATTTGTTAACCAATAAAGTGTACTGTGATTGTGTAATACAAGTTTACACTTATGTAGGTTTATGATTCTGATGAACTTTTACCCTCTCCTAACATCCTTACGTTTTTAGCATGTTGAATTTTCAGATAAACGAAAGTGTAAATTCCCACGGCATGGGCTCGTATTTTAATGGATGTGTCAAGCAAACCCTTTCTTGCACCATGCCACTCCCATTTGTACACCCTGCTAGGCATTAACTTCAACATTAGGTTTATTTGTGATTTTTATTGAAGCGTTTCAGTGTTGTAACATGAAAAAACATCCCCAGAAAATGTTTACTCCTTGTATGTTATTAATTTTAAAATTCCTCAGATTCTCCATGTGCCCTGAGTGAGTAAATGAGCCACGTGGGAGCCTCCAGAGTACAAGCACTAGAGCTTAGCTCTACTCTGCTTCTGCTGCTGTGGAAAGAATTGAGCCTAACTACATGCATCTATCTTTTTCTTTTCAAAGGATATTCTCCTTCCTGGATGTTGTTACCTTGTGCCGCTGTGCCCAGGTGTCCAGGGTAAGGTCCCAGGCTGCACCATTAACACACAGTTGCATATGATTTCTGTTACTGAAACCAAATCATCTTGATGGCTCTAATTGGTGACATGTTAGCAGTGAGTCTTACATGGCTATGATTGAATGCGTACAATGTGCTTTATTGGCCATCACATGACATTGGAATAGTGAAGTGTGACTAGTTCTGCCAGGTAGGGAAACCTGCATTGCAGTCTGACCTCTGCTCGTTTGCCATGTCAGGAATGGCCAAGGGCAAATGGTCAGGAGACAAGGCGATGTTTTTGTACTTGTGCAAGTGGTGTGAATAAGGCCCAACTGCCAAACAGTGATCCTCAAGAGAGGATGCATTTTTAACATTGCATTTCTTTGAAGCACTTTTTGAGTACTAGTTTTTTTAAATATTTCCTATAGGTCAATGCAAGACTTAATTGACGCCTAACTTGGCATTCTTGCACGATTTAAGAGACTTAATTCACATATCGTTGCTGTTACCAATTGTTTTTCATCACTGAATGCAGATGTATTTCACTTGGCACTTAGCATTTCCGTAGTTGATGCACTCAGAAAAAATACCGTTATTGTGGCTGATTTTCCATTCTTGGGTCGTCGTTGTTGACTTGTCATTCTCTCTGCAGCTCTGTGCAGCGCTTTGTGACCCTCGGGTTAAGAGCGTGCTATAAATGCAACTATTATTATTATTTTCTTGTGTTGTCTTTTGTCTCTTCTGTTTTCAGTTAGCAGTCAGATGTAAATTTATGTTGAGTTCTGACTTGAGCAAAAAATGGTGCACTTATGTACATGGGCAATTGTGGCTTGGTTTGTTTTATTCTCTATTTCATCTGACCATATCTCTGCTCTTGCCCTGTAGGCATGGAATGTGCTGGCCCTTGATGGGAGCAACTGGCAGAAGATTGATCTATTCAACTTCCAAAGGGACATTGAGGTAGGAGTTCGTGACATTATCATTGCATGTAGTTTGACCATTGGTGGTAATAATAATAATACATTTTATTTAAAGGCGCCTTTCTTGGCACTCAAGGACACCGTACAGAGTACACAATTAAAATCACATTAAAAAGAAGCAACAATAAAAATAATATATAAATATAAAAACAATTCATATAAAAACAATTCAAAGTGACAGAGCAATTGGCATCAGATGGAATAAGCAGTTTCAAACAGATGTGTTTTGAGTTGTGATTTGAAATGAGGGAATGAATCGACATTTCTGAGTTCGGGTGGTAATGTAGCTATTGTAGCAATAATATTGAAACGTTAGGGCACATCACCTACTTCCGTCTTCTACTGTTAAGAATAATGTGAGTGAAACTTTTCTCCCCCTATATGCTTGCAGTTAATGAAATGACGGTTTCCTTCACTGGTCGAGTAGATGTTTGGCAGTAGTTTAATATTTTTGTAAGTCAAGTAACTTTCTGCTCAAATGAGCATTGAGCCCTTAGCCAGTTGTGATGTCCATATTCCCATCGCCGGAACATTTTTTTGGATAGGACAACTTTAATATGAAGGTGCGAGTACCTGATGATGATTGTTATTACCAGCAAAACATCGTATTTCATTGAAAATGTTGTGGGTTCACTGTCCACTAGTGTGCTGACAGTAAAGAATTGGCATGTTCTGTTCATGTGACAAAACCTTCCAAATTGGCTGTCAGGTAGAGGCAGGTTTACGAAACCTATGTTGTACTTGAGCTAAGACAAATATGGATTTTATGGCAAACACCACTACTGTTGGGTGGTGCGGTTGCACAGTGAGTAGCGCTGCTGCCACACACCAAGATTGTCCCAGTTTAGATTCTGGGCTCGGTTGCCTTCCTCTGTGGAGTTTGCGTGTTCTCCCTGTGTCTGCATGGGTTTTCCTCGTGTACTTCCGGTTTCATCCCACCATCCAAAGACACGCTGCTGCCTAGGTTATTTGGCCTGCTAAATAAATTGCCCCCAAAAACGTGCCCTGCGATGTACTGGCGTCACATCCTGGGTATAGACCTGCATTGTGCCCTATGTCTGCCAGGATAGGCTCCGGCCCCCAGAAATGAAGATGACAACCACTGTTGATTTTCTCACATAGTCTTAATCATTTGATCAACGCCTTAGGTGTGATGGACCGGGTGAACCCCCTGGTAGGAGTTTATTTAACCTCCCATTGCGAGCCACCAAGCCGCATCAAAAGCAAATTAGCTTAGGGGCACATGCTGTTTTACTTACTATGGCAGCAATAATAATATAGTATTGCATCCCCTTGTAGTTTATAGACGCTTGTAAGCAATGCTTATTTAATAAACATCTAAACTTTTGTGTGCCTTGATTGAAACAGTGATTTGCACATGTGCAGACTTTGTGGTTACGTGTTTTTTTAGTGATCAGTAACACAATATTATTTTGCCCCGTACAGATGAAATTGAGGGTGACATGACTGGGTTTATGAATCTTCCCAGGCATGGCTCCCAAAGTTCCCTGGGGATGTAACGTGTTTAACCCTTTCTTACCCCTGTTAGGCTTAAGGGATATTCCAGCCCCTCCCCCGCCCCCCCCCAAACAGTGATTGTGATGTTCAGTAGTAGACATTTTCAGTTAGTCTATTAATAATGTGTCATTACACCATTGCATAAAATATGCTTTATGTTATTTCGAATTTGCAAAGGTTGTAAAGAGAAACGCCTTCCTTTTCTTGCAGCGTTTTTGGTGTGACATGCTGTCATTTCATGAGTAATGTGTGAAGCTGAGTTTAACATTCACAATAAGTGCCTGATACGAGGTGTGGATCGTGTTTGGCTTTCCTACATGTGTGCAATCCAGAGGTGTAAAATATATTTCATGATCATTCCTTACTAAAGCTGTTATTCCAGACTAGCCATGTCGAGCGAAAGAACTGCTTTGGTAAGCAATCATCGAGCTGTAGAAACCTACGGCAGTACAATATCGTTTATGTTTAGAATTTTAGAATGTTTGAGTTGATACTAATGGACTCAATATAATATATATCAACATTTAAATATGTAGATGCAGACGACATCGTCTTAGATTCATCGTGAAAGGCGCTCTGGAAATGCAATTATTATTATTATAAATATATCGGGACAATAACACGCCAAAAAACTGTTAACAGTTAAATAATGTTATTCCAGAATTTATGGTAGTACTTAAAATTTCTACTGACTATACGTGCTTAAAGGCTGATTATTATTTTAACTTATTGAGGTACACAAACTGAAACTATATTCTTTGAATTCTTATTCACCTGGGAAAATAATTAACACAATTGTAATTAAATTTGTCGTAATTTACGTACACATGCCGAGTGTTAAGCTGCTGTGCTGTTCCATGGGGATAGCATTAGGTGTGAGTAGAGTACTGACTGATACTAATGTTGTACAACCCTTAAAATTAATTTGTAATGCTGTATGGTGACTTTAATCCACTTTCTCTTGTGATGTTTGCTTCAGAGCATAACACCATACATTTAAAATATGAAATCATTCGTATTTTTTGTTTTATCGCTCTATTTCATGTTGTATAGTTGGGTTGTCATAGCCTCTTTCGTAGAGATCAGAAAACAGCGGCACTCTGAACATGTATTTTCCAGCATTCACGCTATAAAGGTTGCTATGCTTTATTTATTCTCATGTGTCTTGTTTGTAAAAATACTAGGGTGTGTAGATAAATGCCATTGGCCGCTTTCCTGCATTTTGCATGTGCAGCTTATTGGGAGAGTTGGGCATGTGAAGGGTTATGGTGGAACACCAACTGCCCCCATCAGTCCAGCTGCCAAGGAAACTGAGGAGTTCAGCAAATGAGGTTAATTCGTTGTTCCTGCAGGTGTGATTACTCTCTCGTTAATGGTCTAGCATATCGTGTACAGCTGGTTAATGCAATGTTGTGCGTGTAGCAGTTATTTGTATTAATTTAATATGTATGCGTATCAATGTGTATGAACTCTACACAGGAGATGTGTTGTCCTGCTGTTTGCTTAGATGTAGTTGATACACCATTTTACTGATCTATAAGTAGTTTTGTACACACTTGTAAAAAAGACAAGGTTTTTTTTTACCATTTCTGGCAATTATGCAGGTGTTAAGATCTTTAAACACCAAAATAGATACCTTTCACAAAAGTGTCCAGTTTGCAAAAGCCGCACATACTTGTGGCAAATTGTCACACAAAAAATCGTATCGTTTAACCCTGCACTCCCCGACACGATAACATTGGTCATGAAAGCCTTCGAATTAAAGTTAGCTTTCATAATATATGCATTGTCCTTCAATCTAATTGGCCTACACCAGACATGGATTTCTTTGGGAGCTGGTTGTCACTGTTAGCCAGATGTTGTCAAAGGCAGTCTTTTAACACCTGTATAATTGCCAGAAATGGTAAAACCTTTACTTTTTTTACGTAATAATAATAATAATAATTGCATTTATAGAGTGCTTTTTACCCGAGGGTTACAAAGAGCCAGTGTATAACTGTACACTGGAAAAAAAACTACCGATAGCTTGTACACCCTTATAGCTTTCAAATTTTTAAATAACCAGATGTAGCTTGAAGCCATTATATTTGCAAAAGCAAGCCTTTGGCAAACTATTTGTCAAGATGAGACATGGTTTCTGACCAACCTGATTATGCTGCAGTTATCAAAATTAAAACGGAAAACGGCCGTGCCTGCATGAGAAATTATCGTGAGGCTGTTTCCCTGGAGGAGAGGCAGTTCAGTGTGTGAAGCAATGTACACCCTACTGCTCGTCAGTATGCCACGAGTTTTGTGTGTTGCAGGGTCGTGTGGTCGAGAACATTTCCAAGAGGTGCGGTGGTTTTCTTAGGCAACTGAGCTTACGAGGGTGCTTAGGCGTCGGGGACAGTGCACTTCGGTAAGCATCCTCCATGACAGTGCATAATCCACTTGCATCACTTGGAGAATTAAGCCCATTAGTTACCCTTTGCTCTCAAGTATTCTCATCCAGTTATCTGAAACCCTAAAAATCGCATTGAAGAACAAATCCGTATGAAAAGTAATGAAAATTTTAAAGAAAACCAAGAACTCACAGAGCTGAAAATTCATTTGCTAAGAATGGGGAAGGAAGTTGGACAAACAATTCAAATGTTTGAAGATGTCATGATAATCACAGCAAAAAAATAACAAAGTTGAGAGTTGGAAAATTTCAAACAGCCCGCAAAAAGCAAGATTAATCCATAACAGGAGAGATAAAGATCATAAATCTCGTACATAAATTATGCAAATATGCCAAAATATGATTTTCCAAAGCATGAGTAAAATCATGTCAAGACGGTGTTTCATATTTGTCATTTGTATAAGGAAAGGAACACCTCCAAAACCAGATAGAATAACTGCAAATATCATGATATAAAGTAGATCACTTGTTGAATCACAGTTCTGAAACAAATGCACTAAATGTATACAAAAAGTAATATTTCAATTGTGGTATAGCTGTGCATACCCTTATATGGTGAGCATTGTGTTACGAGCAAGGCAACTATTATCCTTGGGATTGACGTGTTATTCAACTCATACTTGGATCAGTCAATTTCAATCTTTCACCCTGGTCTCCTCCACAGCTTGTAGACAATATCTGTGTGAGACCTTGGAAATGACGCTTAAGCACAAACCTTCCATTAAAAACTATCATTGCTAGAGGACTGAACTCGCGCAATTTTCTGAGAGCTTCCCTCTGTTCAGCTGAAGCGGTGATTGTACAATAAAGCTCTGAATTCAGCCCCATCAGGTCTTAGAATTCTGAGCAGGAAACAAGTCAGGATGCTTCATTGGATCACAGACTGGTATGTTATGAGGAAACCAAGTGATTGGTCAAGGTTAAGAGTATCTTGTTAATGTTGAGTTTCCGTTGCCTTGGAACTGTAGCAAATCTAATTTGGAATGGGCAAGTCGTACCGTAGAGTTGCGGGACAGTCAACGTTGTAAATGTTACCTTATTTCACCCGTTGCTGGCAGTGCTTGTTTGGGATACCATGGGGGGGGTTTTCAGCCGTTGTGTGCATCTGCCACACTGCTGTCTCCCAATAGGCATGGTAATCCAATTTAAAAAAGCAGTTTGTGTTCTTATGGGCATCAATGTGCTCTGCACTTGAAAACAAATGACAACATTTGTGTCATTGATCTTTTCAGGTTGCATTCAGTTGGAGAGCAGTGATACTTGTGAATTGGCAGGGTATGCTGAAGCCTCGGTGAATAGCTATACAAGCTTTTGTTTGGCCGTTAGTGCACAACAGTGGTGTCGTCCCTATATATTTTTTATTGCAATCATGCAGCGTTGTGCTGCCTGTGCTTATTGTAACCACTAAAGTTCATACTGGCGACTGGGGTGTTTTTTTTCTACTGCCTCTCCCCATCTTCCCAAACACTGAATGCATTATGAGGTTGAGGTCTTGATTGATGCTGTTAATTTCATTCGATACCTAGGCTAATTCAATATTGAAAGTGTTAAACTTTGTCACATCCATCATAATGCTTCATTCCATTCTGCATTAATGATGTGGGGATTACATTTTCTTGACCTAAAATGTCTGCCGCTGCATCTTGGATTGATGGCATGTGAATTCCGTACGGTGTGCCGTATTTCTAGAACCATCAATGATTTATTAACTAATTTTAAAGTTAATAACTTTGACTTTACTGTAATATTTTACAAAAGGGTAAAATGCAGATTTATTTCTGCATTTTAAATGTTCTACCATGGTAATTCTCTCATACATACTTAAACTGCTGCTTGCCTGCATTCCATAAATTTGTTTCTTGATGACTGTGCTGCTTAAGTTGTATGGGGTGATGTGTCTAAAGTGTTCTTTTTTTTCGTTAACTTCTTGGCATGCTCTTTTGCAGAACATTTTCGCAGAACTGCAGAAATATAGAAATACTCAGTCTTAATGGCTGCACAAAGATTACAGACAAGTAAGTAGACTGGTGTGCTCATAGAATACATATTCTCATTACCTATCACTTGGCTATACTAATCACACTAATCACATTTAATATAGGTAGTGGTTTAATATCTGCTGAAGAACCAAAATACACAGCTGCATAGCTGAAAGGTTTTTTAAAATTATCTTTACAACACTGTAACAATGTAACATAAGCAATTTCAGACAGACTTTCTGTAACAGTTAAGCAATGCTCGGTCATAAAAAAAATGTCTATCATAGTAACTCCATAATTATCAAATAATGTTGAAAATGAAAACTTCCTCGGCCAAATATATAGTGCGGTTTGCGTATGTTTGGGTAAGTTCTCGTAGCAATAGTTGTCATGACTCTCGTTGCAAAATTATACAACGAAGATGAATGAGGTGCTTGGGCCACTGGAATTAACTCTGCGGTATAAATTCGAGTGATACACTAAACCAGTCCTTAGCCCCACCTCCCTTCAACCTGCATTAACCAACGTATTGAAGTATGATCAAGCAATCCCTCTGATTGACATGACGTGGGGGAGAGACCTTTATATAGAATAAATTGGTAAAGAGCTGTAAATTATTGGTCATATTATTTTACAATGAACACTTGTAATAATGAGGATTTTTATATACTCACAGTTCTTTCATGCAAGAGATATTGCACGTTGATGGATTGTTAATTTTGCCAGCTGTCTATTTGTTAGAATAATATCGTGGGATGAAAAGTTGCATTTTTTTTCTTATTACCGTTTTTTTTTTGTCCATACAAATACACACAATGATAAGTCAATGGAAAAGTTTTCTATCTCAACTGCTAAGTACTTTTGACTGACTGCGTGTGCAGCACGTGCGCCAGCCTTGGCAAGTTCTGCTCCAAGCTGAAGCAGCTGGACCTCACTTCCTGCACGGCCATCACTAACCACTCACTGAAGGCTCTCAGGCAATGGTCAACGCGTGTCGCTGCAGACCTCAGGCGCCAGTCTCCATGGGATGACCTGCAGTGGATTTGATTTGCGCTGACATTTCATCGTGTTGCTTGTATTGTGGCTTTGGACCGTTACACATAGGGGTTTTACAGGCTTCCAATGCAGTCTTGTTGGTATGAGAAAAGGGCACTCAAATGTTCGTATGTTTTTTTATTGTTTTTAGAAGACAGTGTGCGGTGGGGTGTCACAGTGTTACTGAATAATTTGTTAGCTCACAATAATACTGGGGTTTTTTATGTGTTTGCAGCAATATCTGTTCATCCTATAAACTTATAACTATGAAAATGTGTTTACCTTTCTGTTATATCATTTGCAGTCGACATTCCCTGCCCGGTAAAAAAAAGAGATCGCTTTGATATGTGTGTCTCTGGCAGTGATGGGTGCAAAGGGCTGGAGCATTTGAACGTGTCGTGGTGCGACCAGGTGACAGAGGATGGTATCACTGCTCTGGCCAGGGAATGTCATGCCATGAAAGTGCTTTTTCTCAAAGGCTGCTATATGGTGAGCCACTTTTCTACTAGTTATTTGCTAGCTTCTGTTACTTTTTAGTCAGCACCATTTCTTTTGAAAAAAAATTATTTGATATATTTGTCTAGGTATTTAATATATTGTGACAGTTTATCAGAAATAGCATTGGTTTTTGTGGCCTTCATGACCCCGTTATATGTTTTCTGTAAAGGTAATTTTACGAAAATTGCACTTATAGTAGTGAATAACCCCTCTTCAAACTGTTGATCACTCGTTTTCATGACACCATACACGACTCCACCCTCTGAGCATTTTCATAATTGCATAGGCTTACACGGTGCACTGTTGCCCTGGTTGCACTCTTTGCTGTTGGACCTTTCCATCTACAATTCTATGCAAGGACTGTCTTCTCAGAAACGCGTTTTCTATGGTGTCCAACAATGCTCCATCCTTGGCTGCATGCCATTTTTAATATATATCCTCCCTCTTGGCAAAGGTATCGCCAGTTTTATCATCAATCATAATTTCTGTGCCGATGAGAGCCAGCTGTACATCTCCATTGACTGTGCCTAATCTTGCTGTTCACTCACACATCCTGTCTTGATGTGGATTCTTCTTGGATTGGTTCTCATGTTCTCCAGCTAAATGTTGCAAAAGCAGAAGTACGTGATGAAAAAAACTCTACTCCGTCAACACTCTAATTTGAACGTCCATCTTATTAGTGACAGAGTGCGCAACTCACGGAGTCGTCGTTGATCCTGAAACTCTCATCTTCCCAAATATCACAACTCTGCAGGACATCATACTTCGATCTTTGCAACAACTACCGTTTATCGAGACTTAACCATCACATCCCGAAGCAAACCATTGCAACCTTTTCCCCTACGACTTTACCAAGTGCCTCCAGATGATCCAAAATGCCACTACCAGACTTCTCACCCAACCTCTAAATTAGATCATATCACCTTCATAACTCGAATCCTTCCACTGGCTCCCCATTGATGCCTTGATCAATTTCAAATAACACGTGCCATCATCAAGACATCCGTAGACTCTTTCCTGCTTACCTTTACCAGCCCATCTCACTCTCCTCCACACACTCTGCTGCAGCATCCAGTCGATCTTTCGTCGCTGAGAGGTTGTTCCCTTGCCGCAGCAAAATATGCTGTTAAGTCAATGCCTGCTAAAAACAAGGCTCAATCCCTCCTTCTTAGCCGGTGAGGGATTGCCCCTTTATGTAAAATATATTTTCTCGCTGATTTTCTACTGCAAATTGAAATGTGGTCACATTCAGCCGCTATATAAATCCAAATTGTAAATTGTAATTCAGGTACATTGTTCACAGAGGCTAATTACATTGTGTGGCTCTGCACCATAAAGTATGCTGCAGTGAGCTCATTAAGTAACTTTGTCACCATCTGTCAACGTTTGTTTTTGGCGTGTGTATTCCAAAGGTGAATGATGTATCATTGAAGCAAATAGGCAAGTACTGCCCTGAGCTGGTCACACTCAACCTGCAGAACTGCTCGGTGAGTTTCCCACCTCCCCATGTTCCCCAGCACTGTGCCCCCGGGGCCTTCATATGTCACGTTTGTCACATGCCCACACCTGACAGACGACCTGCCTCCCAGCTGAACGTGGCTGAGGCAGCCTCTATTAAGCATTAAAAGAAAAATACTACTGGCCTGGAGAGTAACTGTTACTACATAGCATACTTATCTTCAGTCTATTATTTAAATAAGCATTTTAAATTCAATAATTTATGGGAGGAGAAATTGTAACCTCCATAATGTCTTGGACCATTACTTTTAACCGGATTGGAATAAATGTACCAAATGACTTTAAATATAAATTGCATTTCAGAATTATGTCAAAGGGTTTATAAATTAACCTTTTTTTGAAATGATGTAAAGTCAAAATACATTACTTGTATTTGCATGTTTCATATAGTCATACGTGACTGTAATCAGGAGTCATTGTCCTATTTCCTGGGTAGTCATTTATATTATTTTCGTAGTCACGATCACTTGAAAAAATAGGTCCCTAAACCAGTATAAAGTTTGTGTTCTTTCATCTTAATTCAGAGGACGTCTCTTAATAAGTCATTGTCCCCATGAACTGAGACAACCCAATTAGAAAATCTTTAATTATCGACTGTGGCAACTTGCCCTTTATTTTAATAACATGAAAATTTCAACAGTGTGTGAAATTAGACTGCCTTTACCACTAAATTATGCATCCCCTATTTCCTCACATTATGACATTTTGTTTCTTTTGGGGGACTTCTCTTGGCATAAAATAGTTTTCAGCCGTTAAATTCCCATTTGGACAAATCTTGCATTATGCATTGCTTAAACAGGCCCAATTCATCTTGGGTCAAATGTGCACAAATTAAAATCAATGTCTAGTTAATCCATAGCAGCCCAATTAGATTGTTTTGCTTTGATAAATAGTAATGTTGGGTTTTGTAATTAGCTTTAGAATGTGACTGAATATTTTATTATATGCTTTGAGAAATACAAAAGCCTTTGAACGTAAATATATTTTGAGCAAGTTGTAAAGTTTAACAAACATTTTTAATAATTTTAAGGCTGATCGAGCAAAGATGAATTTTGGGAATGTGCATAAGTACAAAATATATTTTCATCAGCTCTTATTCCTCGTCGTAAAATAAAAATAATCAGCATGATACATTGTTCAATGTCAAATGTCACTTATGTATTGCAAACAAAAATAGGATCATTATGTAAAGTGGACAATAAACTAAATATTGTATTTGAGTCATGTTTATTGCAGTAGGTAATATAAATTACAGTTAAATAAATCTCAGTATCTGTTTGGCAACATGTAAGTTAAATCTAACATTTGTAGGATTTCAGGAAAGAAATAATCATCTCGTTATTCCTTTCCAGATAGTCTCTGGCTTGTTATTACTCTTGATTATATTATTGAAGCATAACGTGTAAATTACCCTGTTCAAGAGCTTGCAGTACATTGTTACCATGTATGGGGCCGCTTCTGTGTGTGCAGCGTGTGACTGACGATGGCGTCATAACGGTATGCCGTGGCTGTCACAAGCTGCAGTCTCTTTCTGTGTCGGGCTGCAATGCACTCACGGATGCCTTGCTCAATGCTCTTGGCCACAACTGCTGCCACCTACGGTGCGTTTGCTCACTGCATTTTCATTGTTGTACTGGCTATGTGTAGAGTTTGACTGGACATCAGGGTACTCGGGAGGGCATCTGAGTATTCTGAGCAGTGGTAGTGCTAATGAGGCATATCTATGGTGTTTTCCTGTTTCAAAGAGTATCTATTTGTATTCCTTTTTCAATGAAGTGAATGTGATTGAAATAATAATATTTGTTTAAGTGAACTTGATTGTTTTGGTTGCATGTGCTTATACTACACGTATATAAATATTTATTGTCCTTATGAAATGTGAATATATAACATTTTATGTATTTTTATAGCTAAGTTCCTAACTTTATGTTTATCATTGATAGGATACTAGAGGTGGCTGGCTGCTCTCAGCTCTCTGACACGGGCTTTCAGATGCTTGCCAGGGTAAGGTGTATGTAGCTATTATTTATATTATAATGCGTTTGTGTATTTTTTTGGACTAAAACAATGTTTTTACTGCACAAACATGATAGAACTAATGTTGATAGTAAAGGGAGTATTTTATAAATGTCGTCACCTGTAGAACTGTCATGACCTGGAGAAGATGGATTTGGAAGAGTGCATCCAGGTGTGGCTCTTTTAACTTGTTGCACAGTACATGGTAACTCACTTTAGATGAGATTATGATTATATTTGCAGGATGCATCCATTTCTTTATATTCCTAACATTTGCTATAGAAATAATTAGCACCATTGCAAAATATAATAATTGTTAAATATTTAGAAAAGCATGTGTTCTAGTAAAAATTGCTGCCTATTACTGTATGTACATTAGCTCTTGTCTATGGCCGCTTTGTTGTAGACTCATTAACAGCTATACATAAAAAAATATATATTTATTTTATTTCAGCAGGAAGGGCCCAATGAACTGCTGGCTCTTTCATGGGCATTTTGCAATGAATACCGGTCAATGCTTAACCACTGTAGTTGTCACAGGATGATTCACTGGCCAAATTGCAGGGGAAAACCTGTATAAGTGGTTGGTTGGAGCTTTTAAAATAAACTTCCAGAGTTGGCATCATAAGGATTATACATCAGGCACCCATGCCTATAATATGCACCAAAAATTATATATGACTTAGTTTTTTTTTTGGAACTTTTTAACTTGTTTTTTTTTCTGGACAATTTCTTACTGTTTTATTAAGATGCTGTCGACATGTGGTTTTGTGTATGAAGTTGCTGAGGTGTGTGTCGTGGTGAATAGAGACGTATGTGTTCTTGATGTCTTAGATAACGGATGCTACACTGATCCAGCTGTCCCTTCACTGTCCTCGACTGCAGGTGCTGGTAAGTGTTCTGCTGAGCACACTCTTGCTGCACGCATAGAGAAATATTAAACGAAGGTGTTCATGTTTGGTTGTGTCTGGAAACATGATTGCTGTGTTTGGTGATAGGATTTGTGATGGTCGCTGTGCATTTGACATAATTTGTTTAAAATTGTAATGACAAACACAGGAACAATAAAAGTGATTCTTAAAAAACAATTCTTAGCTAAGATAGCTACAGTGATTCTCCAAGACTTTTTCCTTGGAAAATCCTGTTAAAAGCGTTTGGCCAACACTTTGAGTTGTTGTTATATTTGGAAGAAAACAGGATTCCTGGATAAAATCCATACATTCAGAGGAGGTAAACACTCAAACTCAGCACTGCCACCTACAAGAACCTCATTGCCCTGCAGATGGGTTGCTCACATGGGCATTTAGTTAGACACAAAGATCTCACAGAAAACCAGCCCCACTTAAAAGTGAATAATAATCTTTATATAATGTGGCAGTTGGGGTGTCATTTGTCATTCCACATTCTTTCAGTGTTCTTATTGGCTGGTCGTGTCACGTGAAAACTCTACAGAGGATGTCGCCAATCTGCTGTAGGCTGTTCTCTTGGCTCAGAACTTATCGTATTGCCATCTATTGGTCCTTGTGAGACACCCGCCCTAGGCTTCCAGAAGCCTCTGCAAGGGCCGTTAATAATAATAATACACTTGCGGACACACGCAGAGCCTCTCTCACTGCGAATTGATCACGGACGATGGGATTCGGCACCTGGGCAATGGGGCATGCTCCCACGAGCGCCTCACCGTGCTGGAGCTGGACAACTGCCCCCTGGTGACGGATGCCTCTCTCGAGCATCTCAAGGGCTGCCAGAGCCTGCAGCGCGTGGAGCTCTATGACTGCCAGCAGATCACGCGTGCCGGCATCAAACGCCTACGGGTGAGTAGCCTTAAGATCTTTCCTCTGATGTTGCTCCAAGCCATATTGCCTGCTGGAGGCAATGCAACTGGGTTTTCTTTTTTCTAATGTACATGAAGCAGTGTCTACCTGAGGCAGATTCTTTCATTGCAAAATAGCAATTTCGCATGCTTTGCTGTTTTTCATAATGGATGTATAAGGTATAGTTTATGTAACTGGAGATGTTTAACTTTGGTCGTCCAATTCTGATTTTAGTTAAAAACCATGTAGCATTGACTCAGACTATGTCTCCAAAACCAGTTAAATGAGGACCACCATTGGAAATCATGTACTTCTTGTTTGAGGATAAACCGATTCATCCAAAAGAGTATAATTTCCAACCACTAAAACCACAAATGCCCATAATTTGATTGCATATGATCACACTGACCTTTTCAGTTTTATTATAAAGCGTGTGTCTTCCTTTTGTGCATTCCCCCCAATGTGGCTTTTTTTTTCATCCCACAGGCTCATTTACCAGAAATCAAGGTACACGCCTACTTTGCACCCAGCACCCCTCCTCAGGTGGCCCCTGGGCCACGGGCTCGCTTCTGCCGCTGCTGTGTAATCCTCTGATGAATGGGCCTCGCCGTGCGCCTTAACACGTACGCACCTGTTACTACTGCCTCCCACCCAACCGCAGATGACAGACCTACATGAGGGGGTTACCGTGCAAGACGGGAGAAATGTTTAGCCCTTCTTGGACCGCTCCGTGCTTCCTGCTGCCTTTTTTTTTACCCCTCGTGGTAGAAATACGGTTACGAGAGCACAGGCCCTGACAATGATGCATCTTTCTCCAAATTGTTACTGTCATTGAAGTACATTTCGATACGGAATGGTGGAGGCAGAAATTGGTGGAAAGAAGCATCAGTAGGGCTGTACTGACATGCAGCAGTGACCCATATACATACCCTGCATATGCAACAGCAGATGTCAAGTTTTTTTTTTACTTGCGTTGCGCTTGGCTTTTGAGTTGTTTAGTGTGAATATGTCTGTTGCCAAAACTGACATTTTTAGTCTTTGAGCAACCGCTTGACAGTTTGTCAAAAAAAGGACTTAAGCTGGGCTTCAAGATATTTCATGCTGGATATACTTACTTGGAACTGGACACCATTGCTTGAACCCTAATTATAATCATAATTTGCTCATTTTCTGCAAATCTTAATTTCCAGAGCTGATCACTTTGTAGTGAGCTCAGGTGATCTCTTGTATTAATGTGTAAACAGTACAGGCTTAATCAAAACCAAGCCTCACCTTCGAACGAATCAAACAGCATTATAAAAAGTTTACAAGGCCATAATCATCATCTGCAAGATTTGAAGCTGCGTGGTGTAATGTGTGGAAGCCCTGGGAAAATGTTGGAATGCACTGGCGTGGCACAGGTAGGCAGTGCTTCGTGGAAGGAGGTGCCACAGGATGGTGTTACCCTCACCAGCAAAAAGACTGAGTTTACACTTGTTAAACTGCAAGTATACAGTATTACTGGGCATAGCCACTTATCTTTCACGGACTGGCATGAGGAAATCTTTTGTCCTTTTTTTGCTTTTATGCATGTCAATTAACACACCGCTCAATTGGATATATTTAAGGATCACCAACAGTAAAAAACTAAATGAAAAAATGGTTCGATTTTTTGTATAAGCTTTCGGTTTTTATCCTGTGAATTACAGTTGTAGCAACATTATTTTGAAACCAACGGGTGAGATGGATGAAATTATTAGGAAGGGTTCTCTCATCATCAATGCGTTTTACCAGCTGTGTAGTGCATATAAATATTACTTTAGGCTTGTGTTTTCCTGGACTTGCAGTTGATCACAAGCTGTATGTGTGTGCTGTTAATGCCTTTAGATAAACTTTCAGAAGTAGCTTAAGTGATGAATGTGCGTCTTAACAATTTGATTCAATGCTCTTCAGTCAAAACTACGTAAAGTTGCAATGTACAAAGTAAATAAAATGACAGGGCTTTTTATGTGCACAAGAATTAACTCAACTGTTTGCTATTAATACATCATTCAACTAGTATCCGATGAGCTGACTTGTGTCGTTAAATGGCATTCATGTTGTACGGATGGTTTTCTTAGGAAAATGATTACAATATTTTGTACATCTAATATTTGTTTTCAGCATTCATGAAGATACATATATTGTGAACATTTAAATGCGTCTTTCATTTGTAAAATATGGTATACAAGTATCGAGATATGGTAAGGTGTTTGCTCTTGGCAAATGTTTGTGGGTTGCCCTCCAAATGCAGTGTGAACACCGTGGCAGAGGTTATGCCACAAGTGAAATCTGTCTTCCTGGTGTTGCCCTTGTATAGCTGAGTGATGAAGACAGTTTTGCAAGTATAACTGGATAAATTCAAGCACTGAAAAATACTTTGGTGCAGCTTACTTAAATTTTCTCAAACACTTGCTGTTAGCTTGCAAAAGCTTCATGTTTGAGATCTAATCTACAGTTGGCTTTATTTTACACTAAACTGGATCAGATTATACCAATGTAATGTATTCCTAACCAAATTTAATAGTTTAACCAAATACACTAATACGTTAACTTGACATTGGTTGAATGTGTTAAATTTACAAAAGGGCAGGAAATCAAGCTAATATGGTAATATATAAAGCAATGGTTCAGTGCGATAGGACACAACTTGTTTGATTCACTATATGCAGATTAGTGCAACTACTTGCGAATAAAATTTTGTTAAAAAAAACAATCTCAAACAAAAACTCCTACATTCATGCACATTCTTGACATTTGTTTTTACTGTGCACTTCTGCATGATGAAGGCGTGTACAGACTGTAGCTTATATTAATTGTGAGCAGCATGTACCAATGGGAGATGTGGACCATGTGGTGATAACCTTATTCAACAGGCAGCCTGGTGATAACAATTGTGCCCATTTGAAAAGCTAATGTATACATTTCCACCGGTCTCTATGAGCACCCTGGAGGAACTAAACGCAAACGGCTACCGCAGAAGTTTGTGGTTGCAATGTAAATGAGGTGTAGAGAGAAATGTAATCTGTGCTTCTGTGTTTGCATTATGGGTTAAACGTAGTTGTATGTTTCCCGTGCTGTGATGTATTTTACAAGGATGTCTTGAACTGTTGTGACAATTACATTATGTCGCTTGCACTAATGCCAATCGTTGTAGCTTACGATAAAATATGATCATTCTTGTGTTGTATATGTGGTGATGACATTTCTGGGGAAATCTGTGAGAATGTCCAGTGTTTTGGATTTTTTGTACGTGTGTAATTTTCCATGCAGTCACATGCGTACAATATGTGATAAAATATAGTTTACCATTCTGGGTTCTCACAATGCTTTACTATAAATTAATCTTAAATCATATAGGAGGTGTTTAAGATAATATTTGCAGTTATGATGACCACCAATAGCTGTCATGTGACTGGTCTTTATAGGTATGTGGTCTCTTTAACTCACAGGGTTCCATATAATGAGGCTCCTTTTTCAGGAATGCATGGTTACGTTTCATTGGAAGGTCTCAGGTTTTAATGGACCAACCTTGGCTCTCTGTGATGCTAAATCATAATTTACATATATAAAGGTTTCACTTGGAGTGGACTAATAAAGTTTTGTTGGCTATTTATAAAAAGCCAAAGGGTTAATTTGCCTTTTGTGTAAAAAATAGGAAAAATGTAACTGATGAATCAAAATGATTAAGACTGGGAAAACAGGTCTATCAAAAATATATGAAAAAATACACCTTTCCCTGGCTGGCAAGTATTTATGGTAAATCTTGTTAAAAACGTGGTGTTGGCATTTCTTATGGAAATCCGACGTTCGTCAAGTAAACACTCAATGTATATATATATATTACAAAAAACAGTTGCTGGCAGTGAAATCGGTGATAATCCCAAACTATTGTTATGCACAACATGTGAGTTGCAACATGAAGCACCACTTCTCTCCTGATGCAGTGCTGAAATTCTGTATGTACCATACATTATTTGCACAGCTGCAATCATTACGCTCATACTTCTAGGTTGGAGAATTTGTCAGTAAAAAGTCCAGTATGATGAACATATTTTTATTACAAACTGTCAACGCTTATTTCAAGACCTGTATGAAACATTTCATACAGTTGGCTGCACTTTGGTAATCAAGCTCGACCACAATAAGCTGAAAATGGATCGTTAGGCAGAGACTTGTTGATCCCTTGCCCATTTTTACTACCATTGAACCTAAAACTGTTAAGTCTTTGACTTTTCTGCCGAGCATTTCGAGCATCTTGAAGTAGTGCTGCTTTTAGGCTGAAAGACGTGGTTGAATATGGTAACATGGATAATGTAGGTTTGTAATGATGTAGGTTTTCACGGCTCGATGCATGATGATTGCTTCGAAAAGCTGCTCTCTCGGGACAGCCGCGTCGATGGCTCTCTCTCCTCACGATGTTTCGCCTCACGTTAGAGGCATCCTCAGGCGCAGGATGCCTCTAACCGTCTAACGTGTGAGGCGAAACGTCGCGAGGAGAGGAGAGAGAGCCATCGACGGCGGCTGTCCCGAGAGAGCAGCTTTTCGAAGCAATCATAATGTAGGTTTGGTGGCACAGCAGAAATGGTGTCAGATGGGTTGCGATGCAAGGAATGAGAATATTGAACGTGTGCAAGCTAAGGTTACCGTGGCTGATTTGTGCCGTGGCTTGAAAGACAGCATAACTCGCAAAGGAAATGTTTCACAATAACATCGGCAGTTTCTATAGTTATTTTAGTTCGATTCTCAGATGTATTCCAGTGCAGATAACTTCTGTAAGTTTTGAGTTATATCCATTCCAAATGCCAGAAATATAAGTAGCGAAGGTACAGTGGTAAATGACTGACAGAGAAAAGGAAGGTGACAGTAAAAATAGACGATTAAATGCGCAACTTTTCGCAAACAGCAGTGGCCGTGAATTCGATATTCAGTTAGGACAACTGCCTGCTTTCATGCTATTAATGCAACCACACTGCAATATGAAAAGCTGAAGAGTGTGGAAAACAACTGTCAATCACGTTATGCAATTTTGGGTTAATTGTTAAATTTCCTTACTATTTTCAATGGCTCATTTTGAAACGGTAGAGGAAATGAGTATAAAACAAATTGGTACAAAGTTACATCTGTTTATTTCCCCTGGAAATTAGCATCTGCAGCAAAGTAATCGAGAGTACAATATAGCGTGCAATTCCAGTCCATGATGTTGCGTTGTGAGAAATGTGTTATAGGATGGAGGGTTTTGTTTTTTTTTCTCTTGCTTACATGTCATGTATAAGTAAACTTTTTGTTTTTCCCAAAATTTTGCTGACCTGTGTAATGTGTTATCTTTATCTCATTCTTGATTTGACTACACTGGTGATAGCTGTATTTATGTTTATACATTTTTGAAGTGCGGCGCTGTATTAAGTATACAGTAAATTATGTATTTACATGTATGCAAGTAAACTCTAAAATACATTGTATTGAATATTCATTTTGGAGTGATTTTGATATAAAAGTGATTAAACTGTTATTTTGTTGCAATTTTGCATGTAACATTATTTCTAAAAGCACATTTGTTAAAACAATTGAGGTAGCCAAATTGTTCAAGGTGTTCGTAATGGGAATGTAAGACAGCTATTGTCACGTAGCATATCCCCATGGTACTTCCCCAGGTGAATAAGCTAACATATAGCACATTTTCATATTAGATACACAACTATGTTATGTCTGCTTATATCTTCTGACAGGAATATGACTGCCTTTCACATCCAGCAGTTAACGCACATTTATTCAAACAATCCTGGCTGCTGATCAGACTCAAAACTGGTTCAGTTTTGAATCCATGTTGCAGAAATAATGCACGACCAGAACACCATGCATCGAGCAGATGGTTGTGTAAAAAAGAGTGATATGGAGACATTGGGTATTTATTTTTTTAGTATGCACAATTAAGCTTAGTTATGTATTGTATGGTTGTGTCGCAATGATCCAAATGTTATAGGGACCTTGCCTGTAATATGTGGCACTTCAGCAATACAGTACATATATTTTTCCATAT
>JAZEWT010000003.1:28771132-28783899 GCA_036362905.1 Mordacia mordax | reverse complement strand
GCTCAAATTCCTGGAGGCCAAAGGAACAATGCCACGTGGGGCCACCTTATTTCGAAGAAAAACACGTTATCCCCATCTTTATTGAGGGCCGAGGCAAATGTCTTAGAAGAAATATCGGGCAAGGGGGGAACATTTGACACACACAAATAGACTCCACGATTCAGCCACCCGCGATTAAGCCGGATTTTCATGCAGCGTAGATGGCCCGGGTTTAGAGAAACACTGCGTGAGGCGCACCGTGCAAACGATGTGAGTATGCAGTGAAAATACCACGTTGCTGCTCCACATTTTTGAAATACACCGAGAATTCTCAACAGCGTTTTTTTTTATCGAAATAGCCGTGTCGTGCTTTCCTCTAGCTTTTCGAAACGGCTGTCTCAAAAGAGCAGCTTTTACACATCGAGCCGTGAAAACCTACCCCCCCCCCCACTTCGTGTTCGTGTTAACAAGCAACATCCAAAGATTACTTGCACCTAACTTTTTTTCTGGCGCCACTTGCACTTTTTCGATTCGCAAATTCCGTTTAGGACCACTAAATACATCTTGCTGCGCAATATCCCTTAAGGAACTTTCTGTTCATGCGTCACGGATCTCCCTTGTAAAGTATTCAGTAAACGAGAGAAAGGGGCTCATCCCTTGAACGTCACGTAATAGTAACGCTGACCCACGAGCAACCACTTAAATAATAATTGCACTTCAATAGCGCTGTGGCACCACGACTTCGACCGCGAGACTCGTGCCGGCTCGGCGATGACACCACGGCGAGGATCAGCGTTCACTCCACGATCTGTCAGTCAGCGAGCAGAGACTTCTTAACTTTTGATGTTTTATTGAACAGCGCACGTGGGCCCGGGCATGACGAACACGAGCGGCGACTACATCCTGACGGCCTGATGACTGACTAGCGACTCAACTCTCAATGATGACTGCCTTACTAAGTCTCCAAACGGCAACTCGAACAGCAACTCCCCTCTCCTTGCTCCGCGCTTGCTTAAATTCTAATCCTAGCCAATCACCGCCGTCCCCCCCATCTCACCTTACGGCGCCTCTCTTAGCACCATTACAACCGTTCCCTACCCCGCTGCTGGCCGTCGCCTCCCTCCCAGATGACCTCATGCAAATACCGGCGAGACAATGGGTAAGCAACAGAAGCTCGCCAACACGGGAATACGTGGGTCAACAGCACGACCTCGATGAATCACGGGTTTCGCAATCGCACTGTCCGTCCCGAAAAATTCTAACTCCACAGCGCTTTTCACCCGAGGGTCACAAAGCGCTGCACAGAGCTGCGGAGAGAACGGCCCGCGTGGGACAGCAGCAACAATGACATAACAGCAAATCAACAATAACGTTTTTTGTTTGTTTTTTGGTTGTTTTTTGTTACAAATTCGAGCTGTAGAGAGAACAGCATGTCAACAACAATATCAGAACAGTTAACTGATAGTCAAATAATGGCTATAATTTAGAGGAGATAAAAATATGCGACAAAAAGATACTTGTTCAGCAAACAAGGAAGGAATAAATGTTCCAGAGCAGGCGCAGGTCGACAACGAGCCATCATCCCAGCATGACTGAGCCGCGTCAATATTCCTAGCCAGAGGACTTGAAAGCCTTACGGAACGAGTCTTGAGACGAGATTTGATGATGCCCAGGAACTCAACTGATCGAATCTCCAATGGAAGGGAGCTCCAGAGTCTGGGAGCAGCGCGCGAGAAGGCTGTTGCCTATAGAATGGATGTGCGATCTGGGCACATGCAGCAAGTCCGTGTCGGAGGATCAAACTTGTCGTGTCGAGGAGGGTGCCTGAAGTAGGTCACGGATATACATCGGAGCAGCACCAGTGAGAGGCTTGTACGCGAGAAGGAGGATCTGGATTTTCAATCCTGTATTTAACCGGTGACCGGTGGAGAGACATCAGTGCTGGGAATGTGTGAACGTGGATGGGTGTGCGAGTGAGGACTCTATCAGCTGCGTCTGCACAGGTGGGAGATGATTGATCAAGGTAGGCAGGGGTGCAAGGGAGCGGTGCATCGTTAATAATCGATCCGCGAGGAGTGCCTCGCGTGCTCTGAGCCTGCGTGCTGTCCTTTTCATGTATATTTTTGTTTTAATCTTCGTACAGTCCCGAAATGGCGCTTTAGGAACGTAAACGTCCGGTATCCGTGGAACAAATGAATCGCCTGCTGTCAACTCGAGCGCGACGACGTCACAAATCAGAGCCATGCGTGACGCAATCACGCCGGTGGGTGTGTCATCACGTCGCGCTCGTCGACATCCAGCACACGTATGCCGTCGACGTCACCGCGTTGAGGGGTGACGGCATCACGCACGTCTTTCAGGGGAGGGGGGGGGCGGGCTTATACACGAGGGGAAGCCTCGTCTAGGCGAGAGCGGCCTCACGTCTGCTCTCGGGGCCAAAAGGGGAACCGAGGAGCGGGGGAAACCTCGGAGCAACCAGAAAGGACCGTGTGCAGGTCCAAGGAGGGAAGGGGGAAGGAGTCTCGGTAGAGCCGAGAAGGCGTCGCGCACCCGCTCCTGTGTTTGCGGTGAGTGCCTGCGACGCGGGCGCATCCCGGCCCCCGGGGACTGGGGAGAGGCCGAGGGCCTCGGATGCTCGGCGGAGCGCCTGCGGGGTGGTGGTGGTGGGGGGGGGCAACCGTTCCGTTCCGTTCCGCTCGGTTTTCACCGCCCCGAAGCGGTCCACCTTCCTCGTCGTGTCGAAGCAAGGCGAGGTCGTCCTCGTCGGCACAGTTTTGACATCCGCCGCTGGACCGTGGGTGCCACGTGTTGATGGGTGTCGTGGGCTCAGAGGGTGAGCGTCGCAGAGAAATCTCTGGCCCCGTGACGGGCGCGATTTTCGCGAAGTGTCTTCATCTTTGCTCAGGGGAATCGTTCCCTTTGTGTGAAGTCTAAATCGACTTAAATTAAGGCTATCTCTAGCCTGCCATTGTAAAGTAAGGGACTTGTCCACTTGGGCTTTCATGTAATTACTGTACTGTACAGTGTACTGTACAGTAATAAGGAAATTGTGCGTTGTGCAAGCGGCTTTAGTACAAAGGAGGGCTCGTGTCCATTCACTTGTAATTTGTAAAAGTGCCTTATGGTGATTTAAAATCAGCCACATGTTCAGTATGTTCCACAGTTACAGTGTAGCGATTAACATTGAAAATACCGTCCATTTGCACTAGACACCTAAAGATAACCGCTCACAACCTTTTGTTTGCTTTAAACGCAACACAAGCATTCAAGATAAACAGCAAATGTTAGATACAATGATACAGGTGAAAGTGGAGCGAGTTTTGAATTCGATATGTGATGGGTGTATGTTTTAAGGACTTGGCACGATACGTCATTGACATATAACTTCATTAACTCGTTTGCCAACTCATTCTATATGCTCACAGTTTATATATTATCTGGCACTAACGACCATTAACGTAACTAGTTGGCCATATTTTATGGTTAAAAGATGCCAATTCCTTCTGTGCAATTAGCAAATGCAATGAACGGCTATACTACAGCTAAAATTGGCACGTTTTCAGCAGCACGTGCTGCTTTGCTTTATACGTTTATAATGCGGCCGAGTGTTATGCCAGTATAAACATTGTACATTTACCGATGATTAATGCCGAATACGTTTTCTTTAGGCAATGGGTTCTTTGAATCCTGAAGCAGCAGCCTTCAATCCATCACATCCAACGCAATGGGGTATCCAGTACTCTGACAGCAGCAGAGCACAGCCTCCTGTGGGAGCTCATAGAAATACCGACACAGCTCAGCAGCACAGATCTCGCACGCTTGATGGAGATTTGGGCAACGTAAGAGTTTCTGAAATGCTTGGTGGGAGACAAGTCAGTCCTGCCCATGGTTCTTTGGATCACCATTTGCCAAGTGATAGCAGCGATGCTGATGCCAGGCCCCACTTTGATGGTCCACGGCGGCCCTTTCCAAGGCGAGAGTTGTACAGGGGCCGTACACAAGATTCCTATCCTAGAGGAGGCCACGCTGCAGACGGGTTTCCCAGAAGGGAGACTATCCGTGATACGGAGACCTTTGTTCAACAAGAAAGTAAAAGCAATTTGAACCCCACTGAAAATAAACAAGGTGCTCAAAATGCTCGCAGGAATAGAAAACAGTATGGTGATCCTTCGTCTGATGGGGGAAAAGTCCGTGGAAATTATGAAGTTGGTGGCATCACAGGCAGAACACAACACCAAAATTTAAATTATAATACTGCACAAACGGCAGCAGCGAGTGCACACAGCAGCACAGGCCACAAGGGAGAAGTTGCAGTTGAAACCTGCAGTGGGGGTGCATCATATGAGAAAGCTGCTGTGGATGCTGGGACTGGAAGTGGAACAAGACCAAAATATCATGATAAGTACAGTGGTAGATCTAGACTAAATAGGGGACTGCCAGGCCCCGAAGCTGGAAAGGTCTTTCATCAGGAACACAAAGATGAAAAACCTCAGTATTCCAAGAAAACCAAGTCAAAGTTTTATGATTCAGAGCAGAGAGCACATGAAGCAGAAGGTAATACACATCACCAAGGAACTTATTATAACAGATCAGAAAGAAAATATGAACGGGACTTTAAAGGAGGTAAAGGCTCGTCTGAAGCAAATTGGAGAAGTAACAGAAAAGCTGAAGATGACAGTGAAAGCATCGCTCCTGTTGTAAAGAGAGGCGATGAAGGAAACAAGAACTCGAAATTGGAAACTTCCATAAAACCATTGGATAATGCCAACAAGGCTCAACCAGTTGAAGTTAATCATCCTCCAAGAGAGCTGAGCAAAGATTTAGTGCATAAAAGAAATACTTACCCCGTAGAAAGCACTCAGAAGAAATCCGATGTTGAGAAACCATCTGGAAAATCCAAAAAACCAGGACCTGAAGTTTATAAGTCTAAGGAGACCCACACAGGTATGTATGCAAATATTGTATTCTTAGTAGTTAGGTCTTTATTAACATTTGTGTAAATACTTCTGTTTTGCAAAGTGCATTTACATTATAGTTTGTGGATTTGTGAGACAACATGCCTCATGGAGAACTTGAGAAGATCTTGTAAAACTGCATGCCATGACATATCACATCATGATCTATTCACTGTGTGCATGCAGGTTTGCTCATTGAGCAGCTGATGGCCAGCACGTATGAGTGTATGGTGTGTTGTGAGAGAATCCGTGGCCACTCCGCTGTGTGGAGCTGCCAGAACTGCTACCACCTGTTCCACCTACCCTGCATCAGCAAGTGGGCACGTTCGCCCACTGCCAAAGTTGAAGGTACTCACTTTGCAAACAATGTGATAAAAATAAATGGAAATTCCACTCGAGGAAAATGCATCGCTTATAAAATCATGTCCACAGTGAATGTAGAACGTGATACGTGTAGTTTGTGTTTTTTAAACTAATGTTATGCTTGTTGTTGGCTGTACATGTGTAGATGGAAGCGATGGTTGGCGATGCCCAGCCTGCCAGAATGTCACTGAAAAAGTCCCATCGAACTACCGTTGTTTTTGTGGTCAGTACACCTTAATATTATACGTAAACAATGTTTGTTGGTCTTGTACGTTTGATTTTATTGTCTACAATAAATGCTCAAAAGTTGCATTTCAGAAAAAGTGGTCTTTTTATGCAGGGAAGGTTCTCAACCCCGACTGGAATAGAACGGATATCCCTCACAGCTGCGGAGAATTGTGTGCAAAGCACAGACAGGGCAGCGACTGCCCTCACCCTTGCAACATGTAGGTTGACAGTTGTTCACATGCAAGCAGTCATTTCTGTCGCTGTGCAACCCTTGAATGATGTTTGTTACGTTTATCAAATGCTCAATATTTGACTTGAATATGTCCCTTGTTTCCATCTTCCGTAGCCTTTGTCATCCTGGGCCATGCCCATCATGCCCTGCCTTCCTCACTAAAAAATGTGAATGCGGTCGAACCAGGTAAACGTTTGTGTTTTCTTAAAATGAATGAATCTCAAATTCATGTAATTGTAAGCACGTTCGTCATCTAAATTTACAATGCTTACCCGTTTGTTATTTAATTTCTGTATTGGAATAAGTTAGCGTTTGTGTTTTCAGTTCGTGTCCCCTCTACATCTCTTGTTAATGAGTGGTTTTTATTCTACTGCGTTTATTTTTCTCTCTCTGCAGCCAGTCTGTGCGATGTGGTCAGTTGACCATAGTGCAATGTTCCGAGATTTGTGATAATTTGCTGAACTGCGGGAGGCACACCTGCGCTCTGATTTGTCATCCAGGAAGCTGTGAATCGTGCCCCATTAAGTTGGTTGAAGGTGTGTTCCTTAAACTTCACAACATTAACCCCTTGTACCCTTACAAGTACAGCTGAAGCGTAGACTTTTCAACGCAGATATGATTGCCGTACCCTGATGCCACTTTTGTGGTATAGAATATATATTTAGACTGGACATTTTTTAATACAAACTAATCCTTTGTCGACATGTTAAAAATATTTTACTTCTAAAAAAAATTCTGGGAAATGTAATTGTAACTCGTAGTACTAACTTGTTGCCATTTTATAATTGCTGTTTATAGTTAGTGTCAAGTCTATAAAGATGTCTGTGCTTTATGCTATCTACGTGTTTTAATTCCGTATCTCAGTGTGTCACTGTGGGGCTACCAAAAGAGAAGTGCCCTGTGGGGGAGAACTTAAAGAGTTTTCTTGCGAGAAGCCCTGCAACCGGTCAGTCCTACATTCTTTGTAAAAGCCTGCAAGTGGTGATTGTTATTTTCATGTGCATTGACAGATTTTCACAGCAGCATTAATAAGTACCAATTGATTTGTATATATCAATAACTATTACAATGTGTGAATTCACAACATTTTTTTTCCTATACATTTTTTAAATCTCACCAGCTAATAATAATAATTGCACTTCTAGAGCGCTTTTCACACAAGGGTCACAAAGCGCTGACAATTGAGTTTCAAATCTGTTCTTTCGGGGTAGCCATGTGGCGCATTTCCCCTCTCTCCTTTGTGATGTTTCATCTCCCACGTTGGGAGTATCCTCAGGCATTCTGAGATAGGTTGTTTACATCTGATCCACATGGTACTTTGCTATAGGCGGTGATCTCCATGCAATGATCATAACCTTTAATATTGGTTAATTATGGCTGTTATTGGTCATTTGTTCCTCACGGGCATGGCTCATTAGTAATGGAAGTCGTGCACTAGCTGATGGTTAGCTTCACTCTCTTTTTGCATCCCGCTGGCACCCAACAGTTCCCTGGCTTGCGGAAACCATTTCTGCAAGGAGGTGTGCCACCCGGATGCTTGCCGGCCCTGCCCCCTGCTGCCTGGAGAAGCCAGGAGCTGTCCCTGTGGACAGACATCACTGGAGAAACTCTTCGATCTGGGCAGTCCAGAGCGCAAGAGCTGCACAGATCTTTTGCCTACGTGCACCAACGTGTGTGGGAAACCCCTGGCTTGTGGCTCAGACGGTGAGAAAAAAGCAAACATTCCTCACGTGCTTGTGCCTTTGAAGTATTTTATGGGGATAGGTAGTGTATTGGTTAGCGCTGCGCTATAAACCCACCGACCCAAGGTCAATTCCTGCTCATGACCAACACCAGTGATGATTATTTGAACCGGCCCTGGGCCTCTCCTAGGACGACTTAGACTCAAATGAGTACCTGGAGCAGTGTGTAAACGACTCCAGTAGGGAGCTAAAGGTGGCTTGGTATGGTGCTGTCCTGTCACTCCCTCATGTGCAATGCTGGCCTTTATAGGTGCTTGCCAACAGCTCTCTGGCGATGGACTGGCGTCCCATCGTCGGTATATCCTTGCCTTGCGCCCTGTGTCTGCCGGGATAGGCTCCGGCTTCACCGTGACCCTGTATAGGACTAAGCGGTTTCAGACAATGAGATGAGATGAGGGCATTTTTGTCTGTTGTGGAGTGTTTTGCTTACCTGCGGTTGAATGCCCAGTCACTTCTATACACCACTTTAACATGAGGGCTAAACTGTTGGACAGGGCGAGTGGCCATTTGTGTCACTCGTGTACTTTTATCCAACACAAAACTGAGCGAATCGCATGCTTTGTGAAAAGGTGCACTTTTTGGTGTATAAAGGAGATGTACTACCTTATGAAGAACCCACATTCCATAACACCTATAGTTATTTACATATGATCCCACACGAAACTTGCTGCTTGGCGTTGATCTCTAGCTGTGGAATGATTAGAACCTCTTGACATTGAGTGGCACGGTGGCCGAGTGGATAGCGCTGTCGCCTCACAGTAAGAAGGTCCCGGGTTCGAATTTCAGCTCGGGTGCCTTTCTGTGTGGAGTTTGCATGTTCTCCCCGTGTCCGCGTGGGTTTTCGCCGGGCGCTCCGGTTTACTCCCACAGTCTAAAAAACACACTGCTGCATAGGTTAATTGGCTTGCAGACTAAATTGCCCGCAGTGTCCAGTGATGGACTGGCGTCCGATCGTGGGTATATCCCTGCCTTTCGCCCTGTGTCTGCCGGGATAGGCTCCGGCTCACCGAGACCCTGTACAGGACTAAGCGATTGCTTACAATGAGATGAGATGATGCTGTTACTGTTCTTGTGTTTATGGCAGGCGCGGTTCACACTTGCCCAGCTGTGTGCCATGAGGGGCCATGTGCACCTTGTACAGGTGTGTCTACCATTGTCTGTCGATGCGGATCCAAAACTAAGGTGGGGCACCTGCTGGTTGTCAAACACATTTGTTTACACCTATTGTACGAGGCTAACGCCTCTGTTGTTGTATTATCATAGGGAACTTATGAGACTCTGGTGCACGGTTCACATACTGCAACGTGTTGTTATGAGCTATAATAATAATAATTGCACTTCTAGAGTGCTTTTCACCCGAGGGTCACAAAGCGCTGCACAGAGTTGTGGAGAGATAAGCATGTTAACAACAACATAACATTCCAACTTGCATTACTTGGATTTTTGTAAATTCCAAGCAATGCAAGTTATAAGCATTAATCCTGTGTCTCAGAAACGTTTATTTTAAAATCTACTTATTACCACATAATTGTTTTAAGTTCATAGAATTCGGTTGAAAATGCATGATACTATAACATTCTGCCTTTATGATCTTGAGAAGGCTTTTGGAAATAGCTGTAACATGTACTGCATTTTCAGCGATAACGGAAGAGACTAGTCTGTGGTAATGTATTCCTTAGTATTTAGCAGACTTTGCAACATATGTGTAGTTATTGTGCTGGATGAAATTCAACACGTTACATTTATACTCTGAATGTTTTTATGTAATAACGTGAAGTATATACTTTTTACAGTGAAAGCACGAATAGATGTATCAATAATGTTTTGTTTCTGCACATACTTTGTGTATGCATGGAAAAAGCTAATTATTGTTTTGCTTGGGTTTACCTTTTTTTTTCCATTTAGGAAGTTCCATGTGTTGAGGTCCAAAAAAGTGGTAAGTTAAGGAGCATTTCACATCTTCATGACAAAATAAGAATTTGTGTTAAACAGTAATGCTAATTGATCTTGCATGCACGGATAACTTTACATTTTTCTAACATGATGGTCATATATGCTTATTGCCACTTGATTTACATTATATAATGTTTCATTCTTAAGACTCACACCAAGTCAAATCCAGGTCATATCTAACTCAATAGTGGTGGGATAATTATTTTTTTAATTTGCAAGCGAAGTGATTGTCTCAACCCAAGAATATGTTCTCTCTAGCCCAGTAAATAAGTAAGATATGTATTATGCAACGACAAAGTAAACATGTCAAGGCAGGTGTTATAACTATTTAAATAGATACGGACTAATAATAGTTTTTGCATGGTGCACAGTGTCATTTATTGAGCATTGTTTAAATTTCAGGCAATATCTCGTGCATTAAACTGCTGTTCATTAGACTATCATTTGATTACCTTTTTAAGTAGTTATACTCTTTAGAACTTGGCTTTAAGTTGAGTAAAAATATTTTAATACTAGTTTATTTGGGCTTTTGAATGGCTCAAAGACATAATTTCGAAGGACAATGGATAACTTTCTTCTCTATTAATACAAGAAGTCTTCTTTAAATTCCATTGCTGTGTTTACACAATGTTTTGAAATACAAATATTGCACAATAAGATGAACTAATATTGTTTTATAAGCACCTTATTACAATACTTCCATTTAACACCTCATTTGATTTAAACACACATGATTTTATTCCCTTTACTATGGTACATTTCATCTTGCTGTTATAGACAGGCAAATGATAGTAGTGTAAATACATTTTCAGCTTAAATAGTCACACATTAGTATACGTTTTTAAAAAAATACGAACCCCCTTCTTCGTGTGACTTTGCCTGGTGTTTAACAGTCGATCCCAATCGCTGTTGCTAGCTCAGATTACTCCACACGTATAAATCATCGCAGTGTGGTGCCTCTAATGTGGTTGTCACTTTTTTGAAGTTGACTAAACCGGTCAGGTTGGTATGGGTTGAGCCAAGCATGAGAAAACAGTTGCACTTACAGGACAACAGTGTCCTCATAAACAATGACATGCCAACTGCTGGATGAAAGCCTATCCACATGATACCAGATGGCCTTCCAATGGCATAATCTATAATCTAATTTCTCCATTGTAACTCATTACTCCACTGATTATGGAACTTTAAATCGTGCAAGGCAATTGATAGTAACAAATAATAGTCTACAACAATATATAGTTACTAGAATTGTCACCCACAACAAGCATAATTGACCACAAAAACAACTGCCACTTGTGTTCACCACAGAACCAAATTATAGCTTTTCTGCAACTGGGCTCATCAAAGCAATAATAATAATTGCATTTATAGAGCGCTATGATCACAACAGCAGCCGTGCATCCACTCTGCACCCACAACAATCAGCTGCCAGAACATAGCAAACATTGCAACAACCGCCACAACCTTAACAATCACCCACTGTAGGTCTCATTACTGTACTTACTATGTTTTTTGATTACTAAACAATATAAAATTATAACTATTGATTAATAGTCAACCATTATTGATTATGCATAATGTTAATATGAATGTCAAACCTATTATAATTGAATACATTTTTCAGTTATGTCTTACGAATTCACCAGACAAACACACATATATATATATTACACAGCTGGCAGAGACATAGAGGTATAAGGACAATCACATCTGTTAATGGAGCTGAAACACAGTGAATTTGGACTTTGAAGGCAATGGTCTGTACACATTGATCAACTAACAATATTGCATGCTGCAATAATTTTCGTTGGCAACATTCCTTGTCCGAACGCTTGCCTCAACTTTCGGTTTCCTGCCACTATCACTAGCACACATCGACAGATTGCTGCATAGAAGGGAGCTGCCACATTCTTCAGCAGCGTTGTAGCTTGGCTTGAAAGTCCCTGTAATGGGTAGGTTTTATGCAGAGAAATGGTGATATCTAATCCTTAGCAGAGGATGTTCTGGGTGACGAGCGTAACGGTGACAGCAGCATGTACCTCGTTTGTGATATATCTAACCAGGTCACAGAGCCCTATCAACTTTCCTGTGCTTGCGCAATGCACGCAGGATCGCCGTGTTCACGATTGCCATCAAAAATGTTGCAGACAGGTCCTTAAAGAGTACAAAGATTATGCCGTGCAGAAAGCTTAAAGTCTCTTTTGGAAACTCGTAGAAGTAATATCCTTAAACAAACAATACTTGCTTTTTTCCAAGTTAGATTATGAGTTGTGAAGTAGACAATGGATTGAAGGAGCCAGAGGTCACTGCGAAGACAGCCAAGACGGTGGGGGTATATATGCAGACCATTTGCTTACACTTGTAGCATGTTTTTAAAATGCACGGGCAGCTGGAGAAAACGAGGCCTACACATTGAAAGACATTAAGCCCAAATGTGAACTACACACTGAAGGACCGGTCTGAGGTTACGAAGAACATGCACACTTTACATCCGACGTCAGTAAAGATCACAGCGGAGACATCTGCCAGCACGTTCATCAGAATCTCCATGGTGGACATGGCCATGTTTCAAAGCACTAGGTTCCTCATAAGTGTCCACAGGCGGTACAGCTTCTTTCATGGAAGCACACATAATACGTAGCCATTCCAGAATACACAAGTGTGTTTGTCTAAAGATAATAACTTCTATCACTTTGTAAGTGGTACGGTCCATTTTATTAAATTTGCTATGTGGTCCTTTTTTAAATTCCTCAGTCTTCGTTAGTAAAATCAATCTCTTTGTAGATTGTAGGTTGGGTTAGCAAGTTAGCTTAATTAGATTTAACCAGGTGTTTCGAACTACGCGAGTCAGATTTAGACTATATTCAATGCTGATCTAAACCGTCGTTTGTGTTGGAGTTTTAAGTAACTGCTTGTGACCTCATATGACTGACGATCGTTTTGCAGAAGGGCTGAGCTTTCACTGTGACAGGCGGTGCAACAAGAAGAGAAGGTGTGGGCGACACAAGTGCAACCAAGTGTGCTGCGTGGTGAGCAGTGCTTTCAGCTCCGCTATAAACCACTCTTGTCATGCAGCATAGCTGAAGCCTATTACAAGTCCAAGGTGGTGTGTGTTTGTCAAATAAAGTTGTGCTTAATTATTAAAAAATTAAATGCATTAGGCAGTGGTTATAAAATATTGTGTGTCAAATAGAAACAAACAATTTAAGCTGAAAGAACCTGATGAGTTATAGAGCACTTTCATAACTGGTGTCCAGCCTAAGTTGCAGGGGGGGGGGGGTCAGCATTGGGCAGAGAATTAGAGGAACTCCC
>JAZEWT010000003.1:28752340-28767833 GCA_036362905.1 Mordacia mordax | reverse complement strand
CAGGGCAAACATGCCCGTCGCAGCCACTGCTTTCCGCCCATGAACCGCGACCACCGACGCGTGATTCACGAGCTGGCTGAGAGCTATGCGCTTGAGAGTCTAAGCTACGACAACGAGCCCAAGCGCAATGTTGTCGTCACGGCCGTGAGGTCGGTCCCTGCTCTTACCGTTTCCTGTGCGATCGTTGGATTTTTTCTCTTTTGCCAACACTCGAGACTCCTACCTTTTTTGTTCTTAGCACCTCTGCTTTCCTCGTGTTCTAAACTCTATTAATAAAGTTCATCTTACCGTATATAAAATTGCTACTAAGTCTCATGTATAATGATGAAAAGAGTTATTCTTATTTCGTCAAGACAACAATTGTGAATATTGAGTCATTCCGATAGAGATTGCACACATTTTCTGTGTGACGGTGCTTTTTCAAATGCTTTTCACCTTTCGCAACCTGCAACATCTCTTGAAAGTCTCTTCGAACTCTTCACGTTTTCCATTGCATTTTCCCTTGAAAATATTGACACACTTGATGCTATGTTTTAGGGGGAAATCATGCAGCCCAAACCCCCCTCTGTGTGCCCTTATCGAGAGGGAACTGGGACCCAAGCCCCCACCCCCCATACCACACCACACCAATCGGTGGGTATGCACAGAACACAACGCTTTGATGAGTTTATGTATATGGGATGTTATTCTGCTTCACGTCTAAACTTATACGGCATAAACACTTGGTTTATGTAATAATAACATTTGTAATGCACAAAATACCACACCTGGTCATGGTAAAGACACAGGCGCAAGGAGAGGTGGAGGAGGGGGGAAGGTGGCCATGCAGTCAGCCGACGCCATCTTTTGCCAGACACTGCATCCTATATATTATGTTTTCTGCCTATTAATTAATGAGTGTTTGTTGTGGGAGAAAACCGGAGAAGCTGGAGGAAACGCAGAACAGGAAACCCACACAGAACACAAAAGTGCTCTAGAAATACAAATATTGATATTAACAGGGGGAGAACACACAAACGCAGCACATAAAGGAGCTCGAGGTAGCAATCGAACTTCCTCAGGCAGAAGTTTTTGTTAGGTGCAGATGTTACCACTATGCCACCCTGCTGTTTATATGCCTTTGCGTTGGTTTAAATATGCTTTGTAAGTCATTGAGCCGGGCGGCACGGTGGCCCAGTGGGTAACGCTGTCGCCTCACAGCAAGAAGGTCCCAGGTTCGAGTCTCGGCTCGGGTGCCTTTCTGTGTGGAGTTTGCATGTTCTATCCGTGTCCGCGTGGGTTTATGCCGGGCACTCTGGTTTCCTCCCACAGTCCAAAAAACATGCTGCTGCATAGGTTAATTGGCTTGCAGACAAAATTGCCCTCAGTGCCCGGTGATGGACTGGCGTCCAACCGTGAGTATATCCCTGCCTTGCGCCGTGTCTGCCGGGATAGGCTCCGGCTCACCGCGACCTTGTATAGAATTAAGCGGCTCTGACAGATGAGATGAGATGTCATTGAGCCTGAGTAAATAGACTGCCGGAGTCATAACTGGTCCTCAATGCTTGTGTGCATCAGCCCTGACAAGCTGGCGTCGGATGGCCCAGCAGGGGCGAAAAGTGAACCAGCCATCGACTACTTTGACATGCAAGACTGACTCATTACATCTCACTGTCTGCCATGTGTTTGAAGCGTTTTATATATGGTAAACTAAACTGTCCCTGATGAGTGCATACGTAGCATAGCTTTTAAAACTGATGTTTTTGCTCATTGGAAAATCTTTAGACTTTAATCTGGTTTAATCAACCACACCTGCAAGTGGGAGCATGTGGCCAGTAAAAAATAATTCTAAATTTACTTAATGGGTAGTTGTATGTAAAGAAAATGATAGCACAGTTAAGTGTTCATCTGATTGCTACTTTGCATTGTTTGGACCGTTTGGTGCAAACACTTAAAGTGCATTTGCTGGGCTTGAGGCTGTTGATGTGATTGGGTTAGACCTATAAGATGGTCATGGGCTTATTACTAATTTACATCTGCCTCCCTATAATCACGATCATAACCATTTCTAACGATTCAAACGGTGCTGTTGAGGAAAGATGGTTTGCTAAGTCAGCTACTATTTTTGGAATTTAGTGTTGTATTTTGCAATCTGTATAAAATGCAGGTATGTCATTTATTTTGTAGCATGCATAATCATAGCTGAATTATTTTGCAGAATTACCTAATACTACTTAGTTGTGGATGATGACGATTTAAAAGACCATAAGCTTTGAATCTACTGCTCAGATGAACTATATGTCCTGTGGAAATCACGGTTGGAAATACTGATGACATATTTGACTTCGGTTGTGTATGATAAATGTAAGTCAATTATTAGCATACAACTGTCAGCCATTGGCTAAAGCATAATAGTAAAAACAATGTGGGCATTCAAAATGAACTGCTTACCATGCCATGTTTTAAAATACTTTTTTTATTCATTTAATTGAAAAAGTACTTGCAGTGCAGAAATGTAATATAATACACCGGCAAATATTACTTAAAAGTTCCACCTTGAAACAATAAAGTACAAATAACTATGTTCATAAAATGGCTGTACATTACATGTATGTTCATTGTAAAATGCTTGATGCCTAAAAAGGCATTGTGTATGAACCATTTTAATGTTGTTCTTGATAGTTTAGATAAGTTTGACTAAAATTCTCATCGAACCGCTACAGAACTACAGATGTTAAGATTACTTGTCAAGCACTAAGCAGCAGTAAGGTGTCAAATAGCCTCAAGTCTTCACAACATAAATCTTGACATTTAAAACATTCGCGAAGGCACGTACAGTTGAAAACTGTATAATATGTAGGGTTTTCTTGCTTTCTTGCTGCACGTGATAATTAAAAGAAACAATTTTGCAATGTCCATTGCAATGCTGGTTCGTTTCTTAATGACACTTGGCAGCGTTAAAAACAATGTCGTGTTTACACCAAGCACTCTTCCTTTGTGGCTTTCAACGTGCTCTGTGATGAGTGCAGGCTGTACGAAGTTACATTGATATTCTGTTTCACTGGGCACATGGCTCCTCGCAAATGAAGGGGTGACTCAGAAGCTCCTGGGAGGATGGCCGCTTCAGTTTGTTCCTGAAATCAGAGCCAAAGGCGATTCATGCACTCCTTACATAGATTTTACTTCCATCACTTCAAATCTTAATATATTTAAATGCAGAAGATAAATTATATTTCAACATTGATGATTGCTTTGAAAAGCTGCTCTCTCGGGACAGCCGCATCGATTGCTTCCTCGCCCTCCTTCGCGACGTTTTGTCTCACGTTAGAGGCAGAGCGCCTGAGGATGCCTCCAACGTGTGAGGCGAAACGTCGCGATGGAGCGAGAGGGAGCGATCGACGCAGCTGTGCCGAGAGCTTTTCGAAGCAATCATGCATCGAGCCGTGAAAACCTACATCATTGTATTTCGACATTCCTGAAAAATGCAATGAAACTTTTTATATAAATACTATTAATCAGTTGATCTGATCTAAAATCCATCAATCTATTTTCAAATAGCTGCTTTTTCTGGTGATGGTCACAGTCGCAGTGTACTGAGTAGGACACGGACCAGACGTCCCTTTGCCTAGTGACAGACTTTCTTATCCTCTCGGGGTATTCCAAGGTGATCCCAAACCATTCAAGACATAGATGTAAAATAAAATGTACGATCTACGTACAGTGTATGTAATTTTAAGATGGTAAGATAAATGTGGAATGTTTTCCTCCAATTGAGACTAGCAGTGAAATTTTATTGAAGTCAAACCAAAGTCATCTCGGCATTTAACATTTGTTTATACACTAGTTAGTTTGCCATTCTGGGCACCCTTCTACATAACTCATTACACAAACACCAGCGAGGAACTCGAAACACACATCTTCACCTGATGAAGCATTGCTCCACAAATTCTTGTGCCTCCTGGGAAAAAGCTTGAGGCAGATCAGGCATTATCCTGCGCCTTACGCCTATGTGCAGCAAGGCAGCCATGGGTGCCATGTCGGCAAAGGGTGGCCGACCCACCGCCATCTCGTGGAGTGTGCAGCCCAGGCTCCAAACGTCGGCCCTGCGTCCGTAGCCCGTGCCGTTGATCACCTCCGGCGCCATCCAGTAGGCAGTGCCATGCACCGAGTGCAGGGCCCCGTTTTCGCGACAGCTGAGCGCCAGCGCCACTCGCTGGGCACAGCCGAAGTCTATGAGCTTGACAACACCGGCGGGAGTGATCACTGCGTTGCTGCCTTTGACATCGCCGTGCATCACGCCACGGCCGTGCAGGTAGGCGAGCCCGCAGGCCATTTGGGCGATGTAACTGCGGCACACGGACTCGCCGAGGGGCCCGAAGCTCCGCACCGTCTCCGCCACCGTGCCGCCCGGCACGAACTCCATGAAAATGCTGAAGCGGTTGCCGTCGAGCTCGGTGCCCAGGTACTCGACCACGTTGGGGTGGTGTAGAGTCGTGAGCAGCTCCACTTCGTCTTGGAGTTTCTGCAGCTCGCTCCGCTTCTGTCCACTTTGGTTTGCGTTCGCGCTTTGGGAGTCTTTGAGCTCCAGTTCCTTAACAGCGATCAGCTTCCCCTGGTTTGTCAGCCCTAGGAACACCTGGTGGACATGAATAAAAACACCTGTAATTGACAAGATTAAATATTACACGTGTGAAAATGATAACAAATGGCTGTATGAACTTAAATTTTTTACAGATTAAAACCTACAGTAATTGCGAAAAATAATTTGTAAAGTTAGAGAGCCTTTAATGTTCCTTTGCCATGTTGTAAACATCAGTTTTACTTTTAAAACACTGCATTTTATTACATTGTTTGGTTAAACATTCCTTATATCAAGCACAGACATTTGTGTAGGTTGGGTGGAGATGCTCACAGTGCCAAAGGCACCCTTGCCAAGCCGATTTCCCTTGATCCAGGTGATTGTCGGATCCTGTGCGACATCGTTGCTGACGCTTGCTGCATCCGCAACACCTTGTGAAACTGATGTGCGCGAATCTGGTTTTTCAATTAATGGTTCCCTCTTATGCAGCTGTAAGGCCATATGTTTAAATTCATTTGTGCAATTTTCAAGCGTATCCTCCTTCAGAGTGCTAAGTGGCTGTGGTATGTCATGTACAGGGGCGCCCTGCACGGCAGGTGATTTTTCACGCAAGCTCTCTTTCTCGTGTTTTGATTTTCTATTTTTCTCGGCATTGGTGTTTACGCTTTTTGATCTCGCGTGGGTTTGCTGAGATCGCACCGAGGAAATCTCCAGTCTTGAAGGACAAGCCGACTTGGGCTTGGCTTTCTTGACGCCGCCGTCATTGCCGTGCAGCTTAACGTGACGGCCACGTAGGCGAACGCTTGCCGGTGTTTTGGGTTTTCTGGCAGACACCGAGCGAGGCGACTGTACTGGGCCGAGCAAGGGTTTAGTCTGTCGTCGTGCAAGGTACACGGCGCCTGTGAACATTTGCCAAATGGCCGGAGTCTGCACATCTTTGCGAGTAGACTCGGAGAATAAGTCATCATAATTCAGCTGAGAAAAGTCGACACCAGACTTGGATAGTGGGCCGCATTTCTCCGAAAAACTGTGTGTTTTGCGTGAGTGAAAGACCATCTTTGCGTCTTCATCTGGCAGCTTTAATTGTACTGCACAGTGTCGAGCGGAATGCTTCTTTGCAGAAGGGCATTTGGTCGTCTGTGTCTTCCGAGACACTCCTTCCATTTGGATACCAAGAATGTTGGGGCTGATGCGTCCATGTTGATGTGATGATAGATATGGAGATTTTATTGTAGTTCTAAGATGGTTGGCTGATTTTTTAATATGAGCTTTTTCAGCTATCACACCTGAGGAAACAGTCCTATTTGTCTTTCTAAGCCCCTTTCTTCGAGGAACATTTTTCTTTGAGGAAGCCATTATATCGGCAATATTTTTCACCAAAGGCTCTTCCATCTCCGTCTCCCACACTCTTATGCGTGTAATTCTGGGTGAATGCATCACCTCTCTGTTCACGCCTCTCTGCTTCCCTGGCCTCGCCCCATTCCCGGCCACTTCTGCACTTGACAGTGGCTTCTGGGGCATCTTGGTTCCAGCCTCTTCCTGTTCTGCAGCAAGCACACTGTTTCTGAAGTTTCCTTCACTGGTGACACCAGCCTCCCTCTCATCCTGTTTCATCTCTGACGCTTCTATAGGAGGGCAACATTTCTGGTAGCTGCATTGCAGTGGTGGAGTTGAATCTTTTGACATATTCTTGCTTAGCAATGATTGCTCCCCTGGCACTGTTGGTCCTGGAGTTGCTAGTAGATGACAGAAATCAGCAGCCTTGTAACTAGCATGCTTACTTTTGTCTGTCGTGTCTTCCATTAAGGCAGGGGGTATGCATGCAGGCTGGCACTGTGAGCCGTTACCCACTGGCATACTGCTGTTTATTACAGTATCTTTCACATTCTCGGTGCGCGGTGACAGACAAGTCCTATGCTCGACCTCGTCCACTTTGAACTCTGCAGGCACAGCAGAATTGACTCCCAATTTGACCGATGGATTCAATTCTGTTTGGACTAGTTCAGTTTCGGCCTCTTTATTTAGTGGATATAGGATTTGATGGCTTTTGTAAACTTTATGCATGTCTTCCACAGTCACAGCGTTCTTCTTAAGAGAGTCATTAGGTTCACTATGTTGGACATTTTCCCTTGAGCTAGGATCGTGCGGTTCTGCTAATGTTTCTGTATCTTTGTGTTCTGTTACTGGCGTTATGGCTTTGCTTGAGTTTTTGAGCACCTGTGCAGTCGGCACAAACTCATTCACTGCACTACTGGCTAAACATACTTTCTGCGTGTCTTTATTCAAAAGAGAAACATGGTGTTGTGCGTCAACTGCAGGCGTTGTACATGTGTTGTTATTGCTCGCAGAGCAGTCCACATCAGTGCATTTAGGGGTTGTTTTCTTCTCGTCGTCATCATGGCGAGATTCAAATCCCTTCCAGTGGTTCCTTCTGCGTGCTGTAGCACAAACGCCAAAGTCGATCCTTGGCAGCAATGCTTGTGTCACTGTGTGCTTCGTGTGCTGGACACTGGCCGGCAGGATAGACCACAAACGAGGATGATGCGTCTGAGAAAAAGACGGCAACGTTTTGTATCGTCTGACGTTGACTTCTTCCTCCTGCAAATGGTTCTTCCTTGGAGAAGCAAATTCTCCACTGCTCCTGTTAGTAATACGGTCCTCGGTTGTGTCGGAAAATGTACGAATGCGTGTAGCGGATGGTTTATCTTCAGCGTAAGTTTGGGAAGGGATTTGGGGAAGATGTGAGAAGCATTTCTTTGGCGTTGAAGGCCGTCTGAGCTGCACAGGCATGTTGGGCTGATGAGTGAGACTCCTCGGGTGGAGATCGGGGAACCCCAGCGTGGGAAGGGATCTGCTTCCCTCTGCCAGCAAATGGGCGACCGGAGGAGGCAATGGCAGGGATGTGCTACGAATAGGTGGCAGGCACACCTGCGAACATAAACACGCGTTCTCCAGTTCACACCGTGTTGTCACTTGGAAACGATCGTATGTATAGTACATGTATGTTTTTAGGCTGCGGTTTATGGATTGTTTCCCTTTAATCAGCTGACATTTCGAAATCTCCTTACCTCCATTGTACTCTTTTTCGTTAGTTACAGTACAATATATAATATGAATGCTTTAAGCATTCGTCCTTCAAACTATTAAATAACAACTTGTGACTTACTTAATGGAGGTCTGCCTGCGGGAAGGCCTAGTTGGCCAGCTTTTGGGTAGTTGTCAATATGGGTGACCACCATGTACAAACAGGTTGGTATAGGCTGCGGGCATACAAAAAGTATACAGCGGAATACAACGTAGAAAAATCTGTTTCACTTTATGCTCCCCACCTTCGCCAACCAGCATGGTCAAGTCAGGTCAAGCAACCCCTATAACCTGCATGGCACGATAAAGCCCTCATCCAGCTAGTGGATTGACAACGGGCTGTACATGTGCACGTGCACGTAATGCACACACGGTGCCCTTCGTTCATAACCTCATCACGCAGAGATAGACGCGTTGCCGGGACTGGCGGTTCACATACGTTTGCTTGATGCTGTGGGATGCACGGCTCCCAGTCCACGGCGTTTCCACTTTTCCTGCTATGTGATCGCTTAAGGCAAGGCCCATCCGGGGGCCGTGGCACCAGTGCAGGGTTCATTTTCCCAGCGCCAGCCACCTCGGATCTGCAGTCGAGCTCCGATTCGTTCAGGCTGGACCTGCGTGGGTGCCTATAGTCACCGTTAACACGTGGGTTTAGTATCTGCTCTTATGTGGTGACTGCGGAGAGCACAAGTGTTGTTACATAAAATCAGCATGCGGTAGACTATGCGCCATATAAAGTTTCGTGTTAGTGCTAACGTTATTGAATGTCACTCCGAAGCTGAAGTCTATTGGCACGTTACCAGGATTTTTTTCTTTCTAAATTTGAGCTTCATAAAGAGCGTTTATACTGAAAACCTGATCTCCAGACAAACAGGTTATACATCAACACTTAAAAATACAAAGGTCTCTCAATGCACATTATTGTGCTTCTAAATGTGAGACCGGATTAAACAACGGTCATGAGCGCAACCACTTTACATTACAGAGACCAGCATCGTACCTCATCGTAACCCTGATTGAAATGGTGGTTTTCGTGGGTGATCTCTCTGCGACCCCAGTCACAGGTCTGCCTGATTCCCTAGATGCCTGCTCACGCTCTACCCTGCAGCGAGAGGCGAGAGACAAAGACCACTGTGAAAAAGGCTATAGCTTGTGTGGACCTGTGACAATCACGTCTGATGAGTGCACATGAACCTGCCAGGTATGTGTTGCACAAAAACATTTGGTGAATTGCCAAAGAACAGGTTACTGAAAAAGCATTATAAAGATTCCTCGGAGCTCTTATTAGTGCTGATAATAAAGCCAAGTTCATTGTATTCAGAATAAACGATGATTTTAAATTTACAGTATATGAATGTAGATACGTGGGTGTCAGAAGTCCAGTTTCAGATCACGACAGGCACAAATGCTTATAAACACGAGGTGGAGTGTTCAGGATTTTTAAATGTATCAGTATGCCGTCATAAAATTGTGAAGCCTTCAGGTTATTAACATTTACCCAGCGCTTCATTTCTCAACATTTGAAACGTTGATAGACTTGAGCGACTGGTAGCCACATCCTTAGCGAGAATAATACGAGATGTGCTTTGCTGGCTGCATGATGGACAGACCTGACATAAACTAACTCTTGCATGTATCACACTAGAGGGTAGTTTCACTGCAGTTAAGAGATCCTATCTCATTGTCAGAAACCGCTTAGTCCTGTACAGGCTCGCGGTGAGCCGGAGCCTATCCCGGCAGACACAGGGCGCAAGGCAGGGATATAACCACGATGGGACGCCAGTCCATCACCGGGCACTGCGGGCAATTTACTCTGCAAGCCAATTAACCTACGCAGCAGCATGGTTTTTTGGACTGTGGGAGGAAACCGGAGTGCCCGGCGAAAACCCACGCGGACACGGGGAGAACATGCAAACTCCACACAGAAAGGCACCCGGGCGGAGATTCGAACCCGGGTCCTTCTTGCTGTGAGGCGACAGCGCTACCTACTGGGCCACCGTGTCGCCCGCAGTTAAGAGATGCTCTGCGAAAATGTGTTGTGTTGACGAGTGTCTGGCGTCAGGTGGCTTACCTCCCTGCTGGTAGCTTCGCATGTTCATCCTGTGCTGATCCCAGTTCCACTCGATTCACATCTGTCACTTTCAAAGTGCACAAGATATCTGCGCCTTGAAAACAAATATACAGTTGACATCAGCACATGCTAGTGCTGTAGTTGTTGGGACCATTAGGCTTCGAAAAACAATCGGCAAATTGGCGTGCAGTTCGATTCGTAACCAATGCATCGCTGTGCTATTCAAATGGAGCGTTAGATGCTTCCAATACAGTACTATACAAGACGCTAAAGCCTCACCTTACGTAAGGAAGCAACGACCAGCATTGCCGTAGTGAAACACCTTGTAGTAGTCACCACAATGTACATTAGCAGCAATGGTAGCGCTGCGGATAATTTCAAGGATTTTATAATTCCCAGTGAATTGAGGATTCGCAGTGAATAGACAGTTTTTAAATGACGTTTCTTTTAAATAGGCAACCGTTTACAGTGTGAGGCACAAGCTTTTTTTACCTGGTCATGATTAGGAGGCAGTGCTATTTAAAGAACATTACAACACTAATGGCACTGTAGGAAAAATGTTGATAGATAATTAGCATGATAAATACCACATCAAGGACTAAGCCAATGGATCGACGTTGATGTTTTCCTTCAGATTTTGTGCCCTGCGTTAAACCATGGGCACGGATTTGTTTCAGCTCAAACTGCCAGGGTGACGGTTGCTTGGCGGCACTGGGGGGGGGGCTTTCAGCCAAACGTTCCGTGGCTCGCCAATAGGGTTGCCACGCGTCTGATGTACAACAAAACCGGGACGGCTGGCAACCCGAACTCGGCAAGCTGGCAAAACTTCCGCAAGCCGAGCGAGGTGCGGTGAGGATATTGCAAGTAAACAAAAATATGTTGTGCCGTACTCCCCTCGCCCGTGCTTCATCACTTAGCCCGTGCTTCATCACTTAGCCCGTGCTTCATCACTTAGCCCGTGCTTCATCACTTAGCACGTGTGCAGCATGCACGGTGCACTGGGTACAATGAATGTACGAGTGTGCTCACATTAAGAAACTATGAGTTGCCGTTACCTGCTGTAAAAGACGTTACGGTAACACTGCTTTGCGTGTGCAATAACCGCGATGTAGTGCACATTGCCGTGAGTCACTTAATGCCATGATGATGACAACTCAAAGTCAAATCAGAGGTCTTATTTTCAGGGAGGTCAGATGCTTGTGAGAGGGCTCTTTGTGTCCCCTGACCAGATGGCTGTGGGGCAGCGTCTCTTGCTAAGCCATTTAAAAAGTTCTCTCATGAGGGCTCAGGCAACTCGTGATTGCATTGCAAGTTGACTCAAGTGCTCACCTAAAACCACCAGATACCTTCCCTGGATTATATTTATGACCGCGAGCGCCAACTTAAAATAAACTCCCTAAAGATGTTTGCATCACTTCTGAACGCTAATGTGCCCATCACACCATCATGGGTTATATAATATAAAAATAAGCAAAAACATTATTTCGTATATTTCGTATATATTTCGCACACACACAAAAAAACATTATTTCGTATACATTTCGCACACACAAAAAAACACTTGTCATTTTAAAGAAGCCATTTTGTGCTGTACTTTCCCAAAACAGCCCTCGTTTCTAATTTCAAGGTCAAAGAAATGGAACGTTAATTTCTTTATTCAGTCATGTTTCCTGTTACATTACATAGCTGCTGTACAAAGGGAAATAATGTAAATAAGCTGATAAATGTAAACAACATCGTGGCATGAAGCCAGATTTACGCTAAAGACACGGGAGTTTCGGTGACATCGTTAAGTGTATGAACTAGTATACATTTACAAACACACCGACTCTTCGAGCGCACACTCGCTCGCAGCGTCAGTACATCATGATTTGTTTAAACACCAGTTACAGAACCGTTTCCAGGTCCCTTACGGATGAAAGCCGATTAAATATGCCGGCCACCTCTCACGAAGCGTGCACAGCTAAAGGCGAGTTTTCCAAGTAAACATTTATAGACAAGATAAGACACATGGGTGAACTGTTCCGTGGTTCCACATTTACAGACAGACGTTTATTACGGCAAAAAGAACCGAGTGAGCTTGCAAGCTCTAGACGAGGAATTCCTACGACACAAGCTTCCGAAAATGAACGCATACAATCAAAGGCAGATAAACGGCAACAATCTCTTAAAAAATACAACTCACCATTTATGACTCCACTGGCATTAGCAGACGTTTACTATGCATCGTCACAAATCAGTTAGCGTCTGATAGCTGCGAGATTATAACATCTGTTGCACAAGAGCCAGATCTCGAAGAACTTCTCAAATGCCACGTTTTCCTCACCTTGAACTGTCTTCATGTCAGCGTGGAGTTTTCCTGTACTCCGAGCTAGACCCGAGACTTGTCCGCTCGCGTTTAGCTTCTGCGCCACGGCGTATGTGCAAATGCCCTGATTTATGCTAAGGATTTGTACCCGGGGGCGTGGGCTTTCCCCATGATTCCTCCTGGGTATGCGCAGTGTAAACATCGCACAAGCCACTGCCAGGGAGAGGTTCTGTGTGCTGATCAGGTGCAATACACAAGGCGGGCCTAGGTGCGTGCTTTTTATTTTAAGAAATCCACAAGAAAATGGTTCCATACGAAAAAAGATGATTTTGTAAAGGCACGTGAAATATAACAGTTGATGAACATGTTATATTGTGGCCACTGTAATATGATTTCCTTGCACAATTATTTTATTAGCATCTCAATACAACTGAAATTGTTCGTATTTTCTCCATTTATTTAGCGATTTATCGACTGAAATTTTCGTTAAATACCTTCAAGTGTTGTGAATACTGTAACTCGTACAATCGTGAAAATTTTGTAAATGCCCCGTCTAATATGTATTTTCGTACGTTCCTCAAAAATCCCCAGTGTAGCTGTTTTTATCTTGTACGAATGGTGTGCATTATTTATAACTCCATGTTTTATTTTGGCCTCCTTTTGTTAGAGCTTAGATGATTGCTTAAATTTACGCTTGACCTTATGCATTTTTCATGGTGTACATAGGCTTGAAATTTAAATTAATTTGTCTCTTCCACTATCAGATTTGGGGTAGCGCGGTGGCACAGTGAGTAGCGCTGCAGCCTCACAGCAAGAAGAACCTGGGTTCGGTCCCCGGGTCGGCAGCCTTGCTGTTGTGGAGTTTGCGTGTTCTCCTCGTGTCCGCGTGGGTATTCGCGAGGTACTCCGGTTTCCCAACACCGTCTAAAGACACCCTGCTGCCTAGGCTAACTGGCCTGCTGAGATTATTGCCCTGCAATGTACTGGCGTCACATCCATGGTATAGCTCCGCCATGCATCCTTTGTCTGCCGGGATAGGCTCCGACCCTCTGCGACCCTCTACAGGATTAAGCGGGTGCTGATACTGAATTAAATTCGTCTGCATGGTGTTGCATATGTATTGTTTTCATTGTATTGGTTATGTAAATCTAGAAATGTCAGTTTGCTATGTATATGTGGTGCTCGACGGAGAACCCTCTCTCGTAGAGTCGAACTCATCGCATCACCGTCAGGTACCCGGAGGTTCCAACGTGCGCGTGCGGCCACGTGGCACAGAATTTTTACAGCTGCAGCGGTAACACCAGCACTTACTCCGCGATAGATCAGCAGACGCTTCTCGGGTTTTCGATGCTTAATTGACTAACACAACATAACGACCGGTGTAACACCGCACACGCTTAGCGCGCCGACACGCAATCTTGCTGGCTACATGCTGCGCTGCCTCCTCACCAATTCCCACGGAGAACTCTCTTACGCTTGCGCGCACGTGATTCTTATTTTCTCCGCGGCGCACACGGGCCCGCTCACTCTCCATCTCCGCGTGCTGTTTACAATCTCTCCTCCGATCCGCGACGTCCGCGCACCACGCTTATTCTCCGTCGCTCTCGGACCCACGTGATGTTTACGATTCCTCCCCCCCCCCGGCGGAGAAAGTTCCATCGGACCTTTCGCCGCCGCCGCCGCCGCACCCAGAATCGTGCCGCTCCACCTACTCGCGCCACACCACAGACTCATCGTACCACCGATTCATGCCACACCACAGACTATTCGTACCACCGACTCATGCCACACAACAGACTATTCGTACCACCGACTCGTGCCTGCCGCCGTCATCTCCACCGCTTTCAGGGTTTCTCATGGGCGGGGAGCGCTCGAAGGCCCCCCGTCCCACACACCCCTCTCCCGTGGTCTTCCTGCCGGTACTGACACTGCTCCCGGGGTTTCCCATGGGCAGGAGGCTTTCGAAGGCCCTCCCCCCACACCCCTCTTCCCGCAGTCTCCCTGCCAGCATGCGGGGGTCTCCTCAGCTGTCACTGCACCCACTGGGGAAAGCACGACATAGAACAACGATGCCAACTCAACCCAGTAGGGGGTACTCGGTCTGCTAACACACACTGGGGAACACACGACACTATAACAACGGTGTCGACTCAAACCAATGGTGGGGATACTCGGTCTAACACACAATGAGGAGCAACACACAACACAATCATCTCACTGCTCAGAGCGATGGCACGTGCTGCACCGCCGCACCGTGTCATCTCCACCACTCCCACTGCTGTGTCGTACCTCACCAACACAGCGCAGCGAATTGCCTCGTGGTCTCCCAGTGCTCCTCAGACCGCCTCCAGCCACAGTGCAATCGCACTCCGCAGCGCAGAGCAATGGCGTGTACTGCCCCGCAGCACCGCTCTGCCTGCTGCCCTCTCTGGTACCACGCCGCCTCCACTGCTTGTCCTCGCTTGCCATTGCACTCTGCGGTTCCCCTGCCATTTGCCTCGCAGCCGCTCTCGTATGGCGCCACTCACTGCCATCTCCCACCGCCTCGTGGCATGCCGTGCTGTGCTCTGCATCGTCTCTGCTACGATGCTCTCCGCTGCTCTGCGTCGCTCTGCGTCTCTGTGCCGTATCTCGCCGCCGCCGCACTCCGCAATGCAGTTACTCCCGCCGTTGCGCTCTGTGGCTCTCTGTGGCTCCGTTTCGCCGCCGCCGCACTCCGCGATCCATTCTCCGCTGCTGCGCTCCGCAGGTCTCTGTGGATCCATCTTGCTGCCGCCGCACTCCACGATGCAGTTACTGCCGACGTTGCTGTGCTCCACGGCTCTGCGCAGTCCTCCACGGCTGTGTCGCTGTTTTTTTGTTATATATATGAGCTGTGGAGAGAACGGCATGCCAACAACAACAGAATTTTTACGCATGTATTGATGTAGATTTCCACGGCTCGATGGGGAGGGCCGTGATGAGTGTGTCTCCTCTCTGTTTCGCGAAATTTTATCTGACACGCAGGCATCTTCAGGTTCTATGAGTAAATTTGGTGAAAAGTGTTGAAGCATTTTGTTAATGGACTCACCGAGTTTTGGCAGATGCAACATCTCAACTGTCGATGAGTTAGTTGGTGGTACAATTGGTGTGTTTTTGTACAGCCCATTTGCCAATCCAAATTACCCCCTTGGGATTTTACACAGCAAACATCTTCTATTGCGAAATACCTTCTGAAAAAGATGGTGCTGCTGCGTTGGCAATGGTGCACGCCTGGTGATACACTGACGGGGAACCCTCTCAAAAGAGTCGAACTCGTCCCACTACAAGTGTATCGGGTTCCGAGCACGCAGGTGACCACGTGGCTCGCTCTTGAGACCAACAGCGACAGTGTGGAGTTAGAGTTTTACGAGCGGACAGTGTGATTGCGAGACCCGTGATTCATCGAACTCGTGTTGTTGACTCACGTAATCCCGTGTTGGCGAGCTCCTGG
>JAZEWT010000003.1:28696598-28707105 GCA_036362905.1 Mordacia mordax | reverse complement strand
TTAAATTGCGTGTTTGTGCATTTACTGGTTTACTTTAAGAAGACCACTCTTTCCCATTTGTTAATGGTGAATAACTGCTCAGGCAGATGACCAGGGTATTTCGTCTCGTCGTTCTAGCGGGTTTTTTTCTCGTAAGGTGAATGTCAGTGTGTTTAGGAGGAGTGGTGTTGCCTAAGTCATGTGCCGGTGTTTGTATGGTTTGACAAGACCGCGTGGACTGAGCAGCAATAGCAATTGTAAATGGTGTGTCTTGATGCATGGGTTATCTTTGTGCATAAAACATTGTGCTGTTGGCGGCAACCTTGAAGTATGACTTGCTTGAATAAAAGTTTCTTTGAAATGTCCAATAGCTGTTCATGTGCACCATGGAATTGCTACTTATTTAGTGAAAAAGAAACCCCTTCCCATGCTAAACTTGACTCACCTGAGGCTTTTATGGGCAACATATTGATTGCTTCCCATAGCTATTATTTCAGGTTGGCCGTATCAAGTGCTCTCTGTCCATCAAGCTGTTAAAACCTGCATCAGAACGTAATCTTGTTAAATACACAATCCTTACTTCTTAATCATGCACCTCAAGAAGGGTATCTATATTTTGGTTCCAAATGTGGGTGTGCTAATTTATCGCACACAGGCATTGCAGTGACTTCATAATTGACTAAATTAAATGATTGGTATCAAAAATATGTTCAAACGTTATTTTAGAACATTGGCGTGTTTGATAGAGCTCTGAATATATCAATCATGTGAGGGGTATTTTCCTTTCGATATCACATTAGTAGCCAATTGCTGCTATTTTACTGCACCTTGCTAACCCCTTATTTAATACACTTGGCTCAGCTTGTGCTGTACAAAGGTAAAACGTTAAAAAAAAAATTCTCGGCTATTATATAGTTTTGTACAGAGCCAACCATGGAGGTGATACGTATTGATGCTTGTAAATAACTTAATTCCGATATGTACTGCTTAGTGCACTTAATGGAATAAAAGATAACCTGGTAAGATTGTGATTTCACTGGATAAAACAATTTTTGGGTAACATGAGATTGTGTTTTTCATGTTTGTGTGCATTACAATCACCAACTTCATCAAGATCACAACCAACACTCATTTTCGTTTAATCAAATTATAAAATGTGGAGTCCTGGGATTCGAACCTTCAACGTTGTGCCTTAAACCTGCTGGTTTGTCATTGCCTTACACTCAACCTGGGAGGACGTGATGTGTCTTTATGATGTGTTTACATCATAAAGACACATGTTAAAAGTGGTTCGAAGGACCTGGATTTGAACTCGAGTTGCAAAGCCGTTGTATGGGGGATAAATACCCAACACAAGCTCCACCTAGTCGCTAATGAATACGAAAGACTTATGAACTCGAAATTGTATAATTTGCATCACAAGATTATTCTCTGGGCTGCACGGTGGCTCAGTGGGTGTCGCCTCACAGCAAGACGTTCCCGGGATCGAATCTCGGCTAGGGTGCCTTTCTGTGTGGAGTTTGCATGTTCACCCCGTGTCCGCGTGGGTTTTTGCCGGGCACTCCGGTTTCCTTCCACAGTCCAGAAAACATGCTATTGCATAACTTACTTGGCTTGCAGACTAAATTGCCCTCGGTGCCCGGTGATGGACTGACGTCCCATCGTGGGTATATCCCTGCCTTACACCCTGTGTGCCGGGATAGGCTCCGGCTCACCGCGACCCTGTACAGGATCAAGCGGTTCTGACAATGAGATGAGATTATTCTCTCTGAGCGTTACGAGATAAAACGAAGCGCGGCTCTCGTCACATTAAACCTAGCCCCGCTCCTCACACGGATTTATTTATAATTGTAACTATTCTGGAAAGTTTGGATTCGAACCCCAAACCTCACTGTGGAAAACAAGCATTCAACCGCTAAGCTACCACATTAATTCATACAATTACTGTCGAGAACTTAGAACTCTCGCCAACATCAGCAACATTGAGATAAAAATTCACATCCAATACTTTATTGGACTTAATACACAAAATAACACACCCACGACAATGGATTCGAACCTCAGCGTCCAAATTGTAAGTCAAGGGGGTTCGCCCACCGAGCTATAGGGCTTACATGTGGGGGCTGGGTCCCCAAACTCTCATATGCTCTTCCGGGCATCGGTGACATCGAAAAAGAAAGAACAGTCTAAAAAAAGTAATCACTGAGATGAAAGCGGATTTGAACCCATGCGTCCCTGTCATCAGCCTAGGGTTTTGAGACACAAAGCTACTCTGTGGCCTCCGAGTCCAAAACGCTTATTAAATTTCTCTGGTTGGTGTCGGTGACAGAGATTTCTCTGCAGCCCAATCCCTCTAATTGTGTTTAATGAAGACTCGGCGCTAGAAGCGTGGTCCTTGGACCGAAACCCCCCTCCTCCCCCGGTCTCCCCCACTTCAGCCACCCTCCAGACCCCAACCAGACACGCAACCAAGCGGACCTGTAAATGTTCAGATTTGTATATAAAATCGCTTACGAAGGATGGTGGCTGTGACAGCAATGGTGATTTTGCTGAATTAAGGGCCATTGCTATATGCACACTGCAATATAGGCTCTTACCCATGCCCCACGAATAAACACCACACAGGATTATCCAATTGCTGTACAAAAGCTCGACATCACAAGTCACGGAGCCCGTGCGTTGTCTGTTAAGAGTTTATTTTAGTCCACAGTGAGGCTAATGTCATTTTAATTTTCGTAAAAAAAGTTTTCTTTACACTGTACAAGTGACAAAAAATAATACAACAGAACAATACTAATGTACTATTCACAAAAGGCAGTTATACGCTGGAGCTACATTAAAACCATGGCGAACACGTGTCGGGACAATCCTGCTAATGTGTTTTGTGCCACAGTAAAGCTGCCTTCAGCAGGGCTGAACCACTGGTCTCGGTGTCAATCACAACAGTTCGTATAAAGTGATGCAATAATGTATGCACTTAATTTACAATTCACAAGTCTCTAACCGAGTGAGAATCCATCAAAAAGTTGTCTTGCAAAGGATATCTCAGACAATTACATTAGCACGGACAATTTTCATACTTGAGATAGCTATGACCACACGATAACAAATGTTGTTGCTATGATGTCAGAGGGCAAATGCGCCCTTTGATAATTTATCACAGATATTCCCAGCGATGGGCCGGATTTAAACCTCAATTCCATGCAAAATGTATCCGGTGGCTCCTTCTAGCAACCCGGCCACCTTGATTAGAAAACAAAAGCGATCCCAGCAGTGGTTCTAGAAAAAAAAATCATTAACATGCATTTTAAAACACGGGCATGGCACACGCGTTGGTGAATCAGATTCCCGTGCGTGTAAAACAGGTTAATGTTGAATTAAAGTTACGGGTTATTTTTGCGATAACCTTTTCTTGGAGATGACACCATGATACCCAAAGCATTTTGTCCAAATAGCACCACACTCAGGTATGGTCCGGTATGGCCTGGTACGACGTACCAGTAAGAACGTGGCCAAGCATTCAGTATAGTACAGGTGGAAAGGAGGGTTGCAATATGACCGTGCCAGTAAGACATTTCAGTTTCTTTTACACCTAGGGGTGCGTATGGTCAGTAAAGGTGATCAAGCTATGGGTTACAATGTACGCCCAACGAGTGATTAAAACCACCACCACGCATCACCGGCCCAGACGCCCCACCGTGCAATCATCTCTACCGTTAACAGCTGATGGACAGTTGTCAACACAAAGCAGGCGTGGTTCCACACCACCATCAGTTTTCTCGAACAACTCTGCGACGCACTTGTACCAGCAGACAAACAAAAACAATGATTCGTAAAAAATAACTACGCGAGCAGTACATGTACAGGTAACAACTCATTAGCAGCAACTGCTATTGTGTACAAATCGAACATTGTTTTGGCCACGTCAATAAGACAATGGATCAAATGTTTAACGTTTCACCCCCTGCTAAAGCATCATTTAATGTACGCGACCCGCACTTTACACGAAGCCCAAATTTTCAGTTGCACAGCAACCTGAGTGAAAATGCACATTGCTTCCAGATGTAGACTTCACACTCAACAACAAGGGTTCCAACGCCTGCCACTGGATACGGTAGTGTAAATGTGGTTTCTGAAACAAGATTGGATTTGTGTGTCGGCATGGCTCAGGGTCACAACGCGGGAGGCGCCTTAAACAACTCGGCTCTCCGCTCCGCTGACTCGAAATCGCATGACAGCGAGGGAAAATTGCTGCTCGGAATTATTCGACGCACACATTAGCAACCTGCCATTCACACGAAAACTTCCCGGGAGGTTGTTTTTTTGTCCGGGAGAGCAACGATTAAAAACACTCGTGCGTCACCTCGCCGTCGACATTAGGTTTTGTTCTCGCACACGGACTTTTGCGGCGGCAACGACGACACTCACACATGCAGGGGTAACGCTCTCTCCTCGGCATGCACACACGACGCTGTACATAAATACCACGTGGGGTTAAGGCAAGCTGATTGTAGCAATTAAAAATAAACGCAACAAATAACGAAACAAAAACAAACGTTTTCCTGTTAAAATACTTCAAGTGGAGTAACTTGTAGGCAATTAGTAATTCTGTATTGGTAATGCACAAATTTAACATTGAGAAACCTGGGAGAGACAAAGCTGTTCTGTTCACTATTTTGGAGTTGTACCAAGCACCTTACGAAGAATTAATTTTACATCACCGTCGCCCAAAGGAGGGCTGCTCAGCACTCTCCCTCCATTATCTTGCACATCCAGTGTGATCGCACCCAAAGCAAACGATTGCATTCTCTGCAGTGCCCAACCCTTCAATCACAAATGGTTCCCATTCCACGCGGTCACTCCCCACACAACACAGACATTTTTTTTATTTAATTCGAACTAGTGGTGTAAGTCTTGCCAGCTACATCGCATCACGTTGAGTCAAACACACATCCACCGTTGTAATTGTTACAACAAACACGACGGTGCTCTACACACCGTTGTCGTTCCCGTGAGGTGTTATGGTTCCAGCGAGGTGCGCGTGGAGGGCACATGACACGCGTCCCCCCTGAATGACTCTTCACAGACTCCACTTAAAAGACAAGAGCCTGGAGTGAGATGGATCATGTGCCACCGGTATTTCTCATAGCGAAACTGAAAAGCACCATTTGTCACAGGATCTTATGGTGCCAATTTCGCATTCATCCATCAGAATGATTCAATGCATGCTGATAAGTGGACGTGGCTCAACCTGCCACGAAAAGCGGTGTAGCAGTTGACTTTGTGCTAAAATAAAGCCAATTAAGAATGCTGCACGTGATTATTTTTGTCTCTATCAAAGTCTTGCTTATGGCAGCCAAGCACATTCAAACATTTCCCATGACAGAGTGAATTGTTTGTTCAGTTATAACAAATGGTCAGTACATTCATTAATTTATTATCAATACCCGCTTGATCCTGTATAGGGTTGCGGTGGCGCCCGGAGCCCATCCTGGCTGACAGAGGGCGCAAGGCGAGGGAATATCCAGGCTGTCACGTCAGTACATCGCAGGACACACTTTTTTGGACAATTTACTCAGCAGGCCAATTAATCGAGGCAGCAGCGTGCCTTTGGACAGTGGGAGTAAACCGGAGTACCCAGCCAAAAACCACGTGGGCACAGGGAAAACACGCAAACTCCACACAGTACGGCACCCGAGCCGGAAATCGAACCCGAGAACTTCTTTCTGTGAGGCGACAGCACTACCCACTGCGCCACTGTGCTGCCCATGGTCAGTACAGTAATGTACATATCGGCAAATAGTCGTCACTGCAGTGGTTTAAGTGCCAAGGTGTTCAGTATCGTTATAACGCTGGCGATTAGTCGTATGTCTATAGAACAATAATGTTTGACTTCAAAAAAACACACACAAAGTTGTTAAATTTGCTTCACCTCGCGTTGTACATTTCGTCTTTGCTTGTTCATTTGTGTTTTTACTCTCCTTCCTTCATAGGGGAAAGAAAATAAAAAGGCCAGTATCGGGTGCGCTTGAATGTAGCAGTCTCCCTGTTATGTTACTTCTTATGACTACATGAACGTCCAATATTTGGCACGTGGTGCTCAGAGAGAGCAGCCAGTATTTCACCACACGTGCTCCCCCCTCAGCAGCAACACAGCAAAGCGCAGCCACACTTCAAGTCGACGCCTCCAACGTTAATCAACTGTCTGAAAGTCCGGAGGTTGACTCGACAAGTTTGTGCTTCTCATCAAGATTCTGTTGCTAAAGCATGAACCTTTCGTCCAGTGCTATTCTAGTTTCAGTGTCGCCTCTGCTGCTGGTACCAAAGGGCTGAGCCTCAGCCACGTTTTCCCAAAATTGCTCCATTGGGAAACAGGGTGCATACGGCCTAGGCCCGTGGAAGGCCCGTGCTCGTTGCCTGGCTCGTGGTGCTAGTCCATGGCTCACATCAGCCACTCACGCGATGCTCAGTAGTCCTCATATTTGTTGACGTCCGTGTACAGCGTGTTGGCAAAGGTCTTGGTCGTGGTCTGCACGTGTGAATTGATGCACTTTGTCTTCTCCTCGTTGAGTAAATAATTTTTATTGATCACCTGTGCAAAAAAAAAACAAACAAATCTGATGAGAAAAGAGCACGGACAATGCAGTTTTGAATAAAAAAAATATTGTGCCAATAACAGGGCCCTGCGATGTCATGGCGTCACATCCTGCGTTTAACTGCGCCTTGCACCCTCTGTCTCCCGGGAAAAACTCTGGCCCCCTGTGCCCGTGTACAGGATTAAGCGGGTATCGATAATGATAATGATACAGAATCCACTCGTGATGATTTTCAATAAAGCACACTTGCGCACGAACAAGCGCTAAAAGCAAGTATGCCCAGCACGCGGCAGAGCGGCATACAACCCCATGCCACTCACCTTGATGGCATCGATCGAGTCGTATTTGTCCACCTTGCTGAGCGTGGGGCTTAGCGAAGGGTTGAGCGGAAGTGCGTGGCGCTGCCCGGCGCGCGGCGGATGAGGCTGGTGCTCGAGCGTGTCGGCCGCGTGCGGCCGCCGGCACCGGCCCACGACCGCCAGGAGCAGCGCTGACACCAGGCACCCGAGGAGGCCCGAGCCCACACCGGCCGCCACCAGGTGCACCATATGGAAATCTGCCATGTGACACAGATCACCATAATCAAAAATAACATTCGTTTAGTGCCGCGATGTGTGACCTTTGTGTGAAAGGCACTTTAAAATGTAAATTATGTATTTAAGTATTACAGTAAAGCACACTACAGTTAGAAAGCATCTAAATTTTATGGTATCTCAAGACACCAAATACGATTGTGCATCTAAATGTAATAAATTATTTTTATCGCGATGTGTGTGAATGTTTGCTGGTAAAATATTTTATCGAGCACCTGCCTGTTTGTTGAAAATCCAGCCTCAAAAACTTAACACAGCCTAATGTTTATTCAAAAATGAGTTTTAAGGTGGTAAATGAAATAGTAGTTTCCTCCATAACTGAGTGAAAAAAACCATGGTGATGTTTTCAACGCCTGACCTTGTTTGTGTAAAATATAGCGCTTTAAAAAAATACATTTTACCCTGAACACATCTGCAGAATCGTAAAGAAGCTAAAATTTCGAACATTAACAAAAAGTGCTAGAGGGCGTGACCTCTTGACCTCTTGACCTCATGTGCCTCGTACCTCCACATGACCTTTTGCTTTCTTTCGTTGAGTATGCAACATTGACCGGCACTTCTAAAAAGAGAACACAAAAAACAACGTTAATTAGTGTCGATCCTTCGCGGCAAGGGGTCAGGGCTTTGAGCTCCGTTTTCAGGATGTTACCAGTGTCCAGGTCTCACACGTGCAGGTGAATGAATCGATAATTGTAATGTGCAAGCAATGTGATTTAATTGACAAGTGCTCGGCCGTTATTAGACTCTTTCTAACATGGATTGCACACTGCCATTCTTTGGAAACATCTCCGATGAAGGCAATGCATTCATATTCCAATGACTTATCCTTGACTGGAAAAAAACATCATCTGGACAATTTAAGATCATATCAGGTGAGAACCCATTGAAAAAATAGGCCTGATTCACATACCGTTCTGTTGGACAACACTTTTGTGCAATTTTTTTGCAGCGAAACAGACAAATCAGAAGAAAAATAGCATCACTTTCTCGATTTTAGCATCAAAAGTTATACGAAACCAGGCTTACAAGGAGACCTGCAATACCTGAGATTGAATCCACGTTTCCCTGCCGGGTTGGTGCGAGTGCGGTAGTGCCGTGCATGCGAGCGAGCGAGCGGTGAGGGGGGGGGTCATCGTGCAGCACCCACCGATGGCGTTGGGGTGCTGGGGGCAAGGCGCCGTCTCCGTGGCATTGCCATGGCAACGCTCGGTGTCGGGGAATGGCACGGAGCAGAGACGCGATCGTTGGCGCCTCCCGACCTTGTCGCACTCGCTCCACTCGCTCCACTCCGCCCAGCCAGCTGCGGTGTGGGAGCAGGGGTTAGGGGGGCACGGGCGCAGTCAGAGGGGGCCCGCAAAGGTTTTGGTCTGTGTCAGAACGAAATGAAAGCGACTTTCACCATGGTGGGGGGATTAATAGCGACTGGGAAGGCTCATGAGGCTGCTGCGGATGAAATGAGCCTCCACCCACTGCAAGCTTCAATCTCGGCTTACCAGAACACTCTGGTGGGGCCATAGAAATAACACAAAATAACACCAATTTTCACAGCTAAGCCGTTGGCAGCTCTGCAGTCTTACTTTTCAAAGGCTACATTGTGAGATAAAATATTCTCAACCGTGGGGGATTCAAAATCGGTTTTTATGGAACGGTTCTACTTTCTCTTAGAGTAACTCTAAAATGTCTCTAAGTGAATTCAAGTGCCTTTGAACTGCGTGCGGTGCTTGATTTCTTTTTTGATAACACAGGAGCTATCTTTCTTTGACCGTTTAAGTTTGCAACGGCGTATTTCAGTTTTTTTTTGACATCTTTACCAGGAAACTATTTGCGTTTGAGACACGGCAGGCAGGCGCCCATCCTGGGTGCTCTCCGTTATCTCCGAGTGCCAAAGTGGCCGAGCTGGCTTCAAGATGTTTATCACACACGCACACACTCTCTCGCCACCACCGTGAATTCGCACTCTCTCTCTCTCTTGCTTTTATTGTTGTTGAAGTCCGTTAGTTCCTCTAAAATATAGACAACTCTATCAAGTGGCCAGGGCTCAATGACATTTGAAACATTAAGATTGCCTCGATTTATTATCAAACCAACGTTCATATATTAACCAAACCTACATGAATTATAACGCAGTCTTTTTTTAAATAATTGCTAACAGAAGGTGATGGGTATTAGTCCCCCCCCCCCAAGACAATAATTCCCTCAGCTACCAGTCTAATTTCCTAAAAGAGCAATTTACAAAATTGTAATGTTAAACACTGGAAGTTTGTTTTTGACAGTTAATAAGAAGCCGTCCTAATCTAACTAAATATCGCAGCAAAGTTTACTTCCAACCCAACCCGGCTGGGCACACAAAGAACCCTTAATGCGTGTGGGGTCCGCACGGCACTCATTGGAAAGAGCCTCTGCGGTGCGACAGCAGCACGCGCCCTGCTTGGCCACAGCCACAACCGCAGCCAATAGCACCGCGTGTACGTGTGTGTGCGTGCGGTGCGGGTTCGTAACGCAGCGCGCTGACTGCCACACTAATGCTACCTCCGCACCGCACGTGTGTGTGCGCGCGGTGCGGAGGTAGCGTTAGTGTGGCAGTCAGCGCGCTGCGTTACGAACCCGGCAAATGATCGGAGTTCAATTCCCGCTCGCGACTGACGCCATTGATGATTTTCTGAAGCGGTTTTCTAGGCCTCCATTATGTTGACTCAGCATTAAATGAATGCCTGGTGGGGCATACAAACATCGCCACTCGGAAGACAAAGGTGGGCAGACGTAGTGATGGCCACCCAGCTGCTTGTGTGTCGTGCTGGCCCACATAGGTGCTTGTTAACAGTACTTGCCCCAACAGTCTAGTAAGGCTATAGCGCGGATCTTTGTTGTTATGTGCACGTTTGTGTTTCTGTTGGTGTATCTGCAAGTTTCTGTACGTGGCGATTATTTGTGCGGGTGTTTTGGGGATGTGTGTGAGTGAGCGTATGAGTGTGGCTGCTGATCAGACTTTTTTCTGCTTCTCAAATAAGTCCCAGCCTCTCAAGTGGCGTGGATCCCCTTACCTGCACGGAATCCAATTATTCCACTGTCGTAAAATGATATGCACAGGGTTTTTGTTGGGACTTGGAAGGAAAAGGTTTTGGCTGCACGCAAGTTAACGCGATGCTGCTGCTGCTGATACGACAGCACAACTACTCTGGATGTGTAGCTCGTGGGAATGTGTGCACATTCGTGTCAGAAATAAGTGTTTAGTGGCTAAACACAGTAAAGTGGCACAGGAAGGAATCTGATTGGTGCATCTTCCAGTCATCTCAATAGTGCCAGTGTGCGTGGTGCGGTGCGGGTGTGTGTAGCCTAGTG
>JAZEWT010000003.1:28607790-28649097 GCA_036362905.1 Mordacia mordax | reverse complement strand
GCAGCGCCGCCCGCATCGTGCCCTCCGTGAGCGCCCGGCTATGCCCGGGGAAACCAAAACAAGCCGTATTCTTCCGATCTCAGCCAACGCGGGACACGGGTATGCGGCCAGCTCGCTGTCGCGTGTACACGCGAACAGAAACGCGGGGTTTGCGCGCTGCCAAGAGGGCGCACGGACGGGGTGCAAAGGCGAAGGCTTCGCACGTGTTGCTCACTCTGCGCGAAGCTCTGGGCCACCGAGGAGGGGAGGGGGGGTTGAGGGAGAGGACACGTACCGGGGCTGATGAACTGTGACCTCTCCACACGGTAACACGCGTGTGCAGGGCCGCCGCACTCGCGCCAAGCGCACGCACACCCGCAACGCTCCCATGCGTCAACCCAGGCACATGGGTAACATTCATCTCGGTTGTTTGGCGCTCAGCTTACACTGCCTTAGCAGAGAAAAGCGCTAATTTTCTCGACAAAAAATATAATCGCTCAGCAACGGTTACTTTTGGCTTCAGTGCTGAGTTATGGATTACGGAACAATAACAAAATGGGCCGTGTGGGGCGGTCCTACAAGAAACTGGGGCAAATGTTTGGAATCCATTCCATGTTGTGACCCCGTGTTTTTCCAGTACAGGTAAAAATGGGACGGCACCCGGAGGGCACCCCTCCGGGTGCGTCAACAGTGAGCAGTATCAATTATTTACACCGGAAAGAAACGATGTTTCGGCACTCCACAAGTTGAGCTGATGGGACAGGATGCAGAGATTGGGAAATATAAAGTGGGAGACATCTTACAGATTGGATCATAAGGCATTGGCATTTGTGCTGTAATGACTTTTAGAACCATGCCACAAGCCTTGATGATCGGATTTTGAAATAGCATTACTGTACCCGCTACCCCAAAACGCAAGGAAATAGAGAGACATCACTGCCGTTGGGGGTTAGAGCCAGTCATGGCATTGGGGCTTATTCTAAAAGTGCCCAACCTTTCTTTACAACGAGCATCTCCACTGCCAAGCATGCAAAACAGCACTCACAATGGCCATGGCCTAATCATCCCACATGCACCCAACCTCATTGTGGATCTTGCAGCCAATCAGGTTAGAGTCTGTCCAGTACTGACGGTCCATCATAAGAGCTTGATGTGTTTGATGACAGTGCCGAGGATCGTGTGAATATTATCTGGGTCACCGATTTGACCCAACGCACGAATGGAATTGGCCAAATGTCCCACGATGGGTGAGTCTGAAAAAGGGGCTTTGATTTCATGGGAACACAAACCTGAAGTGTATGAATACGGGTGCGATATTAAAAATGTAGGGCAGCACGGTGGCCCCGTGGGTAGCGTTGTCGCCTCACAGCAAGAAGGTCCCGGGTTCGAATCTCGGCTCGGGTGCCTTTCTGTGTGGAGTTTGCATGTTCTCCCCCGTGTCCGCGTGGATTTTCGCCGGGCACTCCGGTTTCCTCCCACAGTCAAAAAAACATGCTGCTACATAGGTTGATTGGCTCGCAGGCTAAATTGCCCCGCAGTGCCCGGCGATGGACTGGCGTCCCATCGTGGGTATATTCCTGCTTTGCGCCCTGTGTCTGCCAGGATAGGCTCTGGCTCAACGTGACCCTGTACAGGACTCAGCGTTTTCTGACAATGAGAAGAGATGAAATATTAGAAATGCAATACAAATATATCTGCAGAGGTCACTTTGCAATGAGACTTCACGAGGGGGGAGGGCGGAGGGGAGTGATGCGCGGTCGAGGGCACAGTGCACTGCGAAGCCACAGAATCAGCAAAATGACATCTAGACCAGCATGGTGAAGTATGGCCAAACAAGGACCCGTGGTCGACAAAGCGTGGGGAGGTCTCCATCAAGCACTCTACATTGCGATTGTTATCATTGGGTAGCAGCCGACGTATTAGATCTCGAGAAGAATAAGTGCAAATTGCTTCAGTGACTGCACGAATGAAGGAGACAACCCAATCGTCACCTCCGCACAGCGGTTCCTGAGCACCAGCGGCGTTCACGTGAAGGACTCACAATGGGACCACGGAAGGCGTCAAACGCCGCCTTTAACCAACGTCAATTGGAACCCGCGACGCGCGCGTTTTAATGCGCGGAGGGTGAAAGGGCCGCGCCTATGGGTGGCTTTAATGCGCTGGCTCAAAAGTGAAGCACTTGTAAATAAATGACCACGAGCAGAAGAGGTCCGTCACAGGCACAAAGAGGCGCGCTGACACATAAAACAACAACACCCACTTCCCACCCCCACCCCACCCAAAAAACGGTTCGGTTTGACAGATGGTAACGTTACAAATGGTCGTTAACAACCCGTCAGAATAATCGAAACACAAACGTGTACCCACTGTACGCACGCTTACAGGCTACGATAACATTCGTGGTGCAAAAACATCTCTCTGCGCAGAGTGGAGCCGTTTCGTTTTAAGCCCCAGAAGCCATCATTGTATAATGGCAGAGATGTAACCATACGCTTTACAAAGATGTTCTAATTTTATAACCGGTAAAGACAAACCATATCATCTCATTGTCAGAAAATGCTTATTCCTGTACAGGGTCGCGGTGAGCCGGAGCCTATTCCGGCAGACACTGGGTGCAAGGCAGGGATATACCCACGATGGGACGCCAGTCCATTACCGGGCACTATGGGCAATGTAGTCTGAAAGCCAATTAACCTATGCAGCAGCATGTTTTTTGGGCTGTGGGAGGAAACCAGAGTGCCCGGCGAAAACCCATGTGGACACGAGGAGAACATGCAAACTCCACAGAGAAAGGCACCCGAGCCGAGATTCGAACCCGGAACCTTCTTGCTGTAAGGTGACAGCGCTACCCACTGGGCCACCGTGCCGCCCTCCAGATAAAGTGTTCGAGAATTTAACACGTCTTCGATTTACCATAGTTTAGTGATAACTGCTTGTGTAATTAGTTCTGGGTGGATACTCCTGTAAATCCAGTCTTTACCCACACTTTACCACTACAACTAACAGAGACCCCACATATTGATTTGTTCACACGTGACATAAATCCGCGTGAAGGGTTAACACCACCGTAAGAGTTAACGGCTCAACTCACGTGCACTATAACAGATGTCACTAGTGTCGAACAAACATCCCAATGCTGACAGCTCACCTGCAAATCAACTCAACTGGGAATCTTGTGGCTAAAGTCATTCCCCCGTGTTTTCCCTGCACGGCGGTGGCCAAACCCCACACATTCATTAGCCGACAGTGAACAACGGGCGCTGTGCTAATTACCGCTGCGAGTCCGGTACCACTCCAGAGTCTCACCGCAATGCCTCCAAGGGTTTGGCTGCCGCAAATCTGATACCAGACCGGTTTAGGTTTGCCACCTGTGCTGGTTTTCCAGGATCGCCCTCCTTTTCGAGGCAGCTGTGCTGGGAAATCTGCACGTTTCGTTGGAACGAGTCATTTCGAAGTTCTGGTTACACGCACAGTCCACTGTCTCTCTTTCATTTATCGCTCTTATTCTGTTTACCCCCCCGATATGTCTCGGTTTTCGTACCTTCGAGGTGGTAATCACCGAATTGTTCTCATATTTTTAATTTACAGAACATCGCTGTTCTGTAAAAGCACAGTGCGTGAGCATCATCCCTTCCATCTCCCGTGGCGATGCCACCTCCCGTGGCGATGCCACCTCCATCCACAACCCCTAGGGGTTCCCTTTCTCCCTCCCCTATGCGAACAATACACCCCCGCCTTCCGAGCCCAGGCATCCACAATAAGGGCACTTGATCTCCCGCAGCTACTGGCGGCAGAGCAGCCACTCACGCACGCAATCGCGGCTCGCGGCCAGAGGTGAACCATTGTGCACGGCTCCACCACACAGCAGAGGAAGCACAATGACTCTGCACAGTGGCCCAGTGACATTGTTCGGTTTTGAATGATTTACCGCTCCCAACCACCCCAACCACCGCCAACCACTGCACTTCAGCCCAAGAAAACTGGTTAATACGGAGTTGACAGATGTGTACGAACGAATAAACAACTCGACAAATCCGTTAATAAGCGTGGCATTAAATATAAAAATGTACAATAGATGACATGTGGGCCTTTGACCGACGTTGTGGGCCACCAGCCGAATTGACGAGATACCGGTGACACAACATATAGATCCACAGACGTGCGATTCAATTCGCTTATCATGACGTGTGGGGATACTGAGACAAAACAGCCTCGGCGTGCAGCTGCAAGACAGAGTTGCATCCATAAGCAGGGATTACGGCTCCAGCTAGAACTGTCCAGGGCTCAGTTCCTCCAGAAAATGTTTTTTTTTTTACGGGGATTGGTGTCGATCGGGTGGAATGGGGGATTTTGCGTCACAGTCGGCAGCGTATTGTGCCCTAATAATGAGACGACATGAGTTCGATTCCCGTACGTGGTTGCACATCTCTCGCGTTGATTAATAATTAATAATAATAATTGCATTTGTAGAGGGGCGGCGCGGTGGCCCAGTGGTTAGCGCTGTCGCCTCACAGCAAGAAGGTCCCGGGTTCGAATCTCTCGGCTCGGGTGCCTTTCTGTGTGGAGTTTGCATGCTCTCCCCGTGTCTGCGTGGGTTTTCGCCGGGCACTCTGGTTTCCTCCCACAGTCCAAAAAGCATGCTGCTACATAGGTTGATTGGCTCGCAGGCTAAATTGTCCCGCAGTGCCCGGCGATGGACTGGCGTCCCATCGTCAGTATATCCTTGCCTTGCGCCCTGTGTCTGCCGGGATAGGCTCCGGCTTCACCGTGACCCTGTATAGTTCGCGGTGATGTTGGTGGCTGAGCCAGCGAACGGCTTATATTGGAAATTTCAATGTGAGCATACATTGAAAACACGCATGCACTGGATCCACTCATCTCATCTCATTGTCTGAAACCGCTTAGTCCGATACAGGGTCACGGTGAAGCCGGAGCCTATCCCGGCAGACACAGGGCGCAAGGCAAGGATATACCGACGATGGGACGCCAGTCCATCGCCGGGCACTGCGGGGCAATTTAGCCTGCGAGCCAATCAACCTATGTAGCAGCATGATTTTTAGACTGTGGGAGGAAACCGGAGTGCCCGGCGAAAAACCACGCAGACACGGGGAGAGCATGCAAACTCCACACAGAAAGGCACCCGAGCCGAGAGATTCGAACCCGGGACCTTCTTGCTGTGAGGCGACAGCGCTAACCACTGGGCCACCGCGCGCCCCTGGATCCACTATATATATGCAAATTCCAAGCCATCTCTCTGCCGATGTGCGCCTCACAGAGTCCACAACGAGTCCCTGCTCGGATCCCGGTAGACAATGGAGAGGTCCCGGTGCCACAGGAGACTGTGTGATGGAGCGAGAGGGCACGTCGCGTTTTCATGGATCATCCTTGAGCCGTCATTTCACCACACAGGCTGACGGATAATGATAATAGTCGTTATTGTCATGTTAATGACATTTGTTAATACCAGAACAACCTCACTCTGAGTATGAAGGTTCTGGGGGAGGGGGGGGGGATTTCAGAAGATTCATGCATTGTCGCGTTTGCCGAACTTCTGTTTGAGTAAAAATCGAAGCTTTTTTTTGCTAAATATAAGCTAATTTTTTGAGACCAAACTAGTCACCAGTCACCGTCCAATTGCTGTACTGCCATCTCGGCGTTCAGAAATATCACAAATCTGCGTGACTCACCAACACCGGACACCAAAAATAAATAAGCTCAACAATGGCCCGTTCTTTAATACGAAGGGTTTCTTGACCAATATTATCCGTAAAATCATTTTTTTCACAACATTCATTTTCCATAACAGTCAAAAAAAATTTTTTTGGGTTAGGTCGTGTAAAAAAATATGTATTTTTAGGTCACGTAAAACTGTATTCTTTTTACGTGACCTAACCTAAAATTTGGATGTTATTCATGTCCCTATCATATACTTCGCCCTGCACGTGTTTACACCGACACTGCTGCTCACTATCCACATTCAGAACATGCATACACACGGCCACCTGAAATGCAAATTCATAGCCGATCGCTTACAACAACTCTTGTCATTCGCCTGTCGTCAAAACAAACTGCACTTGTCACGGCCCGCCGTTTGATAGGACTGTACTTCATCGTGTCGGTCAGAGCGAATTGCTCAAGTTTGATCACAGAACCGGTTCGAAAATAACTCGACAATGATGCAAACCACTTGAGCTACCGCTCCCCACCGAAGAGTATTTCAAGTCTCCATTCATCCGTGACCCAGTCATTGATTGATTCCTCCAACATCAACGCTGAGCGATTTCTTCCAAACATGGCGTAAGATATATAAGATTACAACAGGTTTTACCGTATCTGGCGATTATGCAGGTGTTAAGATCTTAACACCTGCATAATATGTATACTGGCAAAAAGTACCCATAGCGTTAACAGCTTCACCTAAGCTATAAAGCATTGAGGCCGCATTGTCCTGAGCTGACTGCCTTTTGGCAACGGCTGACACCGGCAAATAGGTTCAAAAGGAAGCCACTGCCAGGTGAAGGTCGGTCAGTTGAAGGACAATGCATAGGTTATCAAAGCTACCTGTTTGCATACTTTGCCACTAGTATGTGTGGCTTTTGCTAATTGGACACATTGCAAAATGTGTCTATTGTGGTGTTTGGGATCTTAACACCTACATAAATCGCCAGATACGGTAAAACCTGTTGTAATCTTAAATATGTATACTGGCAAAAAGTACCCATGGCGTAAGATGCTTTCGTCGAGAGGCGCCCTCGCTTCAATTGCTGCACACAGGAGCGAATATAGCGGCCTCTAGTGGCTGAAGAGCACATCACATGAATCCATTATATAGCGTATGCGAATCGAAACAGTCTCATACCCGGGGGTGAAATAGGGCGACAGGGTACTGGAACGGCGTTTCCAGAGTGAAACTCCCAGAGGGAACATATTAGACTTTCATGGTCATAAATCTGGATAGTTATTTTACATCTCAGAAGTCACAGAAATTCAGGAAATGCGTTCTCATAAACGCGACATTTCTTACGAGATGATCCCCTGCACCTCTGTAACGATGCGCTATTTCTATGTTTTGTCTTTTTTTACAGATAGCGTCCACGAATCGCAAAACCGCTGCACGCCTGGCCTCAGCACATCGCCACGTGCTTGAGCACGCATGCGTCGTGGGCGTAAACAATCACTATCCCGAAAGAGCGGTTCTGGAGAGCAACGCTCAACTTTGACCGTCCGCTATGAACCCACGCGTAATGACGATGTCTCGCCATGCGCACGGCGGGCTCTGCACGCAACGAGGATGCCTCCCTCTCTCCGCGCGTCTCTCGGCTGCGCGGGGGATGCCCGCCTTGTCTCCCTCTTTCCCCTTTCGTTCTCTCTTTGTCCGCAACAATTCTGCTGCTCACACGGAGCCTCCGTGCGCACGGAGCCGCCGTGCTTCCGTGCGCATGGAGCCTCCGTGCGAGCCTCAGAGGCGGACTCCGTGTCGATGCTCGCGCTTCCCATGCTTTGACCGCAATGCCAAATCACATGTCTTCTTGATGCCCACTGTCGCTGCTCGATGAGAATTGCTCCAAACGAGTGCCTCTTTCGGGATGGCCGCGTCGAGCGCTCCTCTTCTCTCGACACGGCTATCCCGAAAGAGCAGCTCCTGAGAGCAAATGTCGTTGTCATTTTTGACTGCGATGTCGTTGTCTATGATAGACTGGGGCAGCATATGAGGCCCGTGATTGGTAATAATTATAAATAATAATAATTGCACTTCTAGAGCGCTTTTCGCCCGAGGGTCACAAAGCGCTGCCATGGTCATGGCGATAGGCGTATACTGGACGTGGTGTGCCGGGTACCTCGGCTCTGTTTACTTGTCTTATTCACACTTAGGCGACTTTGTTTCGTTGCACACCCACACATTAAGGCGACTTCATAATCATCAGCAGTCATGTTCGATCCACTGCTGAATGAAGGCCCTTCCAGGAGGTGGGCATGCAATCCTTTGAATATGCTGAAACTGATCATAGAGAGCCTGGTTACCTCCCTGGGTTAACAGCAGCAGCAATGTTTAGATCTCAGAGCGATCCGCGAAACCAGACACGACTTTCACAGATGAGAGACCACAGCTGTGTTGCTCTCTCTGCGCAGAACGCGCTCCAGGGATAACCTTATTGATTTCATCGGTGCCAATGCATTGTTATTCAACGCTCGAGAATCCCACGGACTTCGCTGCCCCCGACTCTCACCGAGGAAGCGTTTAATGCATCTCACAGTGCCCGCAATAAGCCGCTCATCGCCCGTGATCGATCCACTGCTGGACGATCTCATCGCTCCATTTCCGCCGACGTTCCTCCTCGCGGCCGCGTCCCCTCCCTTGCCAGCCTTTGCGGAGCCGAATGATTTCGCTTAACAATCAACACGTGTCTTATCATGTGTTCTCCGATGCGCGCGTCGCCCCTGTCTCAGCGAGCCACCCCGCTCCAACTACAGAGCGCGTACAATGGCACGGCAACGATCGTAACGACAATGGCAATCGCGTGTCGCGAACATTTGCGCTATAACAGCCTCGCCGGGTACTCCGGTTTCCTCCCACAGTCCAAAAGCATGCTCCTGGATAGGTTGATTGGCTCGCAGACTAAAATTGTCCCGCAATGCCTGGCGATGGACCGGCGTCCCGTCGTCGGGTGTATTCCTGCCTTACGCCCTGTGTTTCCGGGATAGGCTCCGGCTCACCGTGACCCTATATAGGATTAAGCGGTTTCAGATAATGAGATGAGCTGCAGGCTTTTTACAGCAATCAACATGCACCACCGCAGCCTATTAGGGATACCACAGAGGGCAAAGTATTGTTTGGGGAGACGCGGGTTCCACGATCGGCCGCTTTGTTTCCCCGAGGCCACGGTTCAATTTTTTTTAGTTGAAAGTCAGATTATAGTTTACATGATGTTGTTCTGCAACGATGTATATAAAAAAAAAACAATTTTTTTCATTGTTGCTCATTTTCCGTTCTAATGTTGTTGTTGACGTGCCGTTCTCTCCGCAGCTCTGTGCAGCGCTTTGTGGCCCTCGGGTGAAAAGCGCTGTATTAATGCAATTATTATTATTATTATTAAACAGCAGCGAGTTCTCATTTGAGACCGAGTTGATCTCGGCGAGACACGGAGACGCTTCGGATAACGTCCACGATGCCCAGCCACTTCGCTGGGCTTCCACGCACACCTTGCGGACCCGAGCATGCAGCGGTGTCCGATCCGCTCCGTGTGAACACAAAACCGCCCTCCTCGTTCCTTTGTGATCTCGGATAACCGCGCACTAGCGCGGGTAATGGGATGATGCGAGGATGATGAGCTTAAAGCGGAGCATCGCAGCCTGAAGGTCTCTCTCTGGATGCAGTCCACAGGCACAGACACTCATAACCACGCTCACTCTCAACAAAGATTCCCCGTACATCCTTAAGTGTTAGCGAGCACCTATGAAGGTCGACACGGCCGGGTTCGTAGCGGAGTGAGCTAACGTCTTCTCGCTCTCAACAGCACCACTCCTCTCGGAGCAATACACCAGCGTGGCCACGAGCAGTGCACGAAACTCATTGCGCAGAGTGGAGACCGTAGGCAACACAAGTCTCACCTGACTCAGAGGCCCCGCATCCCCAGCTCGCTCTTGCGTGGAGCAGGAGACCGAACAGTTCCGCAGGGGTAAGAGGGCTGCGATGCACACCGCACGCCTCGCTCTCGCCACTCCGTCTCCCGAAACAGCAGCCGAGCGCGGGACTCGGCTCCACCACGGCCCCGAGCTTCCTCCTCCTTCTCCTCCTGGGCCGCCCCCCTCCCCCTCTTCCAGGCTCCTCCTGGGTCGTCCCCTCCTCCTCCAGGGGCCGCCCGCTCCCCTCTTCTTGCCCCCTCCCCCTCCTTCTGGGTCGCCCCCCCTCCTCCTGAGCCGCCCCCACCCAGCGGGCCCGCCTTCAGTCCTCCCAATACAGCCCCAACCCGCTCACAGCACGCACCCGGTTCCGCAGCATAAAGCACGCAGGACCCCCCCCCCATCTCCTCTCGACAACAACACGCAGTGCGCCTACATCTTGTACCACTGTGTCTCTTTGAGGCAATGACACAAATGTCCTGGATGGACAACGATGAACTGTGTCCCGTGTTGTTGACTCATTAACTCCGCTCCCCGGTGGCCTTCACCCCCTCAATACTGGTGATGAGAGCCCCTTGAGGTGGATGGAGGAACTATACGGCGAGGCGCTACATCTGCACTCACCATCTCTCGCGTACCATCAGCTCAATCCCATACACCCAGCCCCCCCCGCCTCGCCGGCCTGTCCACTACAAAGACCCCGCGTATATCATGGAGAATCTGCAGGGTCAAGCGCTGTTAGCAAGCACACGCGCTGTTTAGTTTACGGTTAGCGTTTTAATTTATGCACAAATTGTTTCTGTTGAGTTTATTTCCCCTTTGGCTCTATTCGCTGTTCGTTGGTCAGTTTGGACGTTTGTCTTGTCGCTCGAATCACACATCCAGTGCTTGCAAGCTCACAATGGTACTTTCTGCTGTGATTATAGTCATGTCTCTATCCAGAGCTCACGCAATCCACCCCTCGACAAGCCCCCACTCGCAGCACATCCACTCTGACCCGACCCGCTACTCCCACCTCCCCCCCTCCCTCCCTCCCCTCAATCCATAGCCCCGGGTCTTCGCTACTCGCACGCTTTCTCTCTGGGGCCGCCGTGCAGGGCAGGACACGCGGCCCCCCACCCCACCCTCACAACGCACACGGAGGCCATGCCTCCCCCATCACCATCATCATCAGCACACGCCCTGCGGTCGGATGTGCCGCTCGCACGCACGGGGGGGGAGAGGGGAGACGGACGTAGGGGACGGGAGAGGGGACGCGGGAACTCGGGGAAGGCAATGGTGAGGTTGGAGCTGGAATACATCTGGCGAGGTCGTAGAGGGAGGTGACCTGGTATGGGGAGACGCATCTGTTGAATGCAGACAACCCCCGTACAAGTGAGCAGGCGTAGGTGGATAGTGAGCAGCAGTGTCGGTGTAAACACGTGCAGGGCGAAGTATATGATTGGGACATTAATAACATCCAAATTTTAGGTTAGGTCACGTAAAAAGAATACAGTTTTACGTGACCTAAAAATACATATTTTTTTTACACGACCTAACCCAAAAAAATATTTTTTAACTGTTATGAGAAATTAATGTTATGAAAAAAATGATTTTACGGATAATATTGGTCAAGAAACCCTTCGTATTAAAGAACGGGCCATTGTTGAGCTTATATATTTTTGGTGTCCGGTGTTGGTGAGTCACGCAGATTTGTGATATTTCTGAACGCCGAGATGGCAGTACAGCAATTGGACGGTGACTAGTGACTAGTTTGGTCTCAAAAAATGAGCTTACATTTAGCAAAAAAAAGCTTCGATTTTTACTCAAACAGAAGTTCGGCAAACGCGACAATGCATGAATCTTCTGAAATCCCCCCCCCTCCCCCAGAACCTTCATACTCGGAGTGAGGTTGTTCTGGTATTAACAAATGTCATTAACATGACAATAACGGCAATTATCATTATCCGTCAGCCTGTGTGGTGAAATGACGGCTCAAGGATGATCCATGAAAACGCGACGTGCCCTCTCGCTCCATCACACAGTCTCCTGTGGCACCGGGACCTCTCCATTGTCTACCGGGATCCGAGCAGGGACTCGTCGTGGACTCTGTGAGGCGCACATCGGCAGAGAGATGGCTTGGAATTTGCATATATATAGTGGATCCAGTGTGTGCGTGTTTTCAATGTATGCTCACATTGAAATTTCCAATATAAGCCGTTCGCTGGCTCAGCCACCAACATCACCGCGAACACCTGAACGTTGCTGCTTAACTCACCACCTGCTCTTTATATATTACGGAGCAAGTGATTAGTATATATTTTTTTCGCACTGAGGGTTCGAATACTTTACTAGCGAAAATTGAATCCGCACAAAACTTTTATGTCTGTCTCAGATTAACTTTGCACTGACAGATTTCTCTTCTGAACCTCCAGAGAGGGGGGCGGCACGGTGGCCCAGTGGGTAGCGCTGTCGCCTCACAGCAAGAAGGACCCGGGTTCAAATCTCGGCTCGGTTGCCTTTCTGTGTGGAGTTGGCACGTTCTCTCCCCGTGTCCGCGTGGGTTTTCGCCAGGCACTCCGGTGTCCTCCAACAGTCCAAAAAACATGCTGCTGCATAGATTAATTGGCTTGCAGACTAAATTGCCCGCACTGCCCGTTGATGGAATGGCGTCCCATCGTGGGTATATCCCTGCCTTGCGCCCTGTTTCTACCGGGATAAGCTCTGGTTCACCGCGACCCTGTACAGGACTAAGCGGTTTATGACAATGAGATGAGATGAAACCTCCTGGGAGCTAGCAATTTTCCCAAACTCATGCAAGGAAGAAATCCCGTACAAAGCAGTCATGTAATCGACAAACGACGTCAGAAGAAGGGGTTACAAGCTTGGAATAATATTACCCGTAGTGTGCGTACTCTGCTAGTCACGACAATTTGCGCATCAACATAACCTTTACACAACAATCGCTCCTAGTCTTTAGTGAACGCGTCTCGCTCACAGTCACGCGCGCGGTACCGCAGAAACTACTGCAAAATATAGGTCAAGGGCTTAAAACTGTGCGAATGTTACAATGCTATTATTTATGCACAAACATCGCAAGCGGCCTTCAATTTGTTTTACTTCCTGAACTTGTTGTAGACTTTGAAAGAAAATGTCTTTCGTTGTTGTTTGCACGACGTTCAAATTGTGTCGTCTGCACGCTTGTTGGTTTACGTGGCGCCTGTCGAGCAATGATCACGCGTCATTCGCTGGACAATGCTCTCTCATCTACACTGGTGGTCCCAAGTCAGGGACAAACTCAGGAAAACTGAACTCTCATCTCATGTCATTGTCAGAAACCGCTCAGTCCTGTACAGGGTCGCGGTGGGCCGGAGCCTATCCACACACAGGGCGCAAGGCAGGGATATACCCACGATTGGACGCCAGTCCATCATAGAGCACTGCGGGCAATTTAATCTGCAAGCCAATTAACTTATGCAGTAGCATGCTTGTTGTGGGAGGAAACCGGAGTGCCCGGCGAAAACCCACACGGACACGGGGAGAACATGCAAACTCCACACAGAAAGGCACCCGGGCCGAGATTCGAACCCGGGACCTTCTTGCTGTGAGGCGACAGCGCTCCCCACTGGGCCACCGTGCCGCCCCAGCAAACTAAACTGCATATGCTCATTTATTTATTACATAATATTACAACGCCTTGAACCCAGAAAGTCCCAAAGTGCTGCAGGAAAAACGCAACGGAGGTGGAGGGGAGGCAGACAGCCGGCGCCAACTCGCCAATTCATGAATTAGTGGGATTTTTAAGCATGAGAGACCCTCTCCGGACGTCCTTCCACCATCGAGGACATTCACACCGCACGAGGCGATGATGTGTGAGCACGTCTTAGTCACCGTATAAACAGCGCGGTGGTCACGCGTGAAGCCGTGAAGCGCGCGTTTCAAATCCCATCCAAATCAAACGGGTTTTTTTCCCTCTCCTTCTGCGCGAATGAGCATGGGGATTTACATCAACCCTCTGTGGGAGCAGAAAGCGACAATAATTGCGGATAACGCACTGGCGTTACGTTACCACCGACACGACGGACGGGGTTGAACAGGAACATAGGCGCGGTGAGCAGCGCTGTCGCCTCACAACCAGATGCCACCCGGTTCGATTCCAGGTTCGGGTACCGGCTTTCTGCGTGGAGTTTGCACCTTATCCTTATCCCCGTGTCCGCGTGAGTATTCTTCCGGTAATCCGGTTTCCTCCCACAGTCTAAATATATGCTGCCTAAGTTAATTGACCTGATTAAATTGCCCTCGGTGCCCTGCGATAGACCGGCGTCCAGTCCAGGGTGTGGCCCAACTTATCTAAGCTTACGCCTTCCCGCTGGACAATTGTTAACAAGATCTAAATAGTTCAACTACTCCTTCCAGCTTGGAGCAAAGAAAATTAACCGCTGCGTCTTCTTCCCACGCGTTTTTGCTGAGAGAGCAGCGTGGTTGTGGGCCCGCGTCTCACGGCTCAGTGAGACGAGATCGGGGGGGTTGCGTAGGGGGTGCGCGGGGGCTGAGTGCTAGAGAGAGATGGAGCGAGACGATGGGGCGAGACGATGGGTTGATGGAGTGAAACGATGGGGCCAGACGATAGCAGGAACACCCCCCCCCGCCCCCTCAACCCCCCCAACCCCCGTGAGCCCCCCTCGCTGACTCTCCGGCACGAAAACACGACCCATAAAGCGTCAACAAGGGCGAGAGCGTTTCATTCATTATCAGTACCCGCTTAAGTCCTGTAGAGAGTCGCGGTGAGCCAGAGCCTATCCTGGCAGATTTAGAAATTTAGAACGCTAGGCAGGGCTATACCCAGGATCAGAAGCCAGTCTATCCCACGCAGAACACTGGGAGGCAATTTAGTCAGCAGGTCAATTAGCAGGGGTATAGCAGCGTGTCTTTGAAGAGTGCGAGCAAAGCGGAGGGCACCCAGCAAAAACCCAGGCGGGTTCAGGAAGAAACTCCAGAAAGAAAGGCACTCGAGCTGGGAATCAAACCCGGTGCCTACTTGCTGTGAGGCGGTAGAGCTCCTCGCTGCGGCAACGTGCCGCCCGTACCGAGACCGTTTGGCGGAGAACGGTTACGGTCCGCGGCACTCGGCTGTGGCAGCCGCAGCAGAGACGCCGGAAGGTGTTGGCAAGGGTTAACGTTACGGAGCCTGCACCGTGCGTGTGTGGGTGCGTGACTGACGTTTGATCACTGAAGAGGGGGGAGGGGGGCAATGATTCACGGTGCCCGACGATGGATGGCGAAATATGCAATGTGACGATTGATCAATGTTGATGGTGGTGGTTGGAGATAGATGGCGGTTCGTGTGCGATGTAAAATAACGGTTGGGAGATCAGGTTGATGATGATGACGGTGACTGATCACGAAGGTCGCTTAAGAAAAACGTTTAAACCCACAGAAGTGCTCGCGGGGCAGTTTGCACGTTGTAGATAAGGGGGTGGCGAGGGGGGGGGTTGACGCAGGGTTTGCGCAAGCAAAATCCTACGAAACTATCAATTACATTTCTGAGTTGCAGAAAGCAAGGCCTTTTTGCAAGTTCAGAGTTTGGCATGTGCAGTCTAAACAACCTAGGCCCAGCACCCCCGCGCAATCATGTAGGAGTCGAGTAAGGCAGATCCCACCCCAAAAAGTTCATCCACGATGCCATATTAAATATCTCTTAGGGAGGACGGAGGCAGCAAAGCTGATTAGCAGAGGGCGCGCAGGGAAACAGCGCAGATCACATCAGCGCTGTCTCCAAGGATGGGGGGTGGGGGTGGCCGGGGGATATTAGGCCGTCGAGATGTGAGCCAGCAAAATCTCCCCCAGCCCTGGCTCCAGCTAATTGCTGCTGTCTCTGGCCACATGTTGTTGCTGTTGCCGTTATCGCCCCCTGGGGGCCCCAAGCCTCTTGACGGACGTGACGGGGCTGTTTGTCTGCCTGGCGCTCGCTGGCCGTGTTATGGAATTCGTAGGGCCGGTGCGCTCACGTTCGTCTTGTCGACTCCAGCAGCTGAAATAGTATTCTTCATTTCAGTGTTTTTCACGGCGGCCCCTGGTGGCCTAAAGTGCGGCCCCTGACGTGTGGCCCCCGACAATACACCTATATGAAAACACCGCATCATCGCAACGCGTCATAATTGCTGTTACACCGACCCAATAATTTCAAATGAGTGTTTCATCGCGTAGCGTAAGAGTAACGTCGCTGCTTCAGTAGGGAGCAGCATAAAGACGAGTCTGCTTGTCTTGCAGGCGCTGTGACGGCTTATCAGCGAAATTAATTAAAATATGGGGGGGGGGATCTTTAAAAATAGACGGGGTCACTTTCGCTGACAGGCTGAAGCATCACGCACAGCAGCCAGAAGTGGCTTAGACGCGGCGGCGAATCACTCCGCAAGCGCGTGTCGGAGAGCAACGCCACATCTCTGTTGTTGCTACTGATTGTCCGTTCAAGTGCCGTTCTTGTTGACGTGCCGTTCTTTCTGCAGCTCTGCGAAGCGCTTTGTGACCCTCGGGTGAAAAGCGCTCTATAAATGCAATTATTTTTATCTCCAGCGCCTGGACAGGATTGTCCAGATGTCTTGTAATGCCCCGCTCACTCGATTTAATTCTCATCTCATCTCATTGTCTGAAACCGCTTAGTCCTATACAGGGTCACGGTGAGCCGGAGCCTATCCCGGCAGACACAGGGCGCAAGGCAAGGATATACCGACGATGGGACGCCAGTCCATCGCCGGGCACTGCGGGGCAATTTAGCCTGCGAGCCAATTAACCTATGCAGCAGCATGCTTTTGGACTGTGGGAGGAAACCGGAGTGCCCGGCGAAAACCCACGCGGACACGGGGAGAGCATGCAAACTCCACACAGAAAGGCACCCGAGCCGAGAGATTCGAACCCGGGACCTTCTTGCTGTGAGGCGACAGCGCTAACCACTGGGCCACCGTGCCGCCCCCGATTTAATTCTCTAAAACTTAATTTTGTTGTATACCCAGTGGATGTGTTAATCTAAAATAAACAAGTGTTATTTAAAACAGAAATAAATAGGCAAAGGGAAACAAAGGTTCATTAATTCATGTTAATTAATGGGGGTTACAAGACAATTGGACCACCCTTCTTTGGATTCCGCCGAAGAACCAGGCACTAAATCTCATCTCATTGTCAGAAACCGCTTAGTCCTGTACAGGGTCGCGGTGAGCCGGAGCCTATCCCGGCAGACACAGGGCGCAAGGAAGGGATATACCCACGATGGAACGCCAGTCCATCACCGGGCACTGCGGGAAATTTAGTCTGCAAGCCATCCTATGCAGCAGCATGTTTTTGGACTGTTGGAGGACACCGGAGTGCCCGGCGAAAACCCAAGCGGACACGGGGAGAACATGCAAACTCTACACAGAAAGGCACCCGAGCCGAGATTCGAACCCGGGACCTTCTTGCTGTGAGGCTACAGCGCTACTCAATGGGAATTTTGTTTTTAATGAGTCGAACTGCATCCGTAGCGATGCCAAGGCTGGCTTCGCCAATGATCACCAAGCCTTGATGACGATGATTGCCTTCGTTGGCTCATTGTCGCTCCGCGTGTTCAAGTGTTTATATGCCCGACTTTCAGTGCCGGTATTCAAGCGTCGCTGGAACGAGCCATAATCTGCCTGTGTGTGCCAGAGTAAACAACAACAACAAGAACCCACGAATTTAATTACTTGGTTTACAAAACACACGACTGGCTCGCAATTCAAAGCAAACAAACACGGGAAAACTATTTATTGGGATAACATTTAAAATTGGTGGACTCGCATCGCGCACTGCTGTGCCTCGCGAAAAAACACTCGCGTGCATTGGGGGAAATAAGTACAGTGACAGGACGGCACGGTGGCCCAGTGGGCAGCGCTGTCGCCTCACAGCAAGAAGGTCTCTGGATCGAATCTCGGCTCGGGTGCCTTTCTGTATGGCGTTTGCATGTTCTCCCCGTGTCCGCGTGGATTTTGACCGGGCACTCCGGTTTCCTTTCACAGTCCAAAAAACATGTTACTGCATAGGTTATTTGGCTTGCAGATTAAATTGCCCGCAGTGCCCGGTGATGGACTGGCGTCCCATCGTGGTTATATCTCTGCCTTGCGTCCTGTGTCTGTCGGGATAGGCTCTGGCTCACCGCGACCCTGTACAGGACTAAGCGGTTTCTGACAATGAGATGAGATGAGTACAGTGATACAAATTATACATGTGTGTGTCCGGCAGGCGAGACTGCGGTGGCTGGGTCATGAAGCCCACTTGTCCAGCCACCGCATGCCCAATCAGTTACTGTTTGGCCGGATAGAGGGGGCTAAACGGGCGCGGCACGGGCTGGAGAAGAGATGGACTGATGTGGCACAGGAGGACCTGGAGCTGAGTAGACTTGCTGAAGACTAGTACCAGCGGTGTCGAGACCGACCTCTGTGGAGGAGGATCGTGAAGGACGCTACGGGGCAGTTGGAGACGGTCGCCCTCCAACAACAACGGAGGGCGGAGTTGCGACGCTCACATCAACGAGCAGAGCACCGGGCGGATAAAACACAGCAAGTTTGCAGAATAGGGAGCACAGGTGGTGCACCTACCAGTCATCTCAGTCAGACAACCCATAACACCAAGGTTTGTCCCTATACCTCTTGTCGACGAGCCTTCGACACTTCACGTGGCTTTAAAGTGCATGTGGCCTGGCACAGGCGCCGTGGTGATGTCACCGCCACTTAGTGGCGAACGGCGGTTGTTGTTGCAGCGTCGTAGTCCAGGGGAGTGATGGCTCAGCGGTTATCGTGCTGCGCCATAAACCTGGTGACGCGAGTTCGATCCATGTTCACGGCCAACACCAGTGACGATGTTATAAACCGGGACCTCCCCTAGATCGACTCAGTCTCAAATGAGTATACCTAGCACGGTGTGTAACCATTTCCACTAGGTTAGACAAAGGCAACCGGGTGTGTTGCTGGTCACCCACCTCATCTTGTGCCGTATCGACTTTCATAGGCGCTCACTAACGTCGCGTGAGCCTAGTCTATGCAAGCTATGCAGAGATATTTGTCTTCGTAGCATCGCATGAACACAAAACGTATTTAGAAAGTACACTCTGATGCAGTCTCGACGTGTTTTGACCTTGTCGACTCGGTGCTTTAAAAGATCATTGCCGATGAAAACAAACGGCCAAAGACAACGCCTCCCTTAAACTGAGTTTCCCCATTGCACTCGTCAAATTATACGAAATTCCACGTGTCATCTGGCGTCGATTGAACGTTTATGTTGGCTACGTAAACAGGATCGCTTCATCGTTAAGACCCTTTTTTGATGACCTATGGAGAAGGTTTGACGAGAGAGATGGTCCCCCGCCCAGGTAACCTGCTCACCTGTGCCGACTTTTGGAACCGCGGGAGTCATTTAAAAAGTCAGTTTTCAGTTTAACAATAATAATAATTGCACCCGAAGGTCACAAAGCGCTGCACAGAGCTGCGACCAGAACGGCAGGTCAACAGCAACGACATAAAAACTTAATGAGTGTTATTTAAGTGGTGAGAGTTTAGGTGGGGCGGCACGGTGTCCCAGTGGGTAGCGCTGTCGCCTCAAAGCAAGAAGGTCCCGGGTTGGAATCTCGGCTCGGGTGCCTTTCTGTGTGGAGTTTGCATGTTCTCCCCATGTCCGCATGGGTTATCGCTGGGCACTCCGTTTTTTCCCACAGTCCAAAAACATGCTGCTACATAGGTTAATTGGCTTGCAGCCCGCAGAGCCCGGTGATGGACTGGCGTCCCATCGTGGGTATATCCCTGCCTTGCGCCCTGTGTCTGCCAGGATAGGCTTCAGCTCACCGCGACCCTGTACAGGACTAAGCGGTTTCTGACAATGAGATGAGATGAGTTTATGTGGATGGAACCGTGGAGCTATATAGATCTTTGTACCAGGTGTCCAGCGATGAGAGGTAAGTAAGTTACAACTTTTCAGTGCAACGGGGGCAATTTCGTCAGGACAATTCACCGAAGGAGGATGTTTTTGGACTGTGGAAGCAAACTGGAGTAACCGGCGAAAACCCAGGCGGACACAGGGAGGGCACGAGACTCCACACAGAAAAGCTTCCGAGCCGGGAACCGAACCCGTGTCCTCTTTGCTGTACTACTCACTGCGCCATCGCGCCACCCGTGTGCAAGCGACGTGTTCCAGACAATGCCAGGAGACAATTCATAGTCGAGCCGCACCGCCGATGCTCAGGACCGGCCTAAGTTTTCGTGCAACGTGACCTTAACCAGAAAATCACAATTCGTAGCACTGCGCTTCATGAATAATTTCATAAACAAATAAGTAAAGCTTTCCTAGAAATTCTTACCCAGTCAGCGAATGGGCGATGTAGTTAACGCGTGCAGGCGGTGTAACTGCACCGAGGCCCATGGGCCGAAGGAGCCCAAGGCTACCATGGGCTATGGAGAATGGGGGCGGGGGGGGGGGAATTCGATAGGTGGCCCCCTGTCCAGTCTCTGCACCAGGGACCATGCCAGCCATACAACTCTACAACAGCCAATGGTCGTTTCTGCTTTATAATCAACAATAAAATCCCAGGTACACTTAGCTATAAAAAAAAACGGTTTTCCCCGTAATCTGGCATCTCTAATGTGATGTTTATCGCAAAACGCACGCATTCGCACGGTTGTGGGACCAAAAAAAGGGTAACTTTGACAAACGCGGCAGCGTCATTCGGGCCAAACCCAGAGCCACTCATCTTCCTTAACAGTCATTTTCTGGCAGTTTAAATACATCCAGTTAAAATAAATCCGGGCAACAAAAATATACAGCCTGGGCGGATTATCCAGGCCTGCTCAAGGACTGCTGGATCTGGGGGCTGCGCGAGCAACGCGCACCCCTGCCTGGATGAGTGACGTGGAAGAGGGGGGCTGGGCGGGCGCACCCACGCAAGATAACGATCTGGCCGCAGCCAGCCGCTGACCCCACTCCAGCCACCACTGCCCCCCTCCTCTCCCCGGGGATGGCCAAGAGGCACCACTAATCAGGCTGCAAAACAGGATTAAGGTCTTTTGAAAAGTGTTTATAAACCGAGGCTATTTTTTTTCTCTCTCTCTCTCACAACAACGGGCACCATAGGACAACGCTATCGCCCGTCCGGCTACCAGCAGTCGGGGCTTATCGGTTTGCCCGTAAAGTTTGACGCAAGCCACTGGCAACATCTTCTGCAGTAAAAGTAATGAGAGAGAGGCGGATGGGGGACATGTCCTTTGAATGATGATTCGCATGCATTAGGTCCCTCGAGAAACAAAGAACAGCGCTGAGTTTTTCCACCTGGTTATGAAATCTCAGCTGATTTGACTGATAGTCCTAATGCACCGCGCACTTTAGAACAGCGCTCCGGAACGCTTTGGACGGCAAGCGGTGATATCATCGGGCCACCAAAAAACAACTTGAAACTTTATGCGCAGCCTCTTAGTCACTAGGTAGGGGCCAGAAAGTGCGACACCAAAGGCAACTGGCGTCACACCCAACGAGGCGTGACCCAGCACACACCTACGCATTGTCGCAGCGGTGCCACGTTACGCCCGGCCACGCAAAACAAGTTGACTCATCAGCCGCATAAGCATTATTAATCTTTTTTGTTGTATTTTCCACGAATCTATCTATCCACATAACGCTGACAGGTTCACGAGACTAAGTATTCGTCTGGAAACCTTGCGGCGCAGCCCTCGATGTGTTAAAACTCTTGCACGAGGAGGAAAAACAAATCACAAACGCTTCTGAAATTCCTTCAGACAATTGTGGTCCGCATTGCGGGAGCCGTGGTCGGGCGTAATATGCACCACTACGAAAAAGCGTAGGTGCGCTTGGTGACCCTCGGGTGAAAAGCGCTCTAGAAGTGCAATTATATTTATATTCTTACATGCCCTGGCAGACACATTCATCAGATGGCAGTCAAACCGATATTTGATCAAAACCTGTATATATAACCCAATTAAGCGATGGTTAATGCGCGGCCAATAGCGTAAAGCTATCACCTTGCCCCACTCGGGAGCCCGATCTACCACGGTAGGGGAGGGGGGCAGCTACCAGGATTTGACCCAGGTTCGATACCTGCAGATGGAGAGGAGGGGGGGGAGAGACGCACCGCCGCATAGGCGCCTCCCGCTTGCTCGAGGGGCCGTTCGCCTCGTAGACAAGGCTCGACGTGCACGCCCTCTCCGCCTTCCTCTTTGTCGCCAAACTCGCGACCAGCCGGGTGTTATTCACCGGCGCCGAGGCATGAATCGGCGCCGTTGAATTTGCATGCTTGGAGATCGCTCAATCGGTCTCATCGTGAACATCTGGGCCGAGATACCAGTGCTTTCAGTGCCTCCTGTTTTGTAAACATCGGCGAAACTGGTTTTTGCTTTCACTTCCAACTCTTTTATTCACCACTTCATCTCGAAAAGAACGACAACAAAAAAACTGGTTTTGGCAGAACGTCTAGCGGACGTGACAAAGCCCCCACACAGGCTGCGGATCCCGTTAATATTCAGTGAGCAACGACTGCAGCAAACCGCCACCAGTGTGTGACATTATGCACACACACACACACACCACACGCTAAACGCATACAAACCCAACGTTACATTGACAGACGCACACAGGGCCTGCTCACTGGGGTCATTTGCCCGGCACTTTGGCTGCTTGTCGCTATCCGTTTGGCAACAATGACAACCACGCAACAGCAACACCGAGCGTTCATCAACTCTCAACGCTCTTGTGAAAGTTGCAGCACAAACAGCTCCTTCATTAGAGACAAACAGCCCGGGGGGGGGGGTGGAACAAAATAATGCTACAGAATGCGTGATGAGGCTGCTCTGACGAGCCTCACGCTTGGCCACGTGAGGCTCGTCAGTGAACCGGCAGCATGGCTGGCTGCAGACCGCACGCTCACGCTGGTTGCATGAGCAGCGGGAGGGAGTTATCATGAACTGTGAGTACAAATACGGGTTCGTCTATGTTTAACCAGATGTAAACATTTACAGAGCGGCATGGAACATTGAGGCCCCAAAAAAAAAAACCCTAGTACGCGTCAATAACGCAAACATGTCGCTGCTGAACGCGCCATAAGGCTATTTCAAGACGGCACACGAGTAGGATATGCATTCATTATTAATACCTGCTTAATCGTGTAGAGTCGCAGGTGGCCCAGAGCCTATCCCAGCCAACAGAGGGCACAAGGCGGAGGAACATCTAGGATGTGACGCCAGTTCATCGCAGGGAACGTTTTGGGGAAATTTACTCAGCAGGCCACTGAACCTCGGCAGCAGCGTGTCTTTGGACGGTGGGAGGAAACCGGAATATCCAGCGAAAACCCACGCGGGCACGGGGAGAACACGCAAACTCCACACAAAAAGGCACCCGAGGAAGGAATCGAACCTGGGTCCTTCTTGTCGTGTGGCGACAGCGCTACTCGCTGCCCCACCACGCCACTCGGAAATACATTTGGTTTCACTAAAAGTACCCCAGCGGCGCGATGATGCAATGAGTAGCGCTATGGCCTCACAGCAAAAAAGATTCGATTCCCAGCTCGAGTGCCTTTCTGTGTGGCGTTTGTAGGTCACCTCCTCGTGGGTTTTCGCCGGGTACTCAAGTTTCCTCCCACCGTCCAAAGACACACTGCTGCCGAGGTTAAGTGGCTTTCTGAGTAAATTGCCCCATAAAGCGTGGTGTCCTGCAATGTACTGGCGTCACATCCTGGGTACAGCCCCACCTTGCACCCTCTGCCTGCCGGAATTAAGCGGGCATTGATTCTCATCCCATTGTCAGAAACTGCTTAGTTCTCTACAGGGTCGCAGTGAGCCAGAGCCTATCCCGGCAGACACTGGGTGCAAGGTAGGGACATACCCACGATGGGACGCCAGTCTATCACCGGGCACTGCGGGCAATTTAGTCTGCAAGCCAATTAACCTATGCAGTAGCATGTTTTTTGGACTCCTCTCATCTCATTGTCTGAAACCGCTCAATCCTATATAGGGTCACGGTGAGCCGGAGCCTATCCCGGAAACACAGGGCGTAAGGCAGGAATACACCCGACGACGGGACGCCGGTCCATCGCCGGGCATTGCGGGACAATTTTAGTCTGCGAGCCAATCAACCTATCCAGGAGCATGCTTTTGGACTGTGGGAGGAAACCGGAGTACCCGGCGAAAACCCACGCGGACACGGGGAGAGCATGCAAACTCCACACAGAAAGGCACCCGAGCCAAGATTTGAACTCGGGACCTTCCTGCTGTGAGGAGGCGACAGCGCTACCCACTTGGCCACCGCGCCGCCCGGCATTGATGATGATGATGATGATGAAAAGTTCCTCGATAACCGAGCGTGCACGCGCACGCGCGGTCGCGCATTGTCCTAGCGTGCGCGTCGAAATGTGTCTTCGGTCTAAAGTGAAGCCAGCGCGCCGTGCTAAGGTAATGAATGGGAAATGGAAAACCACATTCGTCACGTAACGAAATGTAAGCAGTTTTTTTTGTCGCACTTCTTCTGTGGCGAGTAAACTTTGATGCGGTTTTTTTTTATATTTAAAAAAAAGGTATCGCTTAGTCTTCCGTCGCCAGGGCACAAAAGGTTGGGAGATTCAACAGTGAAAATGATAACAGCTCTCAAGAGCCGCTGTTTTGTGACACTCATGTCTCGCGTGCCTCCTCTCTTTCGAGATATCAGACGAAATGACGATGCCTCCAAAACGTGGTGGTGAAACGTCGCGGGAAGAGAACGCTCAACGGGTCTCTCCCGAAAACAATAACGGGCAGTTGAGAGCAATTCTCCTACGTTGGAGTCGTAAAAAAAAAAACCTACGCCAACACACAGCATTGTGAATTGATTCTGGATGGGTCTACGTGTCGGCGGACACGTGAACCGACTCGTGCGCCCCTTTACACTTCCACGCAGTCGATGTTGGCTACGAAGGCCGGCCTGCAGAGTGGGCCACACGCGCTCCCGAATGCTCGGGATGGCGTAACTGACAAGGCAGACGCGCTCGCCGTGATCACCGCGGCAAAAGCGCTGAAACACCCTGGGACAAAGAAAGCTACTGGAATGATTAAAAAGCCATGATTTCAAACATCAAATATTTATTCAAACATTGCAGGGCATTTCATGTTAAGTACCGTGGAAACGCTGAAACCATTTGAATTGCACGCCACAATTTCGTACGTAAACGTTCACCTCAACATAGTTTTAAATTATAATTAACTTATAAAACGGTATATTAAAACACGAAAGTGCATCCACGCTGAAGAGCGCTGCAAGTGGCCTTGGTACCTTATATGGTACACCATCGTGTCACCGCTGCTCCATCTCCGAGTTACTGGGCTCGTCTAAATCCAAACAGTCTTCACCGCGAGGTTGAATTGATTGTATCGGCAGTCACAAAAATATAATTACCGGATATCGAGCGCCGGGCGGCGCGGTGGCACAGTGGTTAGCGCTGACGCCTCACAGCAAGAAGGTCCCGGGTTCGAGTCTCTCGGCTCCGGTGCCTTTCTGTGTGGAGTTTGCATGCTCTCCCCGTGTCCGCGTGGGTTTTCGCCGGGTACTCCGGTTTCCTCCCACAGTCCAAAAGCATGCTCCTGGATAGGTTGATTGACTCGGAGACTAAAAATTGTCCCGCAATGCCTGGCGATGGACCGGCGTCCCGTCGTCGGGTGTATTCCTGCCTTACGCCCTGTGTTTCCGGGATAGGCTCCGGCTTCACCGTGACCCTATATAGGATTAAGCGGTTTCAGATAATGAGATGAGATGAGATATCGAGCGCCATCCAGAACGATGGAGTTGCATTGAATATAATTAACACTCAGGAAGACCGGTTGTGTCGATCACCACAAGCCTAAACGCAGGACACTAATCGACAAATACCAATCGAGTTCAAAAGGTGAACGGCACAGCAGGCGAGCGATTCTGCCTCTAAGCAATGTGCACGCACCGATGCATTTCCTTGTGAAGTCCAGAGTGTTGTGGTGGACTGGCGCCCGATCGTGGATATATCCCTGCCTTGCACCCTGTGTCTGCCGGGACAGGCTCCGGCTCACCGCGACCCTGTACAAGACTAAGCGGTTTCTGACAACGAGATGAGATCTGAGCGTCGTCCATCTTCAGCTTCCCTACCAAGTGCTTTACAACCGTCTAACATCAAAATCCCAGCGCGCGACGATGGCGTCACCAGCCGCCGCCTCCGGCGCAACGTGGCACTTTCGGGAACCATGGAAGCGCCAGCCGCTTAGAAACGTCGCGCGCGGATCGCCTCCACCGGGATTGAAGGCGCGGCGGCGGCCGAGCTCACTGGACGGCTCTCCTGCCCTCCTTCTCGCCGTCTCGGAGTCGCGCTGCCTCTCCTCAGACTGCAGGTGGCGGCAGTAGCAGCAGCAGCAGCAGCGTCCAGATGCTCGCACGTGTGAGTTAGCGTCCCCCCCTGGGCTCGGGTTATAACACAAGCACGCGTGCACCAGCCCTCGGCGTTGACCAAAGACGGTTTGCAAAACCAGTAGCAGCAGCATGAGGACTCACTCAGTCCTGGTCCAGACACTCGGACATGTATCTGCAAAATTGAAGCAGATAAGAGGAGACATTGCAAGACACTTTTAATACAAATTATGGAGTTTGCATAACAAACATTTTTACATTTATCTTCAAGTAACACATCTTGTATGCTGAGCTAAGATTTCAGTAACTGTGTTTCGTAAATTCTTAACTCTTACTAAACACGTCATTAGTAATAGTAGCAATGTTGTGCGAATGGCTCATTAAAATGGATCAAATACTATACACTGGTCTCTGTAGCGATAGCATTGAAAATCTTTATAATGAACAATCTTCAATCAACAGGGCAGAAAGAAAGATAATAGGGAAAGGTGGCAGCAAAGTTTTAAAATCCATTTGTGGGCTACGATGTGCCCTATAGAATGCAGTACATCAAGTAGGTTGCCAACCTACGTGGCTCTCCCTGTCCTCAGCTTTCTTCCCAGGCATAAACACACTAAATAAAAGCACGGCATTGAAAGAGCGTTAAGAATCAGTGACTCATTACTCATTATCTTATCTCAGAAACCGCTTAGGCCTGTACAGGGTTGCGGTAAACCGGAGCCTATCCCGGCAGACACAGGGCGCAAGGCAGGGATATACCTACGATAAGACGCCAGTCCATCACTAGGCACTGAGGGCAATTTAGTCTGCAAGCCAAAAAACCTATGCAGCAGCATGTTTTTTGGCCTGTGGGAGCAAACCAGAGCGCCCCGCAAAGACCTACGCAGACACGGAGAGAACATGCAAACTCCACACAGAAAGGCACCCGAGCCGAGATTCGAACCCGGAACCTTCGTGCTGTGAGGCGACAGCACTACCCACTGGGCCACCGTGCCGCCCCTCAACCAAATAGTCTCTACAAAAAAGGAAAACCCATTCTAGCTCTTAGCCCTCAACAACCCGGTGAAAAACCTAACAAAACACGTGGTTGTACTGCATTGACTGTGCTGAAGAAATATCAAAAAGCTTACATTAGTCAGTAACAAGATGTCCTTAAAAATAAATAAACATAAAATGACGCTTTAGTATGCGGCAGCACAACATGTAAACAGCGAGGGCCTGATCAAACGAGTTTAACAATAAAGTTTGTTTCTACGCAAAACCGAGGCACTGCCATAGCCACCCCGTCGCCGCCGTTACGCGCGAGTGTGCACACGCGCAAACAGCGGGTGCGAGGCGGCGCAAGCAGAGCGGTGTGGTGGCCGTGCCGGTACCCACCGTCTGAAGAACTGCATGTGCGACCCGGTGGGCGTGTAGAGCGGCGTGCTGGGGCTCGCCAGCATGGCGCTGTAAATGTTGACGGCGACAACGAGGGTGCACAGCAGGATGGGGCCGATGATGGCGCCCTCCAGGCCCAGATAGTAGACGCCGCCGGCCACCGCCAGGCCCGTCAAGTAGGGGTGGCCACCGCTGCACCACCACGACGGGGCACGCGCAAATGAAGGCGAGCAACAGGCCAGATAATAGCCCGTGTCTGATCAGCGGGGTGGCGAGGTGGCATGGTGAGTGTCACTGCCGCCTCACAGGGTCAAGACCCCAGGTTCGATTCCCTGCAAGGGTCACTTTCTATGTGCCGTTAACATGTTCTTTCCGTATCCGCGTAAGTTTTCGTCGGACTCTCCGGTTTCCTCCCACAGTCCAAAGACATGCCGCTGCTGCCTAGATTAATTGACCTGCTGACTAAAATTTCCCCTGGTGCCCTGTTACGAACTTAGACATCCCATCCTGGCTCTCAGTCCTGCCTTGCACTCTGTGTCTGCCAGCATAGGCTCCAGCCCCCCCCCCACCCCCAATTTAATATAGGTTCAAGTGGATATTAATGATTAAATAATGCCGAATTAACAAATGCATGACTTGAGTTTAAAAGAGCTAAAGATGGAGATCTACTATTTTGTTAGAGTTTACCGATAAAAAGTCAAGGGCAACCTAACAGAACTCTACAGCAATGTGTTATGCAATTCATTGATAATGGGTTAATACGACACATTTTCTTTCAAGTATGGGAACTTAGTTTTTGCTTTAGCATGCAAATAACATGAAGGTCAACTCCCCCAGTGCAATGGACTATCAGGTAAACGCACAACATTGGGGCTGGAGGGAAACAATATTGTAGGACAGACATATGGCAGTTTCGATATTTTGGGCAGTAGTTTAATAACGTCAGACAAATAAACTACAGAGATGCATAAATATCAATTAATATTTATTCATGCATTATCAATGCCTGCTTAATCTTGTAAAGGGTCATGGCGACCAGAGCCTATCATGGCCGACAGAGGGCGCAAGGCGGTGGAATACCCAGGATATGATGCCAGTACATCGCAGGGCACACTTTTTTTGGGGGCAATTTACTGAGTAGGCCAATTAACCTAGGCAGCAGCGTGTCTTTGGACGGTGGAAGGAAATCGAAGTGCCCGGAGAAAACCCACATGGACATGGGGAGAACACGCAAACTCCATACAGAGAGGCACCCGAGCCGCAAATCGAACCCAGGACCTTCTTGCTGTGAGGTGACAGTGCTACCCACTGGGCCACCGCGCCACCCACCAATGTATAACCCGGTTATAATTTACTGTCGTATGTGAATGCACAACTGGACAAAGGCTTGCCCACGCCATTCTGGTCGTGGGAGTTGTTCCACCACACTTCACCACATGACACGGTGCTGGTTGGTGTAGCGCAGAGCCAGCACTGGCTCACACATCATTTGCCACTGTTAGCAGTGCCCCGGACCGGAGCTCGGATGAGCGGGTTCACAGTGCGATGGGCTGACCAATGCATCACAACTGCCTCCCGACACTACACTAGACCAGGGGTTCAGACTATTATGCACCTCAAGGCCTACCCGGCCCAACTGGGTCTGATCCCCAGAGACCATTAGGTGGCGCTCGTGGCCCAATGATGTGTCGCGATCCACCGAATGGGAGTGGCGCTACTAGACTGAGAAAATAGAAAAGCTCTCTTGCTCTTAGGTGGCCTAATCTCATTTGTGATGCAGAGACATGCGCTGGATGCGTGTCCCCTGATGGGACTGCCACTGTGAAGCGGCTCACCCCGAGATGTCCGAGTAGATGGCCGTGTCCACGAAGTACGTGGGCAGGACGTGGCAGGTGAGCAGCAGCAGCGCCAGGCCGTGGGCACCCTGCGCCAGCCACAGCTCCAGCACGCCCGGCAGGGCTGCCCAGTATGTGCCCAGGAACGGCACCGCACCCAGGCTCGCCGCTATCGCTACGGGGGCGTCGGGTGAGGTCATGGGGTACACGCGACGTGAGGGCACACGCACGCTCGCACACGCTGGGACGCAGCGAGCACACGATAAGAATGCACGCGCACGCCCAGCGCATATCTAAAAACAGACACCTAAGCCTGCACGCGAGCACACGAGCGCACGCACAGCTACGACCAATAGGGGACAATATGCGTTGCCTCTCATCACCAGACCTTAAGCCGATGCATATTTTGAACCGAAGAAAAAACGAGCAGTTTCAATAACGACCCTCGACTACCACGCAATGCCTCCTGTTAGGTTAATTCCTCATGTTAATCAACAGCCCCCTGTGCAGCTTCATTAACTGCTCAGTCATCACAGAAGCATTTTTTGATGCGAACAGAATCAGAGCGCTAACACGTACATTATGTAAATTCACTATACCACCGATGAGCATTGCAGAATTTGACACAAGGCATTGTGAGCCTAAACTTACAGTTCAGCGACAGAAAACAAGCGCAGCCCTAGACAGGTTTGCTTCTGATGTTTCAGCTGCAGTTGAGCTATTCTGGGAAGAGTGTGGCAACGAATAAAGGCCACGGGGATTGGCACGAACTTTGGAAACGATGCTTGGGTTTAGTGCCAACACGGTTTTTGTTGAATGGCAGAGAGGACAGCCTGCTCACGTCTCAGCAAGGGGTTCGATGCCTGGCAACAACGTGCTCGCCAAAGTTACCAGATTACCGCGCTGAACCGCTCCAGATTATTCCGCGACAAATCATCGGAAGGCAATAGCGTGGGCAAAGTATTTGCCAAACACGCTGTATCGTTAATGAGCACCGTGCTTACACCACGTAATTACAATGAAATCTGCATTGAAATTACTACCCTCACCTTCCCTTATAACAACAACATTTATTGAAAGGAAAAATTAATGAAGTGGGAAGAAATGTATGGCAGACATCTCCAAAATTGGTCCCCCTTGGAAAAGAGACATTGCCTTGACCATGTGATTATACTGGCTTCAAAATAATATCACCTTACGTACAAACACCCACCTACGCACATTTCATATTACCAGGCAACATTCACCCATGAATAATGTATAGCGGTCACATTAATCATAAAGTATTTGCTCTTCAGAAGGTTAAAACAAATGAAGGAACAGGCAATATAGGAAGTGCAGCTTATGCAATATACAGTCGGTTGACCGCAGAAAATAGAGCAAAGCCAGCCGATGTAGAGAGCTGGTGAAAATGTCACACCGAAAAAGATTTCGGCAACCTGAAGTGAATGCATGGCGGCTAGTTATTCCGCCAGCCTGTCAGCACGTGAACAGCTGAAACTGCAACATCTGACAACTTGCCAAGACAGAAATCCACTTAGCGCCGGACTGAGGGCATTGGGCAAATCACCTGCAGGGATATAGACCACATTAATGCCGAAGATGGTGTGAGTCAGCCAGGTGTAGAGCCCGTAGAAAGATGCCATTTTTAAAGAGGCATCAAATACGCCCCTGTGAATAGAAGATGACAACACGTACAATTATTATTTTATATTGTGGCAGCTAAATTATGAGTTTGGTCACAGGAACAGTTCCGAGCCTGGGGAATTAACAAGAGTTATAATCCCAAGGTAATAATTAGATGCAACGTAGAGCGATTCGTCAGTTATTATTTACACTTCACCCTCTCTTGCAGTACACTGTGAGGCTCTGGCCTTAGAGATAATAACCGGAGTTCGGGATTGCCAGACCGAAACGATGAACCGTGCCTGAAGTTGTAACATATCATTGTCCTCTTTGTTTGAGTCACCTGATGGAGTCCTCCACAGTGCGCCCTATGAGGTGGCTGGATAGGCCACTCTGTGAGAGAGGGGCCAGGCTGATGAGCCACTTGACAGGCTTGTAGTACTCATTGCTGGAGCTCAGCAGGTAGAAGAGAGTAGTCAGGAAGATGACCTGCCAGGTGAGACGACTGTTAAGTGCAGGGATTGTCTGGGGGGCTGGTTTCTATCCCAAACAAACAGTGCATACAGTTACTAAGACTTTAGCTTATTGCTATTTAAAAATTATGGGGTCAGAATTTTGCACGTTCACACAGCGTTGACAGAACATCAACGTACGGCAAGTCGTATCGCCATATGATTATTATCCGACTCTAGTGTTCTATTAAAAATGTCAATTTGAAAAGAAAAGGCAGTGAGCATAATTGCAGGCATTTACACAGACAGGCAGTCTTCCTCACAGGTGCAAAGGCTGCGATTAAACGTGCTGGTTATCGCAGCACGTTCTCTCTTACCGTGGACAGGAAAAAGTTGAGAATGGCTGTGCCGCCATAGAAGAGCAGCGTGAGCAGCGTGGTCGCCATTGAGATTAGCAGCGTCACGTTGTGGATCATCACCACCCACAGTGACTCCAGGATCTGAGAGCAGCCACAAAATAGAATTCAACCTGGGCGGGTCACGTATATATTGTCGTGAAAATCTCGAGGATGCACTTATAACGGCCGCTAGCCAATAGAAACTAACCCGGCTCAAGCGGCTTCACTGTGCCGTGCAAACGTATTACGAAAAAACCCAAGCAGGAATCTCTCCGAAGCAGCGCACAATGGTCAACAAATACAATGCTTTGTGGCCACATAATCGCTCGGCCTGCCGGTACGATTAAACACTGTGTGGAATCTAAACTCTTAATATTATCTCAACACATACATGGTACCTACATATAAATGGGAGTCACACACATGACACACGCACACTGCGCCTGAGGATGCCTCGAACGTGTGAGGCGAAACGTCGCGAGGTGGAGGGAGGAAGCGATCGACGCGGCTGTCCCGAGAGAGCAGCTTTTCGAAGCATTCATCATACATCGAGCCGTGAAAACCTACATCATTACATCTTAATATTATCTTAAAGAAATCTGATTTCAAAGACGTAAACGTTAATGAAGCTAAAGACGATTACTACCAAGCACCTGACATACTGTGACATTGTACTGAAGTCGGTATTCACAGCTCGATGAATGATGTTGGCTTTTCAAAGCTATTATTTTAGCATGGCTATCCTGAAAGAACAGCTTTATAAAGCAAACATCCCACTGTAACATTAATGTAACTTTGACAATAATCCTGCCTTTGAGGCACATGATACCAATGCATATCCATAACAGCATTTGAGGAAACTGCATTAGCAATGATGCACAAGCACTAATCACTCAAACTCAAAGCATGCATCACTAACGCCATGGCCTTAAAATGGAAAAAAAAATTATACATATAACAGGCAACGTTTCTGGAAATAGTCCTTCATCGCAGCACAGAGCACACATTACCGTACTATGAAGAACGTCGTGGCCTATTTAACACATTTTACCGGGACAGAGGTTTTCTAAAAACGTGGTGATTTAAAAGAACGAACACTCGATGCGAGTTTCACCGAGAGGAAGACGGAGATGTTCTCCTGCACGAAGGAGGCCACGTCCTGCCAGTCGAGCACGTCCATGATCCACGACGTCTGCCTCGCCAGGGGCCCCTTCTCGGCTCGCGACCCGCTCCGGCCCAGCACCGTCCCGTTCTGCACCGCACCACAGCGACCTCTGAGCATTACGCGCTCCGCGAACACTTGTGCGGTAGACCGTTCGTCTCGGCTCATTGTCAATATGATTTTGCGCAAAAGTGACCGACTTCCAGAGAAGTGTAGCTTCGGTAAAGTCCGTGGGACAAAGCGATTGTCTCTCTTAATTCCCACTGATGTGGCGTCGAATACGATTTTTTTTTACCCAAGTTGAGTAACGTATACATTGTGTGAGCTTAAATAATTCAAAGGTCACCCGAGGGCACAATAACTCTCACACGTTACAACACATGATACATTATTAAACTGTACAATCAATACTTATATCCCATTTCACAACCACCTTGCTTGTTATAAAAGGAGTTGTGTTGAGTTTAACACAGCGGTGAAATGCAAGGCAGGCTGCAGGAGACAGTGATTAACCATGGGCAGGGTGATTAAATACACGCACACTACACGGTAGTTCCCGTGTTGATCGGGGGCCATTATTTATAGGCGCACAGTGCGCGGTTGTATGCCTGTATCGCGATCATCAATAAAACACGCGGCGCGGCCGTGGGCCACGCGGCACAGGCGCGAGTGCACGCACGTGCGTGAACCAGGACTGGTAGAGGCGGTCCCAGAGCTCCAGCACGTGCTTCTCCACGCGCGTCGTGTTGTGCACCTTCTCGCCCAGCATCTTCCGCAGCTGCACGCCGCACGCGCCGCGCACGCGACCCACGCAACGCGCGTACGGCCCAAGCCACGCGCAGACGACCCAAAGGACCGTACACGCAACCCCAAACCGCACACGGCGCGCACACCGCACGTGCGACCCACACCGCTGACGCGATCCACGCACCGCACAGACGATCCACGCAATGGGCAAAGGAGCCACACGCCGCACACGGGTGACCGACGTACACCACACACATGCACCACGATGTCCATTAGCATATTGCTGAAATGTACGCATTGGATCGAAGGCAAAGAGTGGGCTGCAAAGAAATCAAGAGGTGCGATGAAATAAAGTTCGCACAAAGTTTAGCGCGGTCGACAGTTTATATCAACGACAGAAAGCAATTCTCAGCTGATAAGCCAATAAGAGCTTGTCAGCAGCTTTTTGTGATTGGAGCAAGCGACAATCTCAAAAGAACCGCCGGTGCCAAGCAGTGAACCATGCGCAAACATGAATGTGCCAAGCCGGTGCCTCGAGCCACTCAATTACAGTGCCACCATTAGTTCCCTTACAGCCCAGTGACGACCACCACACAGAGTGTTCACCGTGAATCAGCACAGCAGCGCTGCTCAACGCAAACACGTTACTTGGGGGATACCGCACGGGCAGTCGTACGCGAGCACGGTTAATAAAAACTTAATGCGTTCATCGACAGCGCCGTGGCCTTAAAAGTTTAAAGAGATATCGTTGGCGATGATACGGGCAAGACAAGCAGCTGGAGGGGGTGACCCCTGAAAAAGAACACCACATCGGTGCCTACAAGAGCAGCTTGCTTTACCCTGCTTGTTATCCACTCCCGGCCGTACTGATAGACACTATTGGCCGCCGAGTCCAAGGCTTTCTGTATTTCCGCCTCAGCCTCTGGAAGCCAGCTGTGACAAAAGAGTGGTTTCACAAAACGGTTTAATGCTGTGTCAGTTTACAGTCACACTCCACGTATCTGTGACCCGATTGTCTGTGAATTTGTTTACTCAGGATTGACAAAATGCAGTTCTCTCCTTCAAATGGCCATATTATTTATGATTTGCCGTTCTGATCTTGTTGTCGTTGTTGGCGTGCCATTCTGTCCGCAGCTCTGTGCAGCGCTTAGTGACCCTCGGGTGAAAAGCGCTCTAAATATCTGTTGTCTGTTAAATGGTTATGCAGAGTTGCTCAGCAAAAGCCTTCAACAATGTGGGGTCAGGAGCACAGCGAAAAGGCATTAATTTGAAAATGTTTCTCCTTAACTGGAGTTAGCCATGGCTACTCTCAGCAGGATCACGAGTGAAACCGCAGGTAGGATCCTGGATATTTATAACCAGCGTATCCATCCCCATCCCCGTTTTCCCTATATTAAGGGAGTTTGATTGTATTTCTGGATTAAAGGCGTTATCCAAAAATGTTGATTTTTGTTGTTGTTGCTAAAGCTGTTTTTGTGGCACGTGAATAAAAAGCAATACAAGTGCAACATTTTGAAGGAAAAGAAGCATTGTTTTTCTAAATGTTAATAATGTGTTTTCACTAAAAGTGGTTCTGTAACATGCAAAACATGTGAGTGTGTCAATCAACCAAAAGTGCATAAATAAAGTCAGTGCGATAACACGTTCTGCTTATAGCTCCCTTTAAATGTAACTCATCTGCTGTATGTGCAGTTTTAAGATTGATCTCTTTTCTGGAAGTAGCCCAAAATGTCCATACACAGAGAAAATCAATATCCCATTTTATGTACTCGCTGCATTAAATATAATGGGTTAATTTTCAAGGGACTGTGCGAAGAGCTGTAATTTAAGCAAAGATCACAACCAAATTAATGTGATGGGTCCATTCGTGCAATAACTGGACACTACAATGAAAGCATTAACTTTTGCCAACTCAGCGACCAATGAGTCACTCAGCCACTTCCTGGACTAGATATTTCATAATGGTGGTGCAGTGGTAACATCCGTGCCCCAGAGAAAGCAAGTTCTTGGTCAGTAAATTCAATTCCTGCCCCGGCTGCCTTCCTGTCTGGAGTTTGTGTGTTCTCCCCCAGTTCTGCGTGGGATTTCGCTGGGTTTCTCTGATTTCCACCCACAATAAAAACTTCAATAATTGGCTGATAACATTATAGGACACGGTGTCTGGCAAATATTGGCACAAGCAGGCTGCATGGCAGCCTTTCCCTCCCAGCCTCTCTGCAGTCTCCTCATTCCTCTGCATCCGTGTCTCATTCACGACAAGGTGTAGAATTTGTGCACCTTATAAATTGAATATTACTACTTGACTGGGCGTGAATTGGTACCTACTTATTCAACTGGGATTACACGTAGCAATAATCACCCCCTCTTGGCAGATTATTATTACGTACGTGAACGGAAACCAAATGCTGCGATCCTGCGTTAGCCTGGATGCACAAACTATCAACAAAAACGAATGGACCCATCAGTAATAACATTGCTTTAAAGAGGAAACGAAATGACAAAACACGTGATGATCCTGGCAATCACTTTCCTTAATAGCATGGTGATCCAGAAAATAGTTCAGATTATCCTACAGGATGTCGGTGACAATGGTCTTCCACATATCTCTGATCTTTGAACTTCTAAGAACGTCTATTGTTGATATGTTCATCCATCTCGAGAGTCTATTGACATAAGTCAAACTCTGTCGACGACGATCTCTCTTTCCTTAAAATGTTCCAGTTATAAACAGATTTTGTATTTCCTCTTTCCTCATAATATGCCCGAGAAACTTCGACTGTCTCCTTCTAATGTCATTCAACACCTTCTTGCTACATCGCATTCGTGACGAAATGTCTTAACTTGAGGTGTGACTTGTCCAAGATACGTTCAACATGTGTCTAAAGAACCACATTTAAGTTGCTGCAATTCTATTTTCGTTTCTATCTTACTGGTATTGAAACCCCCCCCCTCTTCCCACCTGTACTGTACCGAACGTTTGAACGTTTTGGCCACTTTCTTACTGGTACACCGTACCGGACCGTACCGACTCACTTTTTCCCCTTTGCCGACACGTCGCCTGTACGTTTCCCCCGCTTTAGGACAGAGGCAGTGAGGCGCAGCGTGTCGAGCGTGTCGAGCGTGTCGAGCGTGTCGAGCGTGTCAAGTTTCTAATACGTGCCTACGTGCGCCGGCGGTGCGGAGCGCGGGGGAGACGTCGGGGGGGGCGGGCGGGGTGGGGGGCGGGGGGGGCGGGGTGAGGGTACGGAGCTCACTTGGCCCACTCGGGGTGCCTGGCCAACGTCTCGTTGATGAGGCTGCGTGTGACGGCCACGACGTGCTTGCTCTCCTGGTGGACGTTGGCGGTAAGGAAGAGGCCCAGGAGCAGCGTGCCCACCAGCAGCAGAAGGATGATGAGCACGCTGATCAGTTTGTCCAGAGACGACTCCAGCAAACCCAGCAGCTGAGCACACAAAAGACAAAGGTCCTCCCCTGTGTAGTCTTAACGGACAGTAAGAGTCGTGCTGTTAGTGAGCACCTATACAGGCCGACATGGCACACGCCACCTTTGTCTCCTCAGTGACGATGTTTACGCATTGCACCGGGTACTCATTTGAGGCCGAGTCGACCGAGAGAAGGCCCAGGACCAGTACAGAACACGATCACTGTTGTTGGCCGTGAGTGGAAATTGATATCAGGTCGCGCCGGTTCCCAGCGCAGCACCAAAGCTGCTCCACAACTGCCCGGCAGCTGAGCACGCGTGCGCACGCACGCTCAACGCCATGGACCCCGCATTGCAACGGCGTTCAAAATACCCTGTGGATGAAAGGCTAGGAAAGGTTTCCACAACTCAAACATGACCACCGGATCACTGCTGCATAACTGGCCATGCAGCATTGGCAGCACATGACTATTCAAGTGAGTGTGGCTTGTTCACATGAACGTTTGTATGAAATGGCTATTCACGAGCATGGTGTGTTTGCAGGCAAAGTGTATTATTTGTTATTGCATGGAACATTAATTATTTACGCGACTTATTTATGTTATGGCACACAAAGGCCAGTTTTTGTCCATCACGTCATGGGATAAAATAAAAGTGGAATATAATCCAAAAGACGGGGCTTTTCTTGGTTTTCTAAACACTGCAGAATCATAAAACCACACCCTCGATAATAATAGCGGTTTGCATTGACACACACACACCACAGTAACATTAAAATCACCAATTGTTCAGCGGTACGTGTTTAGTACGACAATATGTATCAGACTCAATACACCGACTTCAAATAAGCGACTCATTTATGCGAGTCCTGGATAAATGAAAGATTCTCTGATGCCAACATTTCATGTCTGAGAATTAAGATTTTATTCCTTTAGGTTTTCACAACTCAATGTATGAGAATTACTGTCAAGAGCTGCTCTTTCGGGATAGCCATATCGAGCGTTCCTACCTCCTCCTTCACAACGTTTATATTCTCACGTTCGCGATAACATGTCGTGAAAGAGAGAGAAGGAATGCTCGACATGGCCATCCCAAACAAGCAGCTCTCGAGAGCAATTCTCAACCAAAGCCGTGCTGCTCTACGATCGAGCAACTCGTCACCGGGCACAGCCGCTCTCGTTCGATCGAGGCTGAGCGCAGGCGAGCGCGGCGGTCGCGACTAGGGCACACCTTCCGGTCGGCGCTGAAGAGGAGCTGCCCGAGGCCGCGGATGGGCCGGGGCAGCAGGATCTCCCGCCGCTCCTCGAGGTGGCTCTCCACGCGGCAGAGCCAGCGCCCGGCGCACGCCACGACAAACTCGCGCACGCGGAACGTCTCCAGCAACTTCACCAGCAGGCAGACTATGCCCAAGATGGTCACCATTTGGCAGAGACAGAAACAGCAACACCGTCGAGACTGCCGTCAATAGACGAGCCAAATCCACGCGATGTTAACGTCACCGCTTTTTTTAAACCGCCGCTATCTCGAAGACGTCGCAACATTTTAATACTGGAATTTGCAATATAACATTTACAATAGGAGTTGCCGGGTCAAACGGCCAGTATCCAGGTTGAGCTGGGTTGACCAAATACCCCTCAATGGTGGGGAGATAGTGAAGCAAAAATGTATGGCAGAATGCCTTTCCTGACACCAAACTCCTTAAGTTGGACGATTTTCTTATTGTTATTTGTCAGGAACCTCCATCCAGACCAGTTCATCAAGTGAGACCCTAGCAGTACCGCTAGACTAGAGGCAACATAGCTTTAGCGTTCACTGGAATACACAAACGCCTCCACCATGGTAAGTCACTGTAACAATCCAAGAGTTACAAAGCAAGATTAATGATATTAATAGTAAAGTAACTTAATGCCTGACGTTATGTGCTCTAATAAAACACGTGTTAAAATACAAGTGCTTTATCACAATGCTTTTATAATAATTATTATAGTTAATGACAGAGGTCACGTGCCCACGTGTACACTCACAGGCGATTGGAATGGGCAGCAGCTGTAGCACCCAGAGGTTCAGCCACACTTGCACGGCCGCGACCGCCCACAGCAGCGCCACGAAGTAGATGTTGCTGACGCACTTCCGCCTGTGCCTCAGCCAAAGCACCCGGTAAGGCGCATCGCTCCAGCTGGTGGGAGGAGCGCGCGCCGGGGTGCGCTCCGCACGGCTCGCGGGAGGGTTTGCAGCTGCCGGCGTGGAATGTTGAGCCGGCGGGGTCCACGTCTCGTCAGCTTCAGTCGACGATGACTCGGGTTGTTCCGTTGGCTGAGCCCCTGTGGGAGTGGGAATAAAGGACGGAGCTTAATAAAGCGAGCGATGAAACGCATGAGTGAGTATCGAGGAGTGAAAGCCAGAGGAGCGAGAGATTTTACTTGTAGAGGAGTCTTGGGTTCCCTTCAGTGAGTGTCCCAACCCCGTGATGGAGGCGGCCATGGCAGTCATCTGTACCATGAGGTCTGAAAACTCGACACCTAGTGATCGAGACAGGATAACCACATGCTGTTCCGGCAACGGCACTGCACCGACAACGTCAATAAACATAATATTCCAAAACATCAATCCACACGATGTTTAAAAAAAAGGCACGAGGTTTTACCCTCTTTGGTAATAACACAGGTGTTAAGAACACCAAACAGACACCTTTACAAGGTATTAAGCTTCCACAACCGCAAATGGTTGTCGTAAAGCATGCAAACAATATACACGAGATTGGTAAACAAAAGTTTACGTCAACTCGTACGTCGCAATGTTATAAAAATGTAATTAAAATGTGCTTTCTAAGCGTGAGTTTTTAAAAATCCTGCATTACGAAATTGCAGACTTTGCAACGTTGGGAATTATTTTTTAGATTTACAATCAATGCAACAATCTAGTTAGTGCAGAAACACAACTGCTCTGCCAGACAGCCCACAGTGTTACATGGCCCAAAACGATCACTCGTCATAGAAAAACACTTGACAGTATGATAGCAGCCTTGTACAATTCTAAACTATGACCTATAACGACAAAACACAATCTGCTAGACAGTCAATATTCTCATCAGCCAGAATATATCTACTTCCCTATACAACTTTATCTCTCACGGTCCAGTGATGTAATAGGTAGGTGAATATCTGAGCATACACCTTTGACTATTTACATAGTAAAAGCCAATGCATATCAATTATTGTCACTGCAACTTAATTCTAATAGCACCCTGTTTAGTGTAACCATAATCTGTTTGACCAGACTTCCTATAAAGAGAAATAAATACTGAATATTCCTACATTTGTATAATATTTAGAATTGCTCTTTGGACATAGTTGAGTTTCTATTTTCTACTCGTTTCATTGCTCGATTTTATTTGGTTTTCCTTGCCATTTCTGTGACCCAAGTTACTGCTAAACAAGACGATTCTAACCGCTTGAGATCCCTTCCAGGAAAATAAAATTGGCTTCATTTGAATATCTTACCGCAGGTGTCCTCTGATGTCACTCAGTTATAAAATTGATGCCAGGCCTGCGAGGTCACTGAGATAGCCGCAGCCGTGGCCCGTTACAAACCTTGCGGTGAGAAACTGGGATAACGGAATGGGTGCGCACACCTCTGCTGCGCTCTCTCCCACCCTCCTGGAGCCAGCCGATCAGCAGCAGGGTCAGCAGCAGCAGCAGGGCTGGCACACGCCAACTCCCGGTCAGGGACACTGTTAATGCGCCACCAGGGAGATGGGTGGCAGACAGCAAGCCACCAGTGATTGTCAAAAAGGCGACGCACTTAACAAAGCCATTCGATGGCATGCTTAATGAGCGTGATATACCGTAAAGCTGCGATAATTAAAGAACGCACGGGGTACGAATGGTGTTGCCCGCAGTCTTAAAACGTCAAGGTGATGTTTATTCTTATTGGAATAACGGCACCAGTACAACAAACAACACAATGTAATGCATTTAATATAGTAATAAATGTATGGTTAAATGGCATGGCAATAACCATCATTCCGTGAATGTTTAAGTCATATCGTATATTAATGTTGATTATATTACGCCGGCAGGGCTTTAAATGGGCTATAATGGCCAGTTATGCCTCCTGTGTATGGGCAGTGTGATGGATGTTGGTCTGCTCTCAATCCACCTGCAGTTAGTACAATATGTATGACATCTTTAAAGACTACACGAATGAAGGTGGGCGGCGCGGTGGCGCAGTGGTTAGCGCTGACGCCTCACAGCAAGAAGGTTCCGGGTTCGAGTCTCTCGGCTCCGGTGCCTTTCTGTGTGGAGTTTGC
>JAZEWT010000003.1:28536221-28562423 GCA_036362905.1 Mordacia mordax | reverse complement strand
CTCACCACCCGCAGGAAGGTCCGTGAGGGGCCGGTGCAATGTGGTTTGGGTAGCAGTCGTGGCGGGGGGCCTCGACGACCCAATCCCTGGACCAAAACTCTTTTCATTCCATGTGCTTTATTTTCAAATATATATTTGTTGTCAAAACACACACACACACAGCGATGGAAACTGAAACGTTTGAATGAACTCAGAAACAGTCAAATGTGAACTGCAGGGTGCGGGAGTGATGGGTAGCACAGAAACACACACACACACAGCGGCTCAGGTTTCATTTCCCTCCAGCGCCGACCGGTTCGATCGTGCGAGCGGTGAACACGAGGAGCAGCGGAACCAGTCTCAACCCTGCCCGAAATCGCCCTCGTCCACAAATGTTACCGACACACGATCCCTTGTGGGTCGCAGCCCCTCATCGTGAAATTAAACGCAGAGCGCATGATACTGTAATGTGCACCCTTGCGGTATTGTGTGAATAGTCAAGTAATAAATACTGCAGCGACAAATGGTTTATGTACAATGTTGATACAGGGAGGCACGGTGGCCCAGTGGTTAGCGCTGTCGCCTCACAGCAAGAAGGTCCCGGGTTCGAATCTCTCGGCTCGGGTGCCTTTCTGTGTGGAGTTTGCATGCTCTCCCCGTGTCCGCGTGGGTTTTCGCCGGGCACTCCGGTTTCCTCCCACAGTCCAAATCATGCTGCTGCATAGGTTAATTGGCTCGCAGGCTAAATTGCCCCGCAGTGCCCGGCGATGGACTGGCGTCCCATCGTGGGTGTAGGCTCCGGCTCACCGTGACCCTGTATAGGACTAAGCGGTTTCAGACAATGAGATGAGATGAGACAATGTTGATGCACTGGTCTGAATTTGCCCCACAGCGTTCGTGGACGGCTTTTGCCTGTAACAGATATGAAGAGAGATGCCGGCAGCACACACAGGGCATACGGGGAATAGGAAATAATTCGAGGCTGCAGTACGTTTGTTACACACAGAGAAATAATCAGCAACAGCGGCTCAGCCCACCGACGTGTGTGCCAGGTGTACCGGCCACCATCCATCATGAAAGGCCAAGGTTAATTCGTCAAGCCAATGAAATTCACAAGGCTGAGAAGAATGCGGTTTTGAACTTAGCAACAGGAAGAAACCAGTGCTGCGGTTAATATCAATAACGCAATAGAAAGAACCAAACATGGATTTCACGTACGAATGACGACACAAACAGCAGCCAGACGTACATACAAATACAGGACATTTGAAAGAGCCAAGTTAAAACTTTGCAATATGTCAAAATTAACATAACAACATAACCCTTTAATATGCCACAGTAACAATGGAGTTGGCAGGATTTTGAAACGTAGTCAAATAACTTTTAAAAAGCACACACGCGGTGTAACGCAGATATATTAAAAAAATATATTTTTCAGTCAATTCAATCAAAAGCCGTCTGACTGCCTCCAACATGACAGGCGACACCTCAATATGAAAACGTCCGTAATTTCCTGCTTAAACAAATCCTCTTGGAAAACATCGTTCTTCAATAAAGCGGACTGTACCAAATGTAAACTTAATTTATTTGTGTTGTGGAAAATGAGCCAACACCATCTGCTGCCTATATTGGAGAAGCCGGTTTAATCACAGATGGCTGCTTTAATTTGACTCGAGTATCTCAGCCGTACCAGCGAGGTGCTCCGTCGCAGAATTACCCCCTTGAGCCGCCCAGTCACCTGGAGTCCAATAGTTTCAAACGTAATTATTTGGCTTTCGTATGCGTTGTCGGCTTGTGCCACATATTTTTTGGCACGTCTGACGATTCCTCAGTTCCCAAAGACGTTCACAGCACAAAGCACGGTATCAAGACAGCGTGCCGAACGACAGACGGTACAACCCTGAACACCCGTCGGGAAAAGCTGCACAGCACAACCATGAAAAAATCACACACAGCATTATTTGATTGATTTCAAAGACTCTCAAGATGGGCGGCACGGTGGCTCAGTGGGTAGCGCTGTCGCTTCACAGCAAGAAGGTCTCGGGTTGGAATCTCGGCTCGGGTGCCTTTCTGTGTGCGAAAACCCGTGTCTGCACGGGTTTTCGCCGGGCACTCCGGTTTCCTCCCACAGTCCAAAAAATATGCAGCTGCATAGGTTAATTGGCTTGTAGACTAAATTGCCCCGCAGTGCCCGGTGATGGACTGGCGTCCCACCGTGGGTATATCCCTGCCTTGCACCCTGTGTCTGCCGGAATAGGCTCCGGCTCACCGCGACCCTGTATAGCGCTCAGCGGTTTCTGACACTGAGATGAGATGAGACTAAAAAGACGTCCAGATTTCACATGGACCCCAACACTTGTACCTCTGCTCCCCTGACTCGAGTGCAGCTGGGCACCTCCCGCAGGCGACACGACGCAGGGTGGCAGAGCGGAGAGCCCCGGGCCAAGGGCGCGCGTGTCCACGGCGGGCCCAGTCTGCGCCGCCACCACGGGCCCGGGCGCGGTGGGCACCTCTGGCGAGGGGGACGGCAGCGCCCTCCTGTAAGCAGCACGTGACAGCAGGACTTATTCTCCGCCAGCCACAGCTGCGCATCATTCACAGCAGAAGCTGACGGCCAATTCCCACGCAAACGCCAGATGCAGTTGTCTGGACACGTCGAGAACGGTTGCCGAGTGAAAGCAAAGTCTGTGGTTCTTTGTCACAGGTATAAAAAAAGGGGTTTCAATGAAGGTGTAGGCCATGTGGTTTCCAACATTTTGAAACGCAAGACCACTTTTAGAATATATAAGATTACAACAGGTTTTACCGTACGGAAAAACAACAGGTTTTACCGTACGGAAAAACCTGTTGTAATCTTATATATGTATGCTGGCACTTTTAGAATGTAAACGCAACACGAGATCTACCCATAAACATTCTACTTTACCAAAAGCCTAGCCAAAGTGTATGCTGTAGGTTTGATATTATAGACGTTTATTACAGTAAAAAAAAGTACACGGTGAACTTGCAAGCTGTATATGCGGGATTCCTGCGACACAACACGGACTCCTATCTCTAACATTGGCTCCTATCTCTCCACTGGGTCCTATCTCTAACACTGGTTCATATCTCTAATACCAGACAGATGTTTATTATAACAGCAGAGTATTCAGTGAGCTTGCAAGCTCTCGGTACGGGATTGCTGCGACACAATAAACGTCCAGCAGCACTCACCTATTCTTAGTGTGACACAAGCTGTGCTCGCTGTATACGATCTCCAGCAGCTTGTATTTAAAACCCACGGCCGCCACAATTTTAAATTCAATCACCGTGCAGAATGTTTGGCTTTTCCAACTCTGTATATTTTTAAAATGTTAAGATTGAGCGTTCAAGACTGGATCGACAGGTTGGATGCCACTGGTGTGGTCCGATTCGAGGCTGTAACACTCGGTTATGCATGTATAGTCATGGGTTGTCAAGCGCCCAACGCAATGACAGCCAACATTAATTTATTTGTTTGACAAAAAGTTTACCGTTTGCAGATATTGATTACCTTTGGGTACAATATGTATTGTCTAGTGTTACTACGGAAGAAACCAAATCAACATTTTCCAAAATTGCCTTTACTGAGTTGAAAGGATGGCAATTTTCCAGACTATTAGGATTGCTCTTCTAAACACAATGACTTACGGCAGTGTAATTAAGCAGCCGTTGGGCATCAACCCTCACTTTTGCCATCTGCAGTCACAACTGTTCCATTACAAACTGCCCATGTGGTCACAGCTGGCACTAATAGAGAACATTCTTTTTGACATTGGAAAGCTCCTTTTCATGTTCATCTTTCTACAGGCACTCCACCATGCTCTCGTTCTCATTGCCTTGACCCTAACTCGCCTTCAACAACTTCTCGAGGTACAATAGGTCGTCCGGAAGAGTCATGGCCTTCAGATATTCGTTTTGTAAGAAAACCTGCGATACATTACTTCATTTTGCTCATACTTATTTTAAATACAACTCAGCGATATTTTTTATGCACGGGTTTTCAATAATAGCAAGTGATTAATTTTTGAACAGATCTGAGATGGCGATATCTTTCACCATGTTTAAACCTGTATTTTTCCAATATGTCGCTAGAAATCTGTCTAACAGCACATTTCTTCGCCTAACCCCATTCCAATGTATACTTTACTGAAAACTCAATGTAGCAATTTGTGTTTTCTATGTCTCAGTATGTTTAAACCATTATTTTTTTGTGAGCGTTTCAGTTTCAAAATTTGGTAAATGCACTGTTATGACTGATAAAAGCTGGACGACAGTGTTGAAGATTCCTTCATTGTGTATGTGACCAATGGTGGAATAATCCTTTCCTAAATATGAGCTCAAGCGGTTGGTTTCCCTCTTAAATTCTCGAAACATAAAAACGTCCAAGATATTAGTGAGCAATGAATAAACATGATTGGAGGGGAATGAGTGTACAAATCGGTTGAGTTTCTTTTTATAATTACTGCATCATTGTTTCATAATGGAAGTATTTACTTACTGTACCGATTGGATGGAATGTGACAATTTGATGGAATGTAACGATTTCATAGAATGTCACGATTTCATTAATCAATTGACTTCTTTTTAACAACGCGGAGATTGGTTGCACCTCAAGTGATTGCAGGTGACGTGAACCCATTACACACAACACATGAATCTAAACTCACGCGATACAAATACACACTGGAATTCAAAGCGGACATAAATCGGTGAATAGCTACATGTTCCAACCTTACAAAAGACATTTACCATGTCATGAACACACACATTTAAAACTTCCCCGAGAACATCGACCTTTAGCTGTTTATTGCCTCACAGCCAACAACATTTTGGCAAGGCCACACACGCACAAGCAATTGTCAATCATTCATAATGTACAGAAAATCAAGACTTTTCAAAGGATCGTGTTTTAATGCAGCATTTATAAACACAAGATGAGGCTCCACGTTTTAAGATAATTTGACAAGTTGCTGAAAGGGAAACTTTTTAACAAAGCTATTCGTCAAGCTAAAGGTGACTGCAGAAGGCATTAAAAGCACAGCAAACATTTTAACATTCGATTCCACACCAGCTAACCATCACTTGCTACGTGAAATGTCCAGCCGTCACACACAGCACCATTGAGGACAACTCAAAACAAGCGCCCCATTCATGGCTTTCTTTACAGTAGAGTGGCCCTGAAACGGCACCTACAGAACACGGTATTTTGAAGTTCCACGGTAAACATTCACGTTTCTACAAATAAACTAATATTAGCCTATTCTATTCAAGTAGGGAAGAATCTAGGTTGAACCACAGTTGATATTTTCGACTTTTAAAAGTAAAAGTTTGTTTTCTACTTCATAATATGCACCAATGTTTTGTCCAGATCATCGGCTGTTAATTTACTCCAAAATAAAGTCCTTGATGCATGTGTGTTTATTACGTTAATTGTAACTTGGGATGATCATGCATTTTTTTAGAATTAAAAAAATATATTATTAATCATCTATTACACATTTAGATCGAATTCTGAAATAGCCCTTCCAAGTCAGTGACAGCTGTGTGGACAAACATTGGAGTTGTGGTCAGTGACAATTCAGATAAGTGTAGAGCTCAGAAAAATACATTCAGTAACCAGCAACGCACTCTACATCTGGTAACTTGACGCTGCTCTCTGGGTATTAGACCAGGAACTCGGAGGGTGTGAAGACGAATCATGCACTCTCCTTGACCAATGTATGCTACAGATTGTGTCAGTTTTGTGGTGGAACATGCAAAACTGACGTAATGAGATTGTGGCTGCACGTGAAAACCTTGATGCCAAACACGACCAGTTTGGGCAGAAAAAAACAGGTCCCAATCATGCCAAACCCGTATTAGGCCCAGGCCTCTACTGAGTTGAACACAGTTGTTTTGCAGAAATGGACTCACAACATTACTAGGACCAAGTTCTACTCCTGCAGAAAGCAAAATTCTGAGAATAAAAAAAGTGGAATGCATACATTGTAAGTTTAGGCACGGATCTGAATATGCACGTCCCACTGAGCAAGTGAAAACAAAGCTTTCATACATGACACCACTTTCACGGAATTGACAATTATAAAACCTGGGAGGTAAACAAAGATGTCAAACATGGCAGAGTTACAACGCCTTGGTGTGACACTGTTTTCAATCTGGCACTGACCAAGCACGCGCTAACCACGCAAGACATGCATCACTGAGCGACACTCCTTATGTCCCAACCAGTTAATGGTAACTTAAGAAAAATGCATGCAGAATAAAACCCAGCTACATCCAATTCTACAGATTACATCACTTTTACAGGCCCACCAGAAATCATGCAGTCAAGAAAATTCTACTTGCAGAAAAAAAGATTATATATTGGCAAATAACTGTACACATTTCTCAACAAATAAAGTGCAGTTCTCCTACCCCCCCCCTCTCGCCAATTACCTAAACCACTGCTGCATAAAACACACATCAAATGGTAAATGCTGAAAAATAAAATCCATATTCTTTCAAAAATCATAATACGGTCCGTAGCTGATATCAGTTTTACCTCGAAACACTTTTGTAGAGCTCATAGTATTAAAATTGATGTTAAAAGTGCCAAGGCACAAATATGCCCCACTATTGGCCCGTTGCCAGTATCAGTTCTTGTTCTAAAATACAAGTGGTACGTCGTGTTCCTACTTGGCAACATGGAACAATCGAGAGTTGTATGTATAAAATGCAAGCAGCTCATGAAGCCTTAAACCTCAGATTTCAATTGTTGATTTCCGTTGTACTAATAATGAATTGTATAACGAATAAACACTGTAAACCTGATTTGTTATATTTTATTTCAATTACTCGTTAACATAAGGCACTTCCCTGATTTTACGAGTGGGCATTGGCCCTGCAATTGTGCTGAATCATTCGATGTGGTTGCATGACACTGGTGTGCTGTGCATATGAAGCGTACGCTCTCATCAAGCTCGCGCGAAGTTATTTACCTGTTTACCACAGCAATGTAAACACTAACTACCCACACCTAACTGTAAAACATGACACTCTGAAACTGAAATTCCTCCCACTACATTTGGTTTTTTTTATTTCAGCATCTGTATTTGGTAAGATGTATACCGTCCATGTATGAGCTTTGTAAAAAAATATAAAGAAAAACATTACCAAGATAATTTTAGGCATTTTCCAATCTTTACATGTTCATCCGGACAGCATCTATTTATCGGCATGCTACGACATTTTATAGCCTAACTACATTAAATGTACCCCCCTTCGATTCAACATGCTTTAAGAGGTGACAGACCACAACTAAGTGCAAGCGTGAACACCACCACCACATCGCCACACGACACAGATGCCGGCGAATGTGCAATTTCATAAATTATGTCACTATGTAAACTAACATTTTTTTAGGTGTCAAGTGGCCAAGCCACAGGGCATCAAAGATCTCATTATTCCCACAGGAGCAGCGACGTACACAGGGAATATTAAAGAGGGTGATGCACAAAGGGGCGCGTGGAAAGGGAGGGCACACTCCCTTTAATGCCCCCCAGTTCCAGTCCTGGTTGTGTGACCAATTTGGGGGAAGGGTTTCACAGTGAAATAGGGCGGCAATTACATCCCCAGGCCACCCATGAGCACACGGCGCTGCACACAAAGGGCAGCTTTCAAGCACAGTAGAAGACTTCATATCTGAAGCCTCGGTATCCAAACAGGCCTCGCACATGCACTCACTGTGATGAGCGAGCGGTGCTAATGGCGCAGCAGATGAGCGTGGCCGTGGTGCCAGCGACGCGAGTGCTCGGGACCAATCCTCCAGCCGCATTTCACGACCCCGTTGGCCTACGTGTGGAGAGGCTGCCCAACACGCACAGGACCCCGGCTCTCCCGCTTGCAAATACAGCTGCGGAGGGCGTTGCAATGCAGCACCCCTGAATTACGACTCATGTGGAGTGACCGACATACACGAGTACAACTCGCATCACGGTATGAGTGATAAGGCAAATGTTTACTGACCAGTAAATATAAAACCTCTTTGTTTTAGCCATCTGCCAGGTCACAAATGTACCGTTTTGATAGCTTGGCCAGTGCCATAGTGTTCAGATAGAGGATTTTAATGCACGATCAATGCAAGACGGTCAAACCTGCCTGTTGTAAATATTCAACTTTCTTTTCAAAAAATTTCTGGCCTGGGTGTTGCAAACCGGGCAGTTGGCAACTAAGTTATCATTGTACTGATGTCGACTTTCATTGGTAGACCTTCATCCTTGTGATGTCAGCTCACTCGAGTTAAGATGCCGTTGAAGGAGCAGCAGGCAGACCCTTTGACTGATTGGAGACGATACAGTTGCATGTTCTTTAGTGTTACATGCATCCAAGCAATAAAAAATCCCAGGAAATTGATGGAAAGCATGGTTGTGGGGTTTTTTTTCCATATATGGCATTTCAGCCAGCTTGTTTTTCTCATATGCAAAATATTTTCCCCACTTCAAGACGAAAACAGGGTTCTATGTGATAACTTTCCACGCAGCAAGTCACCCAACGTTGTTTGCGAGCGCTATCGATAAAACAAACAATCAGTTAAAATGAAGAGATGTTCACGTAGTGTCGGTGATGGTGGCTGTCCCATCACAGCTCAGTAGCATGAGGCCTGGGTGAAGGCTGCTGGTAGGGTGGCGGCTGTCGTTGCTGCTGGTATGATGGTGGCTGGTGGGGCACCGGTGGCCCAGTGCTGCCACAATTTTTCAGGTTCTTCTCCTGCACAGCCTGGCTGTACCCATCGCCCAAGGGCCTTCTGGGGTTCCCACCGTTGTGGCTGGCTGGTAAGTCTGACCTGCTCCGTGGGAAATGGCAACATCCGCACATTAGCAAGTGTTTTCCGAATAAGGTGAACGTAGGCAATAGCTTTTGTCGAGGAGGAGCATCAGGCATTCCATAGGAAGGGATGGGAGAGACCCCATGCAGAACTGGCATGCGAGAGCAGAGATTCATCCATATGCAGTGGATCTCGTCAGGTCATTAGTGAACAGATTTTTTTTTTCATAGAGAGACGAATCATCGCACCACCGTGTTCATGCAGCGAGAGTGTTAGGAGATGCCATGTAATGCTTAATTTCCATGCACGTGAAGCATTTGTTGCAGCGATTCAGTCCCACGGAAGAAATAACTCTAAACATAAGCCCATCAAACCAACGCAGAGCAACTTTTCAAAGAGCTATTCAAGGGACACTGACTATGTAAAATAATCTCTTCCTTCAGCAGGAAAATCAGGAGGTGTGCATTTAAGGAGAAAGACAAAGCCATGTGGAGCATTCCATCCACGCAGCCACTTGCTCAGGAAACGTGATCCCTCCTCCACCTTCACCAGATTTGAAGTGCGGTTTGCAGAGTGCTCAGAAAGTAATGAAATCTACTCGAAGAATCCGCAGAACGAAGGATTTTTTTTTTCTTTCTCGAGTCAAGCAAATCGCAGAGCAACATTGAACTCCAAACTCGTTAAGCAATCGAGAATTCCTTTACAGTTCCACTACCATGGTCGTTATTTGTAACATTAAAGGTACGACAGGTGGTCATGGAAGGACCGGGCTCGAATATTTTAGACATGCACAGATCGTGAACATGATCAGCATGCATCTGCAAATATGCAGGGGTCACACAGAGGTGGTCGACAGTTACGGGTCACAGGAAGCCTTCAACTACCCCCAGGCAAAGAAAGCAAAGGGGCTCACAATGTGCAACCTTAAAAGCGAAAGGGAAAAACGGAACGAGCCCTTGCATTCACAGAACAGCACGCCATGCACCAGGGCCACAAATAAATATGACAATCCATGACAGGAGCAGATCTGCGATGCGCAAAGACACCTTCAGTCATGAATCATTTCACAGTCGTGACAAGATGAAAAATTCTGCTTTGCCAAATATGCTTCAATTCCCATCTCTTAGATTGAGAAATTGCTTACCGTTTTCGCCCAGCAATAAAGCATAGAATTCTGACTGAGTAATTCGCAATGCCACATCATTCAGGATTGCTGATAAGGAAATGAAGAGAAGAGGGCCATGCTTGATTCCTCGCATATGGTATAAACATGGCAGTTTTACAAAGCCAGTCTTTAAATCAAGCGATGCGGCAATCAGTAAGAACGCAAAACCAAAGAAAACCACCACCAAATTGTGATTAAGATCAAAGACCCAATACCAGTTGAGAATCTCACACCCACATGGCTTAAGAGTGCAGCGCTCGCCGGCAAACAGGATTATCGACACACACAGCCAGCAGTGCCAGCAACCATCTAGGAGGCAGGTTGGACGCGCAGAGAAAATTCATGACATGCGCAACACAAAACAGCCACATCGCAAACGTGCAGGGAGAGTCGAACTAAACGGGCAGGAAAAACATTGCATACTACGCGCCCACTAGTCCGTTACTGCCGAGTAAATTATTTAGGTCATTAGGTCATACAATCGAATGAGGTGAATGGAATCGAAATTAAAGAGTGTTAGGCACCCACACATTAAATGGCTCTGTAGTCTGAACAAAGGGTGCAAAAGAAACTTACACGGCTCTACCACAATTCCACATGTGGGCATTTAGTTCCGATTAAAGAAGTCACGAACTGATAATTATTTCGAACCTATGTTCATTAACTTAACTTTGGCGTTTACCTGATAGGGGGCAAAACTGCGGAGGAAATGCCGCCTACGGCACGGTAATCAGACAGCCACGGCAGTAGCTACCGTGGTGGCATGCGTCTTGTTTAATGATTACAGTGTGCACACAAGCGAAAGCCTCGCATGTCGAGTGATGGGCCCTGCCCTGTCGGACCTCACCTCCTCTCAGCCACGTTGCTCCCAGGGCTGGCAGGCAGCTGTGCCACCTCCAAGGGAATGTGTCCCGAGGGGATGGGAGCTGCCACCGGCAAGGTAGGGCGGTTCCAGTGCTACGTACCAACGCGCAAAGTAGGGAATAAGCAACACAATAAGAAAACGTGGCTTTTGCTACCTTTTAAAACTGAATTCTCGTGATTTGAAGGGGGCTTTCGATGGGCGGCATGATTGATGTCGGTGGGACAAACCCAAAAAGATGGGTGGTTTATATGAATTCAACCGTTTCTCAAGATGCATCAACACAAGCATTTTCCATCGATCAAATGCAACACTCATCTTATGTGACACAAAATGAAACACTACAATTGAAACGTGAAAAAAAAAGTCTCTTTTAATTTGGCTAACAGCTATGAATGACATTCATAAATGGTATGACATTGACAACCGGGTCTCATTTTGGATGCTCGTTATGTGACGAAGATGTGGAGTGACATCTCAAATGTCACAAATTATTTGACTCCAGAGACCAAGGTCAAAAACCCTACCTGCTGGGTACGTTGATTACGGTTCTTTTCGGGGCTTCTGTTAAAAACAAAAGGAACGCATTAAGTATCAAGCGTATGTTCACACGAACGCGCCAACTAAATGCAGGCAATTGCATCATTGCCACACAACAGGGCACAACAAAGCGAGACTTGTGCGAGCCTGCAGTACCCCATCGCAGAGCCCTAAGATAAACACGCGGCTCGCACACATCCATGAATCACTCAACTTCAATGCAATTTTTTTGAGAATGTAATCCATATGAACGGCACTTGGTTGAAGGGACTTACATTGATGGTAAATTCCTTTGTCCAACTGGCACTGCACACAACAGGCAGTGAAAACAATGCTTTACATCATAGCTTTGATTAATACAACAGATAAATGCATTGTATGCATTTGAAGATGACCATAAATGTATGGACTAAGAATTTCTTTCACTGGCACTTTGACTAAATGACCAAGCCATGAGCTAAAAACTTGAACTCGTATTTAAATTTAATTTGATCAAAACACACGTCAATTAATGTTTATATTTCACCAAAATAAATGCATAAATGAAAGACACGGGTGGGACAGTGGCTGCAGTCCTTGGCTCGCCGTCAGAAGATTGCAAATTCTAATTCCAGTCACATGTTGGTTCAGGTTAATATCCCTATGGGGTAGACTTCTGTCAACAGTGTTGAACTATGGAGAATGGTGCTTGCCATGAGAATTTGAAATTTCACTTGCTGATTCCGGGCAGCCTCTCATTTATGAAGCGAGGAAGCATATTCTTGCTGAATAAAAGAACAGGGGCTTTAGAACTGCCATCCTCGACTGGAGGGCCGTGACCCATCAGTGAGCCGAAAGTGCCACCGAGTGGTGCATGGAGACCATACCCAAATGGGTCAAGTCGGCCTTCAGGTGTGACAAGGTTGAAAACCCCTGATGTGGACGACAGCTCAGGAACTAATGGCCATGTTGACGTGGACAAGCACGATACACACACGACCTTACCTTTCTGGAAGGAGGCTCTCCTAGTGTAGCGCTTGCTGGGTCTGCGCTCAAACGACGATGTTCTCCGTGCTTTGCTCACTTTCGTTGCCTGGAACTCTGTCCGTCCACTGGCGACAGCAGCAGAACAGCATGAGCCTCACACGCCTGGAATAACGAACACTTCAAGGGGAAACTTAATGGTGCAGTTAGAGTAACTCATGTGGACAGCACACGTGATAATGCAGACTTTGCAAAATTGAGATCAGCATGATGCTACCTTGGAAGGTCCATTTATGTATATTATTGTACATATATTTATGATTTTTAAAAAGTTGGGTACGTGTAGGTTTCCCAAGCCATTTGTAAATCGTTAACACCTTTCATGCAAAATGATTATTATAATAGATTTTAATAGCACTTTTCACCCGGGGGTCACAAAGCACTGCACAGAGCTGCGGAGAGAACGACATATATGTTACAGTCAAGCGCACAGTGTGTTCAATTATGGAATGGAACATTTATATTTCATATCAATACATTTCAAAAATGACGTTTAAATATTTCAATGCATGCTCGGCGAGACCACAACAAGACCGCCATGAATAACGTTTCTCGCAAGAATTTCGCAGAGTCAAGGGTTGGCCGCACACCTGAAGCGAAACCGCGATCCCATGCGGATGAAACTGCTGGGATCGGCGCTGGTCTTCGAGGGGCCTCGCAATCGGAAGAAGGCGTGATGCTCCACCGCACACTTCCACAGGTGCTTGCATGCCTTTGGGTGGTCGAGCCTGAAGACAAAGGTATGCTCCTGCTCCTTGGCCTGGAACCAGTCAAAGAGGTAGAGCAGTAAGAGAGACAGATGTTTTTTGTGTGTGAAGAGGTTGTAGTCAAGCAAAGTGAATCGATGGCACTTGACAATTTTTGAGATGGGGGGGGGGACGACACCAAACATTACGCTCTGCTTTACGGGTCACATAGCAGCACTTACCTGATCATCATCCTCGACGACGACCAAGGTCAACTTGGTCCTCTTGAAGTCTAACCTCGTAATCTTCGGCCTTAAAATAAAATCACACGATCTGGGTCAGTAAAAGCTGCAATCAAAACTACTGAAATTAGTGGTGTTATACTCAATATATGCTATAACTGCGCCGTAAAAGGAGCTGAGATCTTACCAGAAGAAGAGACCAATTTTGTTTTCTCCCTCAAACACCAGGACTCCTGTCGGTGTGAGCCCTAACGAATACTCATTGCCATCCCTTCCCTGCAAAGAAAGCAAAAGGACTCCTCAGTAAATGCAAACATTGGGCAATTTTAATTAAGCAATGTTATCTATGTGCATAGTGCATGAAGTCATGTTCATGCTATATACCTTGACAGAGTGCATGTCCACACCATACATTTCAAGCCACTTTGCCTTGTTCAAGTAATTCAGCTCAGCCTGTGCGGGTGTCTGTCCCCTGTGCACAAATGTCAGACATATTGAAAAACAATTGGCAACGGCGCTGCGCTATTCCGCGACGAAGGCACGAGGAGACTGCAGAGAGGCGGGGGAGGGCAGAGGCAGCCACGTAGTTGGCTGGCACCAACATTTGCCAGACGCTGCATCCTATACATTATGAGGTCATCGGCCAATTGATTAAGAAGCTCTTTTTAGCCGAGGGCGCAAAGCGGAGAAGCTGGAGGAAACCGACGCAGAACAAGGGGAGGGGGAAAAACACACAGAAACTCATCTCATCTCATTATCTGAAACCACTTAATCCTATATCGGGTCACGGTGAGCCGGAGCCTATCCCGGAAACACAGGGCGTAAGGCAGGAATACACCCGACGACGGGACGCCAGTCCATCGCCGGGCATTGCGGGACAATTTTAGTCTGCGAGCCAATCAACCTATCCAGGAGCATGCTTTTGGACTGTGGGAGGAAACCGGAGTACCCGGCGAAAACCCACGCGGACACGGGGAGAGCATGCAAACTCCACACAGAAAGGCACCCAAGCCGAGAGATTCGAACCCGGGACCTTCTTGCTGTGAGGCGTCAGTGCTAACCACTGGGCCACCACGCCACCCACACAGAAACTCCACACACAAAGTTGTCCGAGGCAGGAATCGAATGCCTCAGGCAAGACTTTTCTTTCTGTGATTCTGTGATGCGCATATGTTACCACGGCACCATCATTTAGGCAATGTCCACCCTTTAGGCAATGTCCACACGCACACCTCCGGGGTATTAGTCAATGTTAACAGTTAATCATTCACCAAGCACAATTTACAGCACACCTTATCATACCCTTCTTGTCACGAAAAGCATTTTATTGCCAACTGTTATTTATCTCGCAGCCAAAATCTTTACATCCTATCATTATCGTGTAATAAATCACAGGGTTCATATGAGCTCAGCAACGGACATGCAAGCATACTAAAGTCAAGTGATAATGTTTACCACAAAAATCTAAGAGCGTACAAACAAACCACTGCAGTTCATTGCAAGCACTGCACTGAATACATCACAGTTATTAATAAGGCGTTTTTCCCAATTGTCACCGCGGTACAACATTACTATCACGGATAATTTTCTTCCACATTTATCCCCATCCTTTGCGTCCTCTCTCTTTAAAACCATCTGTATCAGGTCGTTTGCCACGTTCTGATCGGCCCACTCCTACCAACTACTCCGCATCCCACTTCAAATTTTCATGCAGGCTTTGATGCAATCAACATCGACTGTCTTTTCAACATGACCGACACATGGTCTCATCTCATTGTCTGAAACCGCTTAGTCCTGTACAGGGTCACGGTGAAGCCGGAGCCTATCCCGGCAGACACAGGGCGCAAGGCAGGGATATACCGACGATGGGACGCCAGTTCATCGCCGGGCACTGCGGGGCAATTTAGCCTGCGAGCCAATTAACCTATGCGGCAGCATGTTTTTTTTGGACTGTGGGAGGAAACCGGAGTGCCCGGCGAAAACCCACGCGGACACGGGGAGAGAGCATGCAAACTCCACACAGAAAGGCACCCGAGCCGAGAGATTCGAACCCGGGACCTTCTTGCTGTGAGGCGACAGCGCTAACCACTGGGCCACCGCGCCGCCCCCTACACATTGTAATCTACTCTTTCTTAACACATGCGTTATTTCTTGTATCCCTGCATGCGCTCTGATTTCCACACTGGTTTTCTTGACGACACTACGCTGAATACGGCCACACAAGATCGCCGTCCCCAACAAGTAAATCCCGTATTGTTCACTTGAATGTAAAATCTCGTGCATTAAAAGATGACGTTATTACTATAACAGCTCAACATTCACACGCACGACATTTACGCCTGTGTATGTTAAATATTTTTTTACACAAGCTCGATCGGTTCGACTGAACGTGCCTGAAATAAATGACAGGGGCCCCTTATTTTGTTTTCAGAAAAGGTGAGCTCTTAAACAATGGACTGAAATATGACCGGGCTAAAAATAGAGGTCACAGTCACGTTTGCTTTGGACATAGCGACAGCACATCACGACCACCCAGTGAGGCGACGGGGGCAGCACCTGCACTCCTTCCACTTATCAAGGATGGCTTCCTCCATCTCCTCCGACTGGCTGGGGATGAAACGGAACTCGGACACCAGCGCAGGGTTGTGCTCCGAGGTGTCGCAGTCTCCCAGCTCCGCTGCAAAGGTCAAGCGGATGCATAAGCACGGGGTCGAGAGCGGTGGCACGCGCTCATGCAAGATGGCCCACACGTTCTGGTTCAGCGTTACTACCGGTCAGAATAATAACAACAATAATAGTTGCATTCATACAGCGCGCTTTTCACCCGAGGTCACAAAGCGCTGCTCGCAGCTGCGGAAAGAACGGCACGTCAACAACACAAGAACGTTATATCAGTAACAATAACGTTTTATGGTAAGTGTGAACTGTTAAAGTGAGTAAAAATCAAAGCTGTTTTAATAGTTGTCTGTTAGCAGTGATGACACTCGCCAACTGTATCAAGTACAAATGTTGGGTTGAACGGACCAAGAGGAGATCTGTAATAAGTTTTATTGCTACTTTGGATTGCGTAATGATATGGATTCGCTGGCACTGCTACCTACACACACTTGTAAGTCCAAGCAAGTGGGGCAAAGCTATGAATACAATGGCAGCAATGATAACAGCTGAATGGTTGCAGTAAGGATGCAATACATCAGCAGCTTTGACACTTTCCATCAAGCCACGCATTTAATTATAAAACATGTAAACATTGTTAGAAACAAGGATCCCTCAAACAGTTCACTGCATACATAATCACGAGTGCAAAGTCCGAAATGAGACTGAAGAGTCAATACAAATGTCAAAAAAGGCATTTTTACTAAAAACAAAGGGTGCATAAAAATAAACTGACCATCATGTTAAGAACCACAAAGATGGTTGACCACATATATATATATAACATCCATCAATTAAAAAAAAACTCACATTCCTCGATAAATTATATAAATAGACCACAGGTTATATTTTGGGCAATGATCTTATATCGATTGACAAATGCGCTGAACATTGTTTAGTTAAATGTACTTGTGCACCATTGCCAGCACGTGATCACCAAACAACAGCTAAACCACTTTATAAAGCACAACAGAGTGATGTGGGTGAAGGTTGCTAAGCATTTTGTGTTGCAGCCTTTATTTTGTTCATATCTTTGAAGCAGACACACCCGTACACCGCCAACTCGCTCTTGCCCTGTGGTATGCGCGATCGAACCACATAAGCAGCCCATAGCTTCATGTGCAGACAAGCACCTCCGCCTTAAGCACTTTTCGGGACTGAACATAACCAAACAACACGAATATGGCTGAGTGGAAAATGTTGTGTTTTGTCAAAATCGTCCGTCTTTTTCATCCTCACCAGCGCCATTTCACACACTGCTAGATAAAGGATTTCTCAAGCCAGCACACATCTGTCACCCTCGTGTCAGTTTAATATGAAACGGCTAAACATCCGTGGGCTGCTTAGCCGATTTTCGACAATCAATGTACGCAATTTGTTCAGCGTAACCCTCCTCTAACCCGAGAGCAAAGAAGTCATGCTCAGACGACCATATGCACACAAAGTTATACGGCGTATATTATCTGTTGACAAGCAGAGGATAGCGTTCATGTTAGCGGAGGAATAAACTGCAGAGGCGCTCAGCCAATTGCACCTCAAGGCCCACTTGACCCACCTGGGTCTGGTCTCCACGGACCACTAGGTGGCGCTCGCGGTCCAACAATGGGTCGCGACCCACCGGTTGGAGAAGGGCGGTGCTACTCAAATGAACACGCTTCGGGAACTAGGTGATGGGCAGTTCCTCGTAAAAACGTGATATAGTCAAAGAGAACGCAGTACATTATTAAAAGAGATGTAATAATAGGAGTGCACACACACCATTTCACATTTATTCTATAGACCCTTGACTCTAACCTTTCAGAATCAAGTGTTAAAAATACAGAATAACTCTTACAGTTGATTTTGCAAACCGTTAATAGATTTAGAAGGTGGTGCATAGACGTACAGTACCCCCAGCCATCATAACCCATGTTGACCAGAATGGTCAAGTATGCTCAAGTGATCCACGCCACCCGCAAGCAGCATGGGGAGGCCTTCATCCAGTGGACTGATAGAGGCTACGCATCATCCCTTAAACGGTACCAGCCGATTATTTGCGTTATCCGACCATCAATCTGCAAGTCGCCTGCCTACACTGTCCTGTTAACATTATCTTGCATCTTAAAATTGTAGAGCACACTGTGTGTATGTCCACAGAGCCTAGATTTGATGAAAACAAGGTAATAAATGCAAACTTATCTCATCGCTCTGTGTCAAATATAAATGTAACGTTGGAAATCACTTAAAAAATGGTTCACTACGGCTTCAATATTTTTTTGGGGCAATTCAGTCAGCTGTATGAATTCTGCTAGTTCAATCAGCTCACAAGCACCAGCTTCCATGTTAATAACAGTGTCAATAAAACATCGCTCCAGGTTACTGGATGATGTCACTTGCTGAGCTGTCACTTGGTGAATTTTGTTCCAAAGAACTGCCTCATACGCAATGTTTCATGAGCAACGACTACTAATGTACAGAGACAAACAAGTCAACGAATAAATACGAGCACAGTAGCCAAGTTACGATCATTGAATGAGCAAATGTTAGTAAACACCCGTCACGAGAAACTCACCTTGTAGACTGTAGGCTGCCAACTGCACGGCCGTTTCAAAGGGACATTCTAGCCTGCAGAGAAATACCACAATGTCAGAAACAGTACACGAAATGCAGAAGGCAACACGTAAAAGACTGGCATCAAAGGGGAAAATGCGCACAGATTATGGCAATCGAGGGCTGGTACACCAAGGAGGGTTTTTGGAGAAAACTGCAACGCCAGCACTTCAATATCAAGTGGCTCTCAAAGCGCACAGGCTGAGCCTCGTCCAAATAACCGTGGACTAAAACATTCAGTGGACGCTTCTGATGTTCATAACCAGCACCAAGTACGGCTCGAGCAAGGCCATCCTCGTGTGCAGAGATAAAACATGAAAGTCTTACTTTCCAGAAAGAATGTCCTGCTTGAGCTGGAGAACAAACAGGTACCTAGGAGGGAACAGAAGGGAGACTTATAAGGAGGGCCCCTAAAATTTGTGACATTTGCTGCCACATTTTTTGCATCAACCAGGCTTAGTGAACTACCACACAACTATGCAACCAAACACATTATATAAAGCGGTGGTCAAGAACATGAAATAACATTAATCATGTGATAACTTTATAGGTTTGCATGCAACCTCAAATGGCCCAGAAGTATGTCATGCTAAATTTAGCTGAAGTTTATACAGGAAGCCTTGAATGTGCTATTATTCAATTTACATTGATCCACTGATGTTGCTGACATGTCGTTCTCTCCACAGCTATGTGCAGTGCTTTGTAACCCTCGGGTGATCAGTGCTCTAGAAGTGCAAATATATTATTATATTATTAACAGGATTGCTTGCATAATTACTTGGAATTAAGAGATGATTGAAACATTCTATATGGGTTTTTAAAGAGATTTTTAAAAGGTGCCCTTGCAAAAATACTTTCATCAGAATAATGCAAACTCTCCTTTCAGTACAAGATATAGACAATGCCAAAGCCTATATCTAGACTTTGCAACAGAGTTCTTCAAAATGCAGGAACCAAGGCTCTGAACAAGAGTCTCGACTTGTAGAGCAACAAGCTGTACAAACCATTCATGCACACCAACGACAGCCTCTGTCTGCTATACAGCCGGCACTTGAGATGCCAAGCACTACACATGCAATCCAGTGCACATTAAACTGTGCTCACAATGGGGTGGGTTTTTTTTTCTTAACGCATAAATATTAAGAGAGAAAAAAAAACTCTCTTAAGCTCGGGAAAGTCACAAGACCGCCTGGAAATTGTCCAGCGAGACAATAAAAAATGGCACAATGCTGCATCCTGTTGCCCAACGTTTTTACAGCACCCCACAAAACACCGAGCCTCAACGACGACGAACGCCTCTCCCCATTTTACCGGCATAAAAAAAAGACAACAAGTGCATGCGCTGCAAGCGTGGCCCTCGTTCCCTGCACATGGGAAGGGGGCGGTGGGGAGTCGGCGCCCGACAGCCGCCACGACGATGTGACGGACCCAAGACGGGCACCCTGAAGCGAGTGAGTCATGGGCAAGCACCTGGTGAGCTCCTCGTGCAGGTTGTTGGGCTCCGAGGAGTAGAATTTGACGCGCATGTGGAAGCAGTACGGGGGGCCGACTGCGGGCAGCGAGGAAAGAGCGCGGAATGGTGAACGGCAAAGCAGCGAAACCATTGCAGCACAATGTGGTTTTGGTAGGCCCCTCCTGTTATGAACTTTAAAAGTGTTTCGCAAACGTGTTCATACATAGCTACTCAAGGACTTTATACGTAGCATTCGAATTTTACAGTTGTGATTAAATGCATGTACAATAAACGTAGTTGATGGAATACTGTAGTGTCATGAAACGTTCATTAACAAAAGTAGTTTAGTAAAGCAGTAAAACAAAAAGTACTTACTTTTGACTTGTTTACGAATGTTCTTGGTGTGATCCAACCAATGCTGCATGAAAAGAAGTGGCATTTGTTACACTGAGAACACTAAATTAGAATTTCAAACATTGCTAATAAACTAAAGCACTTGACATTGTTATTAAAACGTTATCGTCTGTAATAGCATGGCATTTATGAGTCCCAGAATAGTTTAGGATTGTGACAGAAATATTTTGCCAATGCCAATGTAATTTTTTTGCATTTGGAGGAAAGCCAAAATTTCGAGGGCAAATCCTCATGAGGAGATAACATCCAACACTCCTTCCAAGACATCGTCAATGTACTTGCTGTGCTTTTTCTCAAAGGCACCTTGATTTCCTACAGACTGTTGTGTATCACACGTGACGATCTGTGTGTGATCTATCATCCCCGCCTCAAAAATAATGGATTGCGGGCACGTTTCATCCGAATGAAAAAGATGTGGTCAACGGCCGTTGCAATTTTTTCTTTAACAAAACAATCGTCAATCTAGATTTTATATTAACATAACATCTACTCGTGTGTCTGTTCACAGTGGAAGGAAGCTGCCTCTTACAGAGACTTGTGCCGAGTCCATGAACTGCAGGCCGAAGTAGTCGACCTCCAAGATGTCCAGGTGGTACATCACTTGTTCAAAGAGGTCTTGGCCCACCGCCTTTTTCTGCACAATGACAAAACACGACCATCGTGAGTGATGGTCGTGTGTGGCCTCGTGGCATACGAGCACGCGCTTTCCTCTCGGCCATCTGGGGTTAGGAATACGTGTGCAGCACACCGGAAATATGACCGAACCAACGACACGTTTTCACACGGATTAGCGTGACGTGGTGACAATGAGTGCGTCCAGGCAGGTGCACGGGTGACATCGCGTCAGGCTCAACATTACAAGGTTGTCAAGGCAAATCCCAATTGGTGGACGATGCAGTCAATCACATGTCAGAAATCAATACAATGCAAACTATAATAAAAAAAGAGAAGGATTTGTTTTCCACTTTCTAGCAATGAGGGGTGGCACGATGGCCCAGTGGGTAGTACTGTCGCCTCACAGCAAGAAGGTAGCAGGTTCGAATCTCGGCTCAGGTGCCTTTCTGTGTGGAGTTTGCATGTTCTCCCTGTGTCCGTGTGGGTTTCCGCCGGGCACTTCGGTTTCCTCCCACAGTCCAAAAAACATGCTGATGCATAGGTTAATTGGCTTGCAGACTAAATTGCCCGCAGTGACCGGCGATGGACTGGCGTCCCATCGTGGGTGCATCCCTGCCTTGCCGGTAGCCGTGTCTACTGGGATAGGCTCCGGCTCACCGCGACCCTGTACAGGATGAAGCGGATTCGGACAACGAGATGAGACTTTCTAGCAATTGATGCAGGTGTTAAGATGCTCAAACACCAAACAGCAACACCAAACAGACACATATGCAAACTACTTTGTGATAAGTATACGTGGTGGTCCAAAAGACCAGACACAGCAATGTGTAATTTCCACCACTTGTTCAAAACCGGCAATGGGAATGAGCACTGCCCTTCATTCCCTGCAGCACGGGAATACACTTCGATGTTGAGTGGTGCACAATCAGAATGCGCCATGCGTTACGGTCTTTGCGGTACTGTACAGTAATTTGTATAACTGCAGTACCGTGCAGTAGCTTGCATATGAACTATTTTAATCACGATAGGACCAGGTTATTATGCCAAACACTGTTCCCACGAGCAAGTTCGACGGCGAGGCCGTGCAGTGATGATTACGCCGACTTTACCACACGCACACACACAAAATAAAACACGCGTTGCACCTGCAATAACACTGAAAACGTGGGGCTTGACGAGAGGCGTTTTACATTGACGATGGTAAACTTCGGCACTGGGCGAGAGTATTGGCCAGTGGGTGGGATTAGTGCAATCCTGGACCACGTCCACTGTATGTGGCACAATATTACATGGCAGAATCATTATTATACAGATTTGAACGCAATCGGCTCAAGAGTGAATTATCCACATTGCAATGCAATAACCTTACGATTGTGGACCAGCGTGTGCGCGTGTGTTTCGGCTCGGTGAAATCGAACGTTTGCTACTGCTGCTGCTGCATGCCAGGAATCCCGCATCCAGATATTGTAAGCTCACCGCGTAATGTCTGCTGTAACAACAAACGACTGCGACACGTGTTGGTGAAACGTGTGCCGATGTTGCCGCAATAGGTTTTTCCATAAGCGAGCATCGGTTCGAGAGTGTCTTGGAGGGGTAACGCTCGGCTAAATCCAGTCTTGCACATGCTGCCGCAGTTGGAATGCTGCCAGATTTAAATCAAGACAAGTCACGCTATCTATTTTTTTTCTTTCACTGTTAAATGAGGTTTTGACTGAAGGCTTGGGTTACACTTCTCAAGGTTATTTAGATTTCGGCATTTTGTACTCGCGTGTCAATGTTTCTAAAAGAGGGCACCTCAACAAAAAAACTGATACCAGCAACACTCCGGAGGGGCTACTGAGTCACAGCAGTGCTGCTCTGAGTCAGGAACAGATATGGTGCACGGTCTTTCATTACAGGACACCCTCCGTGAAGATGAGAACGGTACTTGCGTGCGATTGTATTGCACCGTCGGATGTTACGCCGCGACCAAGAGCCAAAACTTCACATGATCCGAGTTTTTAGAGAACAATAAAATGTCTTGCTCCGTTGGCGTGTCTGCTTAATTCATGTTACGACATCCTTCCTATTCACAGAGGACGGACATCTCAGTCCAAAGTGCAAAACAATGCACATTTAGGTTGTGCGTTTCAACTGTCAGCCTTACAGCGCAGCACAGTGTTTAAGGCTCGTTTTCGAGTCCAGCTGTGATGCAATACGTGCAGGTTGGAATTTCCAAGCTACCTACGTGGATTTGTAGGCAAATATGTTGATTAGAACATGGTGCTGTTGACAATTGAACATTTACTACACTGGGCACACCTCTGCATCGGTCACCTGGGAAATTCCAGGGTGATTCACATGCGATGCAATTACAGAATTGTTTTCAACCCATGGAAAATATCACCGCTTTTAAGTTGAATTTACAAAAGGAGCGTTAATGTCGGTATTCAACGGTGTTAAAAAGACAACCAGAAAACGGGGAAGTATGTCGCTCACGCTTAATAAAACAGCATAAGCAAACAAAGCAGTGCGCACTTCTGTGGGAAACGTCATTGAAAATCACTCTGCATGACTGATGTGTGATTAGCGACAACAGTGACTGCCACCTGGTCAGGGTAACCCACAGCCACACAAGCAGAAGCGAAAATCCACGCGCATACAGCCAACACTGATAACACCAGGTGCATTAAAAGAGTGGTTCCACAAGTCGCAATGTGAAGCCTGGAAGCATGCAAACATCACTGGGTGCCATGGCAAATGATGCTAATGATCCGTGGCAGGAAGCGACGACGAGCCAGCAACAAAAAAAATCAGGATCACACTTGTGGCGAGTGTGGGCATGCCAAAGCACACTTTCACGATGCCATGCAGCTGTACACACGTAACTTTATTCATTAACTTGGAAGCAGCGAGTGCATGCTTTTCATAGCTTACTCGCTCGCCAAAGCAAAGGGCATTTTTCCGATCGCTCCTCTTTACACTTGGCTCTATTTTCGCTCGTTAACAAATGCGGCCCAGCTGGCACCTTATTTGTCAAAAGGTTTCATTTTAAACTGGCCAAACAAATGACAGGCACTCACCAGCGCGGTGCAAATTCCAATAATGATGCAAGTAGGACGGCACAGTTCTGCTTCCCGATGAAAAGTGGAGCTCATTCAAGCAAAGACACGGCCACGACTTCAGCCCTGGGCGGAACGGTGACCCAGTGAGCAGCGCTGTCGCCTCACAGCAAGAAGGTCCCTGGTTCGAATCTCGGCTCGGGTGCTTTTCTGTGTGAAGTTTGCATGTTCTCTCCCCGTGCCCGCGTGGGTTTTCGCGGGGCACTCCGGTTTCCTCCCACAGTCCAAAAAACATGCTGCTGCACAGGTGAATTGGCTTGCAGACTAAATTGCCCGCAGTGCCCGGTGATGGACTGGCGTCTCATCGTGGGTATATCCCTGCCTTGCGCCCTGTGTCTGCCGGGATAGACTCCAGCTCACAGCGACCCTGTACAGGACTAAGCGGCTTCTGACAATGAGATGAGACCTCAGCCTTGAAACCCACCGCGCTACGCAGTGCCGCCTCTCCGTCAATTCGCCTCGAAAATTGCTCCGTATCTAAAAACGCTTCACTATCCCGCGGTTTGCGATGCGACCGCACGACCGCACAGAAAGCACCACACATTTTAACAGCGGACACCAGCAAAAGCCACAAACCAAAGCCGCAGCAATCGAGCAATCACATCCATCCAACAGGCACTGTAATAATAAAGCCGAGGCCGCAGCGACTGGCAGCGGCTGCGGCCACATTCAGTCTCAAACACAACGGACTCCGGCCATCGTGAAAGCGGCAAAGGGCTTTGGGCCAAGACGAAACCCACAGCCGCCACCGCCACCACCACCACCACCATAGCCACTGTCACTGTCGGTGCGAGAATTACTTGTGCTGCGTGAAACCGAATTCCGTGCAGCAGCCACTCGGCCAGAAGCGGAGAAACAGCGGGAGGCCGAAACCCATCTTTCATTTCAAGGGCCTCACGTCGGAGTGGGTCGTCCATCATCTCTAGAATACCTGAGCATAAGGATCCTTCTTGCCTTAAGCCTCGAGCTACAAGGGTCCCACGACTCTAAAGTCCAAGTGTGGGGGGGGGGGCCTGTGGGCTAAGTAACCGGACCGAATGTATTCTTGCGACCCAGCTCAATGGGGGAAGGAGGTGGTTCAGCAATGGGACGAGGACGAGTAAGGCGGTAAAAATATTGTTAGAGAGGACGAGAAGGGGAATCGGGGATGCGTGCGAAGTGGTGAAACAGCGGTGGTTCGAGGAGGAAGCGCAAATATATATAAGGACAATAACAGGTGTCGGTCGGAGGAGAAATTGACACGTGGAGGAGCTGCAAAAGATAGGAATGTTTGAGAAGGTAAAGAAAGAGGTAGGAGGCGACGGGAGGTAGAGGTGGTGTGAATGTGCTCCTGGAAGAGGTCCCGAATGTTAAGCGGGTGTCTGCTAGCAGTGACACAGGCGTGCATTAGGCGATTTGGGTGGCGTGGCTGGAGCCACCGCAGCAAAGAGAACCAGCAGCCATCGTCAAGAGTAGGAGGTGGCAGGAGGAGGTGTGATGAGAGGGTCTACGTGGCTCCCACCGGCAGCTCCACCGTGATGTCCGAACCGTCCAGCAGCGCGACGCGACACGTGATGGGATCCCGCGCGTCCCCCGCCGCGGGAATGTGCGCGTCCGCGTTGCCCGGCTTGCCCGGACCGTGCCCGTGAGCGTGCCCGTGACCGTGTCCTGGTCCATGCCCCTGCCCCTGCCCAGCTCCATGGCCCTGTCCCTGTCCCTGGCCCGGCGGCCGGACCGGAGCTCCCCTGGTGAATGTCCGCCGCAAGAAGTTCATCTCCACCGCCGCCGCCGACGCCGCAAGCGCGGAGCCGCTCGCCGCCGCCGTGTGTCTCGCAGCGCGGCGGCGTTGCTCGGGGAAGGCGCCCGCTCGTGTGGCCCGCGGCGTGAGGCCGTTCGCGGTCGTGCCGGGCGATGGAGGCGACGAGGGACCCGCAGGAGGAAGATGACCCGCGGTGCGCAGTCGCCTCCACGGCCACCACGGCACGCACTGCGCATGCGTCAGAGAGAGCGGCGCCGGACGTGACGGCAACACTTAAAGCCCATCTGTCACTCAGCCCCCAACCATCAACCCCCAA
>JAZEWT010000003.1:28490662-28502712 GCA_036362905.1 Mordacia mordax | reverse complement strand
AAAAAAAACGGGACAGTTGGCAACTAAATCTTTACTCCACCATCGAGCCTGCTATCACTTGGGCTGTACCGACATCTCAAAAAATACAATCAACGCCCAACAACCACTTCCACCTGTCACGTCAACGAATGGCTGATTGTGGAGTGCGCGTTCGAGACTGTGTTAACGTCATTCGCACATTCGCAAATACCAGTCTTAAAACACTCTTGAGGGTTTAGGTGTTGAGAAGGGTTGGCCAATCGCTTATCCCTCGTCATCATCGGCTTTGATCATCCCACTGCCGGATGAAGGCCGTTGCCATTCCTTACAGTCCCGCCGCGCGGCTATCCATCGAACAGCCGCACGTGTTACCCGCGACGCGATGCACGATGTCTCGTGGGCGCAACGATCAACTTCGATCAACTTCGATCGACTGAACCAGCCGCATCTTCCCGTTCATTCCACTCGAGAGACCCTTACGAGTGGCGGGGGGGGGCAGGGGGAGGGGGTGTTGTCGCTATTTCAGAGAAGGCTCACGAGTGGCGAGGTGCGCGATCAGCTGACCTCGAGATTGTACAATAACTCCCCGGACGCGGGCGCGCTCGATCAAGGGGACGAGGTGGGAGGAACAGCTTCCAACCCCCCCCCCCGGCCCAAAACTCACCGTGAGCCGCGGCCAAGAACGCGGTCTCGACGCGGATGTTTAAATAACAACGATGTTGACGCCACGGTGACTCAATGTGGACAGCAGCAGCGGGAGCCGGTCCGCAGCGAGCGTTGTGGACACGATGAGCAGCATAGAGATACCACATCTGAGATCTTGACGTCCGCGTTCACCGAGAGTTGTCGGCAACGTCTGTAAGCGGGCAGGAAAAAAAACCGCTCCTGCAGCAAAATCAAAAACACTCGACTGTCCACATCGCAGAAAGGTCCGGGTACGAAACGTTAGCTCACTGTATAATGTTCGCCTATGCGTCAGAGAGTGTCGGCGAAGAACGTGACGGGAGGAGGCATTTTTAGAGGATTTATAAATAGACGTCGCAAAGTGGGCTGATCGCAGCGCGGGCGACAGGAGAGCGCGCCGAGAGGAGAGAGAGGAGAGCGTGGGAGACAAGATAAGGCCCGTGGAGCGGACAGGCAGCGCGCTGAAGGAACATGTCGAGCCCTCATTCCTTCCCCTTCACATCGTCCGCACTCCGGGCCTTGAGGTCACAGGAGCTGGAGGAGCAGCGCTGGGCTCTGAGGCAGCGGCGAGTCCCGTCCGTTAGCAGCAGGGTTCAGCAGCAGCAGCAGCAGCAGGGAGCGATGAAGATGAGCAGGACTCCGTGGCGCGCCTCGCATGAGGAGCGGCTGGTGTGCCGCGACGCCGTCGTTCAATACGCGCTCTTCGCGGGAGACCTGGCCCTCGTCCGCCGTATCTTCACGGATCCCCTGGCGGCCAACGTGATCGTGCAGTGCCCGGGAGACCCGCAGGTCCCCACGGATCCGCGAGCCTCCTGTAAACGGTTCCTCCACCACACCGCGCGCACTCAACGGCGCACGGAGCAGCGCGAGCGTTCGACGCGTGTTCTCTTTGCGGCACGAGGCATTGTTTGAACATCTCTAAGAACCCACAAACCGGACGTCACGGTATCTGGCTCACGGCCAGCAGCAGGCCGAGTTGTTCGAGCAGCGCTGGTGCCCTCGGACCGCGTAGATGTTCCACGACTGTTGAGTAGTGGCAGCGCGCTTGTGTTCTACCGTTTACACTCTGGCTGTGGAACGCACGGGCTGACCTGGTTCAATAACCAGGTCGTCTGGCTGGGTACCGACACGCAGTTGTGTTCCAACCCGATTCCAATTGGACGTAGAGTTGGCAATGATTAATATATAAGATTACAACAGGTTTTACCATATCTGGCGATTATGTAGGTGTTAAGATCTTAACACCCGCATAATTGCTTGGCAATTATGCGGTATGTATACTGGCAAAAAGTACCCATAGCGATTAATATACTGTTGACGTTTTGTAAATTTAACGTGAATTATATGCAAATTATGCGTACATCTATGAAAAATGTGTTAAAATTGTGACTGTATCTGCGACTTTGTAAAGCGAGGCAACACAATTTGATACTCGCATCATATCGTCACATTTTCTAAAACGCTACGAACAGTTATTTATCTAGAATGATGAACCACATTGGCACGGATCTGGGAACACAGTCGTCGGTCATCTATCTTGTACAACCCTTCGCGTTTATATATTTGACAAATTCCATTTATGGAGTTTTATTAATAAGTCCACGAACCAGAGTTCTTGGAGAAGATCAACCGTACGATACAGCAAGACCGAGCCTTCTTGCTGTATCTTGGCTACCTCGTTGCGAAGCAGGTTTCATAGATCCCTACATAATCTACACTTGGCTTACACAGTACCATCAGCACACCATCCGTAACTCAGACCCCATACTCACGTTCTAGTCCACATCCCAATATTCTGACTACACGGGCAGAGTACCCGCTCTGTGGGCGATCTTGTTCCAAGCGTGCAACACGTTCTTCTGAACTCAGGATAAAGGCGCTCGAGTGCTTAAAAGGGTTAACGCGAGTACAGAAGTGGAACTTTCAATCTGAAAGTGTCAACGTTTCAGTACAGGGATCAATAAATGGGAAGTGAAGCTAACATAAGTCATGAGAGCCGTTGTACAGATTAAATGTGTGCTAATTAAGGATTTGAACTGGCTACCCCCAGTGCGGACAAGCATACAGTGCACAATCACTTGCCCTGTTATATATAGATGGTGCACACGTGACACTGTTGTTGTACGGTGTTCAGACACCACAGTGAGACATTTGGTTTTGTTTTCTCCTTTGTCATTGTGGGGACTCAGGTCGCTCGCACACGAGGCTATGCCGGTGTCTGGCGTTCTCACCCGGCGAGAACAAAATAAACTTGACGTAGGTTTTCACGGCTCCATGTGCAATCCTCTGAAGAGCCGCTCTTTCGGCGTCAACATCTGACGATGCCTTCAACGCGGGAGCCGAGATGTGTGGCGAAGGAGCGCGGCGGAGCGCTCGACGCGACTCTCTGGAAAGAGCAGTTCTCACGAGAAATCCTAACAAGTAAAAAAAACAACAATCTTGACTCGAAACCAGACGATTCCCGACTCGATCCTCTCCGCGGCCGTGCAGGGATGTGGCCGTGCCCCTCGCAGTTGGTTCTCACCACCCCGGCGCGCATCGCCGCCGGCCGCGGCTACAGCGAGTGCCTGCGGCACCTGCTGCAGCGGGGCGCGGACCCGGACGCGAACCCGGGCGGCGACGGGGCGCTGCACGCCGCGTGCGAGAAGGCGCAGGACGCGTGCGTGCGGCTGCTGCTGGAGTTCGGGGCGAAGCCGAGCGCGTGCTCCGAGCGCGGGCTCACACCGCTGCACCACTGCACCGCGCCCGAATCACTCGCGTACGTGGGGCCGGGATGGTTGGGGTTGAGGGGGTGGGGAGTTGATGGCGCACTCACCTGATCCTTCGCTCATCACGACCGCGTTGTAGAAATTGAATTGGACAAACATCTTAAAATGTGGGAGTCAACTGAACCAGAAAGATTAGAGACTCCAAGAGACTTTCTATGGAAAAGGACGGCTCACGGGTGCAGGGGTAGTGAAGTAGCCTACGTATGAATTTCAAAGCCATTTATTTACTTATATTTCTAACACATAGGTTAGGTCTCCTAATGATATGACCGCTCACGCATGGATGTAGATTATCACTACGAGATGTATGCTTTTAATTGCTCAGTCAACTTGATCACCATCACCCTCGCTCGCTCCATCATCTCTCCCGCCCCCCCCCTCAAACCACTCCCTACCCCACCCCGCACAGATGCGCGCAGCTGCTGCTGCAGTCCTCCGCCGACGTGAACGCGCAGTCGGAGGACGACGAGGAGGGCGACGCGCCGCTGCACGTGGCCGCGCGCCACGCGCTCCTCGAGCACGCGCGCCTCTACCTGTCCCGGAGCGCGAGTCCGGGCGCCGTGAACGCGCGCGGCCAAACGCCGCTCACGCTCGTGTGCGCGCACCCGGGGGTCGCCGGGGACCCCGGGGCGCTGGTGCTCGCCGAGCTGGCGCGCGCGCTCCTGTCGGCGGGCGCGAGCGTGGACGCGTGCGACCCGGACCTCCTGACGCCGCTGCACGGCGCGTGCCGCGGCGCGCACGCCGCGCTCGCCCGCGCGCTCATGGAGCGGGGCGCGCGCGTCAACGCGCTCGACTACAACGGCGTGGCGCCCCTGCAGAAGGTGCTGCAGGTGGGTGGTGGACGCGGCCGCCACGCTAGAGGGAAGGGCGTAGTGCTGGCAACCACGAATCCCTCGTGTACTGTGCTGGCCGTCGTAAAGAGATGCTCGCGAACGGCACTTGACCCTAGGTGTAGCCTTTAACAAATCGACGCAATCTGTTAAAGGCTATACCGGAGGATGTCTGGGAGGATATGTGGATACGTGTCTATGTGTGTGGATGTATGTGCGTGCGCATCTGCCATTCATCTCGTTAAGCCAACACCTGCGCCCTTTCTCTGATAACACTGCTTAGGGAGGCATTGACGCATTACAAGGTCTCAAAGTGCACCTAGCTTGGCACAAACGCATGTCTCTCGCGGCAAATGGCTCGACACGTACATGTATGAGTATGCAGGAGCGTTGGCACAGTGTGTTTAACGCAATGCATTGGGAACCCATTGAGTTTGATAGCCGCCCACGGCGAACATTAGTGGTGAGTGATATCTGAACCTGTTCTGGGCCTCCCCTGGGTCTCATCTCAATGTCTGAAACCGCTTAGTCCTATACAGGGACTCGGTGAGCCGGAGCCTATCCCGGAAACACAGGGCGCAAGGCAAGGATATACCGACGATGGGACGCCAGTCCATCGCCGGGCACTGCGGGGCAATTTAGCCTGCGAGCCAATTAACCTATGTAGCAGCATGCTTTTTGGACTGTGGGAGGAAACCGGAGTGCCCGGCGAAAACCCACGCGGACACGGGGAGAGCATGCAAACTCCACACAGAAAGGCACCCGAGCCGAGAGATTCGAACCCGGGACCTTCTTGCTGTGAGGCGACAGCGCTAACCACTGGGCCACCGCGCCGCCCCTCCCCTGGGTCGCTGTGCCTCAAATAAGTACTTGGTCTGGTGAAACGAGGGGGGGGGGGCAAGGCGAACACTGTTGACAAGTCGTTATCGAAGCGACGTCTCCAGTTACAGGCGGCGTAACTACGGGGCACGGGGATCCTTGCGCCGCGTTAACGGCACAAGATGTTCAGACATCAGCGCGTATTAACGCTCGTGCGCCGCACCGGCTGCCGGCGGCATGGCGTGGCGATGTAAAACACGGAGCGTTGCTAAATTTCCACGGCGGCGTTCGCGTGGAATCTGAACCCCCGCTGTGGCTGTGTCAGCGTGGACAGAATCCGGGGTCCACGCGCACAACGGCTCTCCTGTGGCTAATAGAAACAGAGGAAATTGGCGTCTATCAAATTAGGAGCCGGCCACAAAAAAACACAGACGTGTCTCGTCTTGAGTTAATTTGTGTTCACCGATGAGAGCGTTCAACCAGTTTCCGGATATTTTATGAATGGAGATCCGTGGTGTGCGAGCACAACAGCAGCAACAAATAATAAAAACCACCAAAGAGCTAGAGAACACGTACAGGGCCCTTAAGGAATGGTGCCCAACTAAGCCGGTATTTGTCGTAAACGAAACCCGTGAATTAACAAAAACCCCAGTGTGTATATATAATGACCGAGAGTCGCCAGAATGTGTTGTCGGTGAGGGTTCAATCGTGCGATTTGTTTTGGGTCCAATCGGGAAAGTGAAAGGAACCAAACCGTAGCAAAGCCGCACGGGTAAATCGAGACACGCGGCGCGACTGTTTATCAACTTGACGTGAAGCTCCGCTGGAGACTAATGTAAGTGGCATTCGGATCGGATTTCACATCGAGAGTGACACCGGTGCGACACTGCGGTCTGGTGACATCAGCGCCGCGCTGACGTTTCGTCCCAACACGCGGGAGCACTCTCCAAGAGTGCCTGGAGGTTGCAGCAGCAGCAGCATCAGCAGCATCATCAGCAGCAGTGCCTCGCGAAGGCGTTCGACCGCGGACGTCACCTTTTCAATCGCACGCGAGCAGCGCGAACAACGCGCGGAGGGCAGTGCGGGTGACGCGGCGGCCAGGCTCGCAATCACAACGACGAGGCGCGTTTCATTCCTAGACTACGCATTGCCGCGACGATTGTCGCCGGATCTCCTGCCTCGCGACGCTCGATTTCATCGCCGTTAACTCCATAAGGGAGCTCTTGGTAGGGGGGGGGGATGGGGGGGGGCTTCAAGAGACGACCCGGCATTATGTCTATGGTTACACTGTGCTTGTTACACTACTGTGGTTATACAGTACTTTAATTCGATGGCTTTCGTGACCAATATTATCGATTAAATAACATTTTCTGGGTCAGGTCACGCAAAAAATAGTGTCGTTTAACCACCCACCACCCGACACGGCCCATTAGTAAGGTTCGTCACGTGAACAGTGTGACAAGCCTTACTACCCCCAGTATTTGAATACTGTGGGTTCACTCTCCCACACACCGGTGTGCTGAGATAGTGAAGGAATTTGCACGTTCTGTTCGCGTGACAAACCTTACTAATTGACCGCGTGGAGTGGTGGAGGGTTAAACGGCACTATTTTGTGCGTGATCTGATCCAGAAAAATGGATTTCATCGATAATCAGTACTTCTTACACTCTGGTTATACGGTACCTCTTACACGCTCGTGCATAACCTCGTACAAGACCACTAAAATCCCATTCGGCGATTAATGCCCCCTGTTGTGAATCAATGCGCATTGTACCCGTCTCTCACGCCCGACTGCCGGCACAGTGGAGACCTGTCTCAGGGCTGCAGCCTCGGCTTGGTTTGTGACTACATTCGCGGGAATGATCCAATGACTCCTCCACGCACAACCAAGCTTGGTTGAGCATGGAGGCTGCCGTGTGCGCTCTGGGCAGCAGAGGGCAGCGCGGCCATATCCATTGGTCTCATCTCATTGTCAGAAAACGCCTAGTCCTCTAGAGGGTCGCGGTGAGCCGCAGCCTATCCCGGCAGACACAGGGCGCAAGGCAAGGATACACCCACGATGGGACGCCAGTCCATCACCGGGCACTGAGGGCACTTTAGTCTGCAAGCCAATTAACCTATCCAGCAACAGGTTTTTTGGACTGTGGGAGGAAACGGAGTGCTCAGCGAAAACCCACGCCGACACGGGGAGAGAACATGCAAATATGGATTTTTTAAAATATTGGTGATCAACACTACGTCGGCTTCGTTAACCCGCGCTGACCAACGTGATGAAGTTATGGTCAAACGCTCCTCACTGCCCGCAAGGCGTAAGGCAGGCGCCGGACTGACCAGACAGGCTTGTGGACCCATGGCATCGACTTAGCCGCGTCGCTGTTTCGCAGGTGGCCGCTTACCGCCTGGGTCACAATCCCGAGGTCTTGGTGCAGGACCTTCTCAACCGGGGTTCCGTCAAGGTGTGGCCGGGCGCCTTCCACAGGGTGAGTCCCACATTCCCGCAGCAGCGGGAGCACCGGCGTGCGCATGAACAGCGGCCGAGATCGGAACAGCAGCGCCCTGCTGCTGTAGCAGTAGCAGGAAGCAGCAGCGGAAGTAGCGTGAACAGCAGCAGCAGCGTGAGCAGCAGCATGGACACATGAACAGCAAGGACAAGAACAGCAGTAGAAGGGAGCAACAGCAGGATGAGCAGGGGCAACAGAACGTAGCACCCGGGGTAGAAAAGGCTTTGGAGATAGCGGGAATGCTCGACACGGCTATTTTAAAACAGCCACTCTTATGAGCAATTCCCAAATATCGAGATCCTACATCAGCACTCTGAGAGAGTTTTTTTATTTCCGCGCAGGTGCTGCAGTCGTGCTCCGAGGCGGCCAGTACCGTGGAGGTGCTGCTTAACGTCTATGACAGGATCAAGATCACGCAGGCGTGGAGACAGGCCATCCCGGATGACACATACCAGGTGCGCTTGTCGGAGACCTTTTCCCGAGTACTAACAGTCTTCGACATGGAACAACCCCAGACCATTGTGGGCCGTGATGTCCGCCCGCACCGGCAAACAGACATTTCCAAAATAGTTTCACTATTCTGGAACAGTTTCACAATTCTGGAAATGTCCAGAATTCAAGACATTTCGCCTCCCACGATGGAGTCATCGTGCGTTTTGTCGCTAAGGAACACTCGACGCGGCAATTTCAAAACAACAGCTATGGAGAGCAATTGTCATACATTGAGCCATGAAAACGCACACCAGTGGTATTCACTATTGTTCAGCGGGGGCTTGAAGATATGTTTGTGACCCAGTCCAAAAGCTCGTTGTTAGAAACATCATACATTGGTCGCGACAGCCTTCCAGTTGGAATAACCAAGCTAGCCTGCGGAATGAATGTAGCAGCAAGCGTGTGGTGTCACTCGAGTGAGAGCTCTATAGAGCGATTCGGAGCGGTGGTTCTCTAATGCGCTGCGAGCTTCTACCGAGAGGCAGAGATTCTCCTCCCATCACGCGCCTTCGTCTCGACTCGGAAAACAGCGCAATCCTTGTGCCATACCAGGCCTAATACGTACGCAAGCAATCATCGCCGATCGCATGTCACACAATTTGCCGGCGTTAGCTTCTTGTCAAACCACGTGCTTCACAAGAATGTTATAGCGGCAATGTAAAGACATCTGCACAGTAAATCACGAGCTCTGGCTCGAGCGCGGATCCTAATTTAGTGCGCGCCTCAAAAGACATCCGCTCTGCTTTCTCTTCTGAAAAAAGCATCCCATCACAGATAAATTACGCAGCCTCCTTCACAACATGTTTACGCAACACGGATACCGCTGCGTTAGAAGTGCGCAAACACGAGCGGAGGATGTGTCATCAGCATCAGCTGCTCACTATGTCCACATGATGTACAGCGCCTCTATCATAGAGCAGCCAGGGCTCCCCCGCACTCCGGTCCTCGCGACCCGGCCACGATGCACGCGTACAACGCCTAGCCCGCCCGCGCCGTCCGTAGCTCGAGCAAGAACCCTGCGCTCTCGGGGCCTCCACGCGCGTCTCTCCGCATCCAGACTCGCTGCGATGGGGGGGCGCTATTATTGCTACACCAGGGGCTCCGAACAGGGGCAGGCCCTCCCTGTCTGGCGGTTGATCGACACAAGGGCCCTAGAATTGCACGTAGACAAGAGGCACGGGAGCGCTGTTCCTTACCGCTTTTCCTCCCGCAGAGACACGCCGCCTTCTACGACTCGGTGTTCGCGCTTCAAGGGTCGCCGCGCGCACTGCAGCACCTGGCTCGCTGCGTCCTGCGCTCGCACCTGGACGCGCGCTGCGCCGAGGTCGTCCCGCGGCTCCCGCTTCCCCGCAGCTTGCAGAGCTATCTACTGCTGGAGCCCAGGGGCTACGTACACTAGAGGGAAGGCAGGGGGAAGGCCTCGTGAGTGGACCAGCAGCAGCACGGGAACGCGGCGTCGCCAGAGCTGTGATGTCTCGTGTTGGGCCCGCGGCTCTATTTCATCTCATTATCTCATCTCATTATCTGAAACCGCTTAATCCTATATAGGGTCACGGTGAGCCGGAGCCTATCCCGGAAACACAGGGCGTAAGGCAGGAATACACCCGACGACGGGACGCCAGTCCATCGCCGGGCATTGCGGGACAATTTTAGTCTGCGAGCCAATCAACCGATCCAGGAGCATGCTTTTAGACTGTGGGAGGAAACCGGAGTACCCGGCGAAAACCCACGCGGACACGGGGAGAGCATGCAAACTCCACACAGAAAGGCACCCGAGCCGAGAGATTCGAACCCGGGACCTTCTTGCTGTGAGGCGTCAGCGCTAAACCACTGGGCCACCGCGCCGAGAATTGCTCTTTAGAAATATCGTTCTGAATTGTTTTCCCTCCGAGATCCGACTTCAGGCTTCTGAAGTCGGATGTCGGAGGGAAAAGGTCGTGAATGAGAGCGGAGGGACGCTATCCCGAAAGAGTAGCTCTTCAAAAAGCAATCGTCATACATCGAGCCGACACGACCTGCACACACCAAGACAATAGTGCACCGTCAATAGCAGACGTTGCAAAAACTGCAGGATTTATCCTCGTGTAGAGAAAGGCGAGGCTTTGAGGGGTGGCTCTCGGCCCTACCGGGTGATTTAGTCCACGAGGTTGGGAGACCCCCCCCCGCCACCGCTCGCTGGTGACGCGCGGTGTGGAGTCGAGGAGGCGACCCCTTAACGCGGCAGGGTGCGGACGCCTGCCACCAGCAGTGGATACGTTATGGATGACGACATCGAGACGATGCCACTGACGATTAAATGACGATGTATATACACACACACACACACACGCGCAGGACTCGAATTACGCAGACGCAGTTGTCCGTCAGGGGAAATTAATCAGCCAACGAACACCACTCGGGTAGATCGATGGCGCAGTGGTTAGCGCGTTGCGCTATGAACCCTACGCCATAAGTTCAATTCCGGGTCACGGCTAATATAGGTGGCGAGTAACTTTTCAGCCAGACCTGCGCGCCTTATTTACCGACGGTACGTACGAGCGTGGTGAAGTATGGTGAAACCATCCGCATGAACGACACGACGTGAAGAGACTTTCATATGCCAGTGGATCTATGGCTCTAATTAAAAAAACACACACACACATTGAAAAACTACACTCATCTCATTGTCAGAACCGCTTAATCCTGTACAGGGTCGCGGTGAACCGGAGCATATCCCGGCAGACACAGGGCGCAAGTCAGGGATATACCCCCGATGGGACGCCAGTAAATCACCGGGTATTGAGGGCATTTTAGTCTGCAAGTCAATTAACCTATGCAGCAGCATGGGTTTTTTTTGGACTGGGGGAGGAAACCGGAGTACCCGGCGAAAACCCACGCGGACACGGGGAGAGCATGCAAACTCCACACAGAAAGGCACCCGAGCCGAGAGATTCGAATCGGGCCCTTCTTGCTGTGAAGCGACAGCGCTAACCACTGCGCCACCGTGCCGCCCATAGACTACAACTCGTCCTGAGCAATTCGTGTACCGTGGAGCGGTGGATGGGTAGTGGCGAGGGGGGAGAAGCGGGAAGAAGACCATGTGTGTTGTTAATTAACGCAGGGCAGGTGAAGGCATTCGTTGGCGTTTGCCACGTGTTTCACAGCTCTCGCTCCCGTCTTTGTCGGTAATTGATATCAGTGATAATTGGCCTGCATTCACCGTACATTACACCGCGCGGGAGAAGCGCGTGTTGGTGGCTAAGTGGCAGACGAAACGCGTGCACCCTATTAATTAACGTGCGGTACGAATATCCCGGCCTTGCCTCGACTTCGGTAGCAGTCTCACCACATTAGAGACGTCTATTTTTAGAATTCGTTTTACACAGGCGGCACAGTTGCCCAGTGGGTCGCGCTGTCGCCTCACAGCAAGCAGTCCCGGGTTAGAATCTCGGCTCGGGTGCCTTTCTGTGTGGAGTTTGCATGTTCTTTCCCCGTGTCCGCGTGGGTTTTCGCCGGGCACTCCGGTTTCCTCCCACAGTCCAAAAAACATGCTGCTGCATAGGTTAATCGGCTCGCAGACTAAATTGCCCGCAGTGCCCGGTGATGGACTGGCTTTCCATCGTGGGTATATCCCTGCCTTGCGCCCTGTGTCTGCCGGGATAGGTTTCGGCTCACCGCGACCCTGTACAGGACTAAGCGGTTTCTGACAATGAGATGAGTTTTACACACCGGGGCATTTATATGAGGGGCGTTATAGGAGTGAAATTTCGCGGTTGAAATGTAGACTTTATGGAACCAATTCTGTTTCTCCTTACCTGTTTTGCGACACGTTTCTTCAGGGCCTTTCTTGCACAAAATCCAAATAAAAAGCACATTTCCAACCGCCTCCAATCTGTTGATATCTGGTAACACCGTCGCGATGTGCCTCAGCAAGCGGAGAGCGCGCACAACTCGTTAATCATCCGCGCGGAGAGGCACCCGAGCCGGGACTCCAAACA
>JAZEWT010000003.1:28478010-28489559 GCA_036362905.1 Mordacia mordax | reverse complement strand
GGCGTCCCATCGTGGGTATATCCCTGCCTTGCGCCCTATGTCTGCCGGGATAGGCTCCGGCTCACCGCGACCCTGTACAGGACTAAGCTGTTTCTGACAATAAGATGAATAATCATCTACAGACGTCAACCCATTGTGCTTCAAGGTGTTTCAAGACCAGCTCTCGTTCAGCGTGGAATCATAGACTGAGTACCTTGTAGCGCTCCCCCTAGTGGAAGCCCCTTGTCGAGCAGTGACGGCAGCGCCGCAGAGCTGAATTGATGAACTTCCGACGCGGCTTATCCGAAAGAGCAGCTTTTGAGAGCAGTTCTTATGAAGTGTGTTGTCGAGTGGTTGAGCTGCCATATAATGACCTATTATCTGAACCTGCCCTAGGTCTGTCCTAGATCGACTCAGCCTGAAATAACAACTTGTTTAACGTCTCTGGGTGTCAGCTGCAATCGCTGCAAAAAGCTATACCAACGAGCTGTGCATGTACTCACACTGTCAATCAACTGCTGTTGGACCAGGACCCCACCACGCCACGCAGTTCGCCGGAGATATATGAGCATACTCCACCACGCTGGTCAGGCGGGAGATATATGATCATAGTTCACCACGCTGGGCAGTGCAAGTTTTTGGGAGCGATGATCGTAGATGTTGGAGCACAGAAGAGATAATATTTGCATTTCCAGAGCGTCTTTCACCCGAGGGTCACAAAGCGCTGCACAGAGCCGTGGAGAGAACGGCATGTCAACATCAACAACATCAGAGTAGATGAATTAGAGTTAAAATTGCTATAAATCAATGACGGGCATAAAATAACATAACGAACAATTGTTGAACAAATAAAGGAAAGAATAATTGCTCCTGAGCAGGCGCAGGTCAACAGCGAGCCATCATCCGAGCACAACAGTAAGCACCATCAACAGTCCTAGCCAGAGGACTTAAATGCCTCACGGAACAAGTAAGTCTTGAGACGGGATTTGAGGATGCCCAGGGACTCAGCTGAGCGAATCTCCAATGGAAGGGAGTCCAGAGTCTGGGAGCAGTGCGCGAAAAGGCTCTGTCACTCATCGAATGGAGGTGCGATCTGGGCAGATGCAGCAAGTCCGTGTTGAAGGGATCGAAGTTGGAGCAGAGGACAGAGGTAAACGCTGCGCCACTACTCTCTGCTGCTCTCACCGCATAACCCCGTAGCTAGGATCAACCAGTGCGGGCTCAGCTTCCGAGAGCCCACGAGCGCATTCCGAATGCGTTGGCTCTCGGCGTAGTGAAATAATTAAAAAAAATCTAATACAAATATCCCAACATGAACTGCATATTAAACAAGCCGCCAGTGATGCTGGAACGCTGCTCACAGAAGGGGCATATTAGCCACAGAGCCCAGTCATATCGGACAGTTCCTCCAGTTGTAGAGAACGGTTACATTGCCTGAATCATATCCTGTGATACATATCCGTTTTCCTTTTAACCGAGCGTTATTTACAGGCGCGTCCGATTGACTGCTACGTGTGCTCGTGCGTCACTGCTAAAGCAGTCTCACAAACTTTAGCTGCTGCTGCTGCTCGCGTCCCATCGCTAAAATGAGGAGTGTGGGGGCTCCAACCCTCATCACCCCGTGACTCCTGTCACTACGCGCACAGCGGGGCTCCCCCACCGCGCTTCCGAAATCACTGCCTCCCCCATGACACCCCCCCCCCTCGACAAAATCCCTGGCTTAAATCCTTTAGAAGGCAAGAGCCCGTAGTTCCTGTCCCGTCACCGGCACAGGCCGGGATAATTTAGATATCGAGAGGCACTAATCGGCTTACTAGGCAAACTCCCTCCGTCAGCGCGTCCACTTGCGCGGTCACCCAGGGAACGGCCCCCCGGGACCGTGGACGAGCGAGCCGAGCCAGGCCAGCCTAGGGCAAAGGGCCCGAGCTGAACCAGGGCCAGGACTCGATCGGCGACCGGCTGAGTCGGGCCCAGGTCAGGGCCGAAAGGGACCCGAGTCAAACCAGGCTGGCGCCGGGTCGACGCAGTGCGGACGTTGCCACGTGGACGGTGCCGCGGTGCAGCTGTAAGGAGACCCGGGAACGCGCAGGTTCTGCAGAAGACACGGATTCGCGTGTCATGCTCACGCACTGCTAGATCTCATCTCATCTCATTGTCTGAAACCGCTTAGTCCTATACAGGGTCACGGTGAGCCGGAGCCTATCCCGGCAGACACAGGGCGCAAGGCAGGGATACACCCACGATGGAACGCCAGTCCATCACTGGGCACTGCGGGCAATTTAGCCTGCGAGCCAATTAACCTATGCAGCAGCATGCTTTTGGACTGGGAGAAAACCGGAGTGCCCGGCGAAAACCCACGCGGACACGGGGAGAGCATGCAAACTCCACACAGAAAGGCACCCGAGCCGAGAGATTCGAACCCGGGACCTTCTTGCTGTGAGGCGACAGCGCTAACCACTGCGCCACCGCGCCGCCCACTGCTAAATGTAGATTTTTTATTTATTTACCGGTGTGGCAGTCGTGTGGCATGCGTTGTGCGCGCGCGGCGATGTGTGTGCACCTGAGTTTGACGTGTTCGACGGACAATCCCGTTTAGCGTGTTACCCGGCTATATTGCAAGGGATGTCCGTGGTTCTGCGTGAACGCAAGAGCAAAAACAAAAGACAACACACACAAAAACTCTCAAACGTTAGAGATACGGACGGGTGCGGAGGAACTGCTGCACCGCGCATCGCCCGTGCGCGCTGCACTTGCGGTGCGTCAGGCTGACCTGCTGCACGCGATCCGCACCAGTTTGTTGAACAATTATTTTTTTATCGTTTATTTTATGCCCTTCTCGAAATTATAGCCGTCATTTGACTTTTCAGTTGAACTTTTCTGATGTTGTTGTTGACATGCCGTTCTCTCTACTGCTCAGATTTATAACAAAAAACTAAAACGTTATTGCTTAGGTGGGGCTGTTAACGCTATGGGTACTTTTTTGCCAGTATACATATATAAGATTACAACAGGTTTTACCGTATCTGGCGATTATGCAGGTGTTAAGATCTTAACACCTGCATAATTGCCAGATACGGTAAAACCTGTTGTAATCTTATAAAACGTTATTGTTGTTGATTTGCCCGTTCTTATGTCATTGTTGTTGCTGACGTGCGGTTCTCTCCACAGCTCTGTGCAGCGCCTTGTGACCCTCGGGTGAAAAGCGCTTTAGAAGCGCAGTTATTATTTATTATTAGCACCACGCGCACGCCATCAACAAACGTCCCGTCAATCACGCCACCTGAAAATTGACACACATACAATGAGCGACGTTTCGGGGAGTCGTCCTTCTTCATAGCACATATACCATTCAACGAACTGTCTTAAATGGCTATCGTCCCAAAACGTTGCTGATGAGTTTTTTGTATATATAGTTTAAACACCATGCGGTAAAGCGTCAAGTCAACATCTTAATGAAAAAAAACCATTGTACAATGTGACTTTGATTTTAACTACCGGAGATAATCTTTCAGATTTGTTGTTTATTTGACATGTATTGGTGCGTGCGATGTAAGTCGCCCTGGATAAGGGCTTTTGCCAAATAATACTGAATAAAAATATTATTTCACAATGCTTTTTGTTTGTTTACAGTTCTGTGAAGACCGCAAAACACGATTCTATCTTAATTCTTAATTTTTTCTTTATATTTGTGTCACCTGATAGGCCACGGGTTTTTATATAAATAGATTGTGTGCCCGCACGGGGGAGGAGAAGAGAGGAAGGCCGCAGTGTAAGTGATCTCATCTCATCTCATTGTCAGAAACCGCTTAGTCCTGTACAGGGTCGCGGTGAGCCAGAGCCTATCTCCGCAGACACAGCGCGCAAGGCAGGGATACACCCACGATGGGACGCCAGTCCATCACCGGACACTGCGGACAATTTAGTCTGCAAGCCAGTTAACCTATGCAGCATGTTTTTTGTACTGTGGGAGGAAACCGGAGTGCCCGGCGAAAACCTACGCGGACACGGGGAGAACATGCAAAGTCCACACAGAAAGGCACCCGAGCCGAGATTCGAACCCATGTCCTTCTTGCTGTGAGACAACAGCGCTACCCACTGGGCCACCGTACCGCCTTTGTAAGTGATGCATGTGAGAACGGCATGTCAGCAACAACGACTTAAGAACGGCAAATCAACAACAATAACGTGTTTTTTTTTTACAAATCTGAGCTGTGGCAAGAACGGTATGTCAACAAGAACAACATCAGAGCCGTTTAACTGAAGGCCAAATAATGGCTACAATTTAGAGAAGGGCATAAAATAATCCTTAAAAATAACTGTCCATTAAAAAACAAAGGAAGGAATAAGTGTTATTGAGCAAGCGCAGGTCGGCAGCAAGCCATTATCCCAGCACGACAATAGTGAGCCGCATCAACAGTCCTAACCTTGAAAGCCTTACGGAACAAGTGAGTCTTGAGACGAGATTTGAAGCTGCCCAGACAGTCAGCTGATTGAATCTCAAATGGAAGGGGCATTCCAGAGTCTGGGAGCAACGCGCGAGATGGCTCTGTCACCTATCGAATGGAGGTGCGATCTGGGCACATGCAGCAAGCCCGTATTGGAGGATCGAAGTTATCGTGTTGAGTCGTGTTTGTGAAACGGTTGCATGCACATCGCGCAGCACCGCCAAACTATTGTCACGCCGCACACCCTCGTGTGCGTACTGTGACAGCGTCGCTTCCCTTGGCATCAGACACCACTGCCTATCACAGGACTCCGGTTCAATACGCGTGATGGTCCACTTGCGGAAAGAAAGTGCCCCGGTTCGATTCCCGGCTCTGGTGCCTTTCTGTGTGAACTTTGCGTGTTCTCTTCCCCCGTGTCCAGTTTTTGCCAGGAACTCCAGTTTTCTCACACCGTTCAAAAAAACCCCCACGCTGCTTTCAACGTTAATTGGCTTGCTTAGTAACTAGCCCCCGGTACCCTGCGATGTACTCGCGTCACATTATGGGTATAGCCCTGTCTTATGTCTTATGTCTGTCGTTAGAGGCTCTGCCATCCCCCCCCCCTCCCGCAACCCTGCACAGGATTAAGCGGGTACAGATACTGACTGACTGATGATGGTCCACGCATACGAGTGGGACGTGCAAAACAAAATATATAACAGCAGTACATCACGTAAAACATGTGTATTGATTCATTGGTTACTGTTCAGCGGGCGGCGCGGTGGCCCAGTGGTTAGCGCTGTCGCCTCACAGCAAGAAGGTCCCGGTTTCGAATCTCTCGGCTCGGGTGCCTTTCTGTGTGAAGTTTGCATGCTCTCCCCGTGTCCGCGTGGGTTTTCGCCGGGCACTCCGGTTTCCTCCCACAGTCCAAAAAGCATGCTGCTGCATAGGTTGATTGGCTCGCAGGCTAAATTGCCCCGCATTGCCCGGCGATGGACTGGCGTCCCATCGTCAGTATATCCTTGCCTTGCGCCCTGTGTCTGCCGGGATAGGCTCCGGCTTCACCGTGACCCTGTGTAGGACTAAGCGGTTTCAGACAATGAGATGAGGGGAGAGAGGTTACTGTACGGCATGACTCGTCAATAAACCTGAACGGTCCAGATCCAGGAGCGAGCCTCGTGAGATGTCCGTGTCTTTGGCGATGGGGACGCGGGACAAACGAAACGAAAATCTCATCTCATTGTCAGAAACCGCTTAGCTCCTGTACAGGGTCGCGGTGAGCCGGAGCCTATCCCGGCAGACACAGTGCGCAAGGCAGGAATATACCCACGATGCGACGCCAGTCCATCACCGGGCACTGAGGGCAATGTTGTCTGCAAGCCAATTAACCTATGCAGCGGCATGTTTTTTGGGCTATGGGAGGAAACCGGAGTGCCCGGCGAAAACCCACGCGGACACGGGGAGAGAACATGCAAACTCCACACAGAAAGGCTCCCGAGCCGAGATTCGAACCTGAGACCTTCTTGCTGTGAGGCGAAAGCGCTACCCATTGGGCCACCGTTGCTTCCCGAAACGAAAGCAAAGTAACCGAAATCAAACAAAATGAGCCGCAAACCCGATGTCTGTGGCGACGATGGAGGCGCAACCTGGCGCTAGACTCGCGCAGAATCACGATTCGAGTGCGGTGTGGATTGGATGCGAGGTCATCATGATGCTGTACTATGGCAAATGACACGTGCCTCGAGTTGGCTGGCTGGCCGCTGGCTGGGCTCCTCTCCACCGCAACAAAAACTCCATTGTTAGTAGTTGCCGGCTGTGGTACTGGAGCTCGATAGATGACTGGCTACGGAGGATTTTCAGTGTAACAAATTAACATCGTTTTGAATTTGAGATGCCGGAATAAGTTCTGAAGACAAGAATATCAGACGGAGTAAAGAAGGCAACAGACTGAGATTTAATTTATAATCGATCTAGCTTTTCAATTTGTGCTCCTATTGTAAATCTATACTTAGAATATTCCTTAAATCCTAGAATATGTTTAAATAACCCACAAAACAGGTTATCTTTGCACTGTAAGAAGAATAACAACTATCCCTTATTATGTGCTGCAGAACAATGATTCTCTTATATATGTATAAAGACAATATGTATAAAGACAACCCTAAATGACGGCCGTCTATCAATCCACCGCTGGACATTCCCCTCCACGTTGTCGGTTGACCATACTTCACCACGCTGGTCATTGTGGGTTGATATCAGTTCCCCGTCTAGGACCGCTTACACTTATAAATCATGGCACATAGCAGATTAGCAGCCCCGACACGCATGCTGCTGGCTCCCGTGTAGGTGGCTCTTAACACACATGTAGCTTCCTATGGCTCCCCTCGTCCGATGTGTTGCTTAAACCGATGTCTCCGTCGTCAGGGACGGGGTACATTTTGAAGCCACAGAGGTCCTATCGTGAAGTCACGATGTCATTTGTTACGACACCCACTGCTCACAAGCCATGAATGGGGGTGGTCTGCCGCTGCCCGGGTAGTTGAGGCGATAGATCTCGTCCGCGCACTTCATTCATAAATCCGGCAGCGATTCCAGCCGCAGGCAGTCAGAGCGCGGGTCGTTAATTCGTCACAAAACATAAACAACGACGAACGGAAGCTGACCTTGGATGTCCGCGTCAAGCGCCCGGGTCACGAGTGACGGCGAATCTCAACGCGAGCATTTGCAAACGTATACAAGCGCAGCCACACGTCGTCATCTCCCCTATTAGATACACTCAGTGCCTCGGTGTGGCGGTCGTGAATGGACGCGACCTTGCTCTCGACTGCAGTTGGAATAGATGGAGGGACAGGATATTGATAATATAAAGTTTAGTCAGGACTGATCCCTCGGCTCGGGTGCCTTTCTGTGTGAAGTTTGCATGCTCTCCCCGTGTCCGCGTGGGTTTTCGCCGGGAGCTCCGGTTTCCTCCCACAGTCCAAAAGCATGCTCCTGGATAGGTTGATTGGCTCGCAGACTAAAAAATTGTCCCGCAATGCCCGGCGATGGACTGGCGTCCCGTCGTCGGGTGTATTCCTGCCTTACGCCCTGTGTTTCCGGGATAGGCTCCGGCTCACCGTGACCCTATATAGGATTAAGCGGTTTCAGATAGTCAGGACTGTTGACGCGGCTCAAGGTTGTCGTGCTGGGATGATGGCTCGCTGCCGACCTGCGCCTGCTCAGGAACACGTATTCCTTCCCTAGTTTGTTGGAAAAATACGTGTATCGTTTATTTTATGTCCTTCTCTAAATTATAGCCATTACTTGACTTTCAGTTAAACTGCTCTAATGTTGTTGTTGTTGCTGACACGCCGTTCTCTCCACAGCTCTGTGCAGCGCATTGTGGCTCGGGTGAAAGGTACTCTGGAAGTGCAACTATTATTATTATTATCACGTAGCTGCCAACGTTTTTTCTTTGCGCTGGGTTCAACCTGCTCTGAACAGCGGTGAATAATGTAGGGAGAATCGTTCTGAAGAGACGTTCTTTCAGGATGTCGAACGTTCCTCCTCTCATCCTCCGCAATATTTCGCCTCCCAATATTTCGCTGGACGCATAACCAGGCTTCTGGGCGATCACTGACTGACGATTGCTCTTGACGGTAACGATGATGGGAGGGTAACAAATTGGGAGAGGCGACACGTCGCGAAGGAGAGTGAGGAGGAACGCTCGGCACGCGTGTGCCGGAGGCGCGGCTCTTAAGAGCAAGCCCCGTACACCCACATCATCGGTACGCTTAGGGAAGCCTGGATGTCGGGAGTCGACGCGCTGCCCGCTCCGGCACCGCTCGGTCCACCCGCCGCCTCGCGTTGCCCAAGCGCAAATTCTAACACGGGATCTACAACGTGAGCAGAGCGGTTCGATTCCGCCCGAGTTCGATTCTCGGACACGGATGAAATCATGGACAGATCCTCGGGGCTCATTTCCAAGCCCCAATGGTTCCCGCGGGGGTGATGGTCCAACTGTGCTCAAGACCCACTCGGCGCGATGAAGTCTGTGTTCAGCCACAAGCAGATTGACTGGGGGCGGTGAATGATTTGTCACTCAAAGGAACTGTTGAGCTGTGTATCTCGTTTTAACAGTTGTTCAGAGCAAAGGGATAAGCAAGATAGTAGTTAACTTGGGGTGTACCCGGACTGGGACTCAAGTCCATCACATGGCGCCGGGAGTAATTTAGTCACGCCATTTAACCCAGGCAGCATGTTTTTGGACTGCGGGAGGAAACCGAAGTACCTGGCGAAAATTCAAAATCCACGCGGACCCGGGAGGGGGGGAAGTGTATGTTTAAAAAAAAAACAATTTAAAAGTTGTTGTCGTACTGGTGCCGTTGTTGTTGACGTGCCGTTCTTTCCGCAGCTCTGTGCAGCACTTTGTGACCCTCGGGTGAAAAGCGCTCTATAAATGCAATTATTATTATTATTAACATGCAAACTCAACGCAGAAAGGCACCCTGGCAGGAATCGAACTGGAAACCTTCTTGCTGTGAGAAGGTAGCCCTACTCACTGCGCCACCGTATATATTGTGGGCTTGTGTATAACAATAAACTCATTTCACGAGCGACGACAAGCAATTTATAGAAATGTATTTATATTATTTTACATTTACCCGAGTAGTGCAGATGTCGTCTATGCGCTAACACCACATACACAGGAGACTCACAACCTAGATCTATAAAATAGATTATAAACTGTGATTGTGAACAGATTAGGGGTCATTTTCCGGCAACAACCGCATTCGTTACTCAGTGGCGAAGACGTCACCACGGCGCCTGTGCCAGGCTATGTGCACTTTGAAGCCACTTCACGTGGCTTCTTCACCTGGCTCCAATGGGCATATGGCCTGGTACGTACGAGAGGTATGGGGACAGACCCATGTGCTTTGGGTTGCCTGACTGAGACGACTGGCAGATGCACAGCACCTATGCTCGCTTCTCTGCCAACTTGCTGTGTTTTAGTCGCCCGGCGCTCCGCTCGTTGTTGTGAGCGTCGCTAATCCGCTCGTCGCTGTTGTTGGAGGGCGACTGCCTCCGACTGCCCCGTAGCGTCGTTCACGATCCTCCTTTGCAGAGGTCGATCTTGACACCGCTGGTACCAGTCCACGCAGCTCCAGGTCCTCCTGTGCCACATCGGTCCATCTCTTCTCTAGCCCGTGCTGCGCCCGTTTAGCCCTCCTCGCATTGGAGGGCAGGCAATCACAGACGCAAACGAACCTTTCTTCTAAGGCCTTAGTAGATTTTTTGAGTAAGTTCTGTTAGCGAGCACCTATGAATGCCGGCACGGCACATGACGGAGTGCACGGCCAGCGCTATAGCCGTCCGCCTTTGTCTCTCTTGTGGCAATGGTTGAACACCGCACAAGGAGCTCATTTGAGAGCCGAGTTCGATACAGGAGATGCCCGGGATTGGTTTTTAAAAATCGTTACTGGCATTGGCGGAGATCGGGAATCGAACTGGGGTTGGTAGCGCGTCTAACCGCTGCGCCACCGCTCCCCAAAACAATCTCACACACGCACACACACAGGTGTGCGCGCGTACACCCGTCACACAGAGGCACACACGTAGCGACCACAAAGGCACACAAAGGCACACGTCGCGCACAGACACACGCACAAAGACACGCGCTTGGCTTCTCTCTTGAGCCGGAGCGCCACGTCTGCTTTGAATATTACTCTCTCAAATTCACGACCCCCACCATCCACACCTCATCCATCACAATTATTAACGGCTGATTTGGGCGGCGTGGGCCGTGGAGTCGCCGCCACACTCCGCCGCGCGGCCGCGCCCCTCCAACTAATCGCCCAGCCTCGTCGTCTCAGCCGGCGGCCAAGTGAACAAGGGTCAGTTAGCGAGCGCCTATTAAAGGAAGCCCGCACGACGAGGGAGGTGCCGCACAGAGTCACGCACGCCCGGCCACCTCCGTTGAAGTCACGCAGCACGTTCGCAACGCGTGTTCCTTTTCGGCCGAGTGGACCTACACGAGACCCAGTGCAGCTTCAGCGGGACAATGACTACGATTGCATGGTTCCAGTTGTTGGGCCGGAGAGGGTAAGCGTCGTGTGCTAACCGCTCTGCCACCGCTCCTCACACGTTAATGTGCGCACGCACCATACGAAGTATGCGAGTAACACAACCACAACCGCCATTCGCCACTAAGAGGCGATGACGTCACCACGGCGCCTGTGCCAGGTCATGTGCACCTTGAAGTCACGTGAAATGTCGAAGGCTCGCTGACAGGTCACGGCACAGACCAAGGTGTTATGGGTTGCCTGATTGAGATGACTGGCAGATGCACCACATATGCTCCCACACACGCACAAACACATAGTTACATTAATGATGTAATATTGTCACGACTCTATCTGACGAGACTTGCTCTAAACTCGCCTGATGATGCCCCCAATGTGGGAGGACAAATGTCTCCAAGGAGAGAGGAGGAACGCTCCACACGGCTATCTCGAAAGAGCAGTCCTCAAGAGCGATTCACAAAGAGACACACTTCACACACGCCACACACACACACCACGCATGCCATGCGCATCGCGCACACCTCGCACGCGCCATATGAAACACACGCGCACAGTCACACAACCCATCGAGACGTCTCCCCAATATGCCCTGCAGAAGTTCTCGGTGCTTGTGAGCGAGCACTCGGCACACGCACGCACCGCTCGCACACTCATCGCTCGCACACTCCTCATCGCTCGCACACTCCTCATCGCTCGCACACTCCTCATCGCTCGCACACTCCTCATCGCTCGCACACTCCTCATAGCGCACGTATCGCGCGAGTTATTTACTCGGCTAACTCGGCGGCCCAATGAAAGGCAGCGGAGTGGCGGTGTCTAAACGCTCCTAATGGGCCGCGCAGCCAATGAGTGCGGCGCTCGAGTTGAGGAGGGGAGTCACCGCAGATAAACGGAGCCCCATCCGTGCCCCGCGGCGGCGAGGGAAGAACAAAACTTCCCAGCGGGACGCGGGCTTTGATGGACGACGGGCTCGGCGTGGAGAGGCGTGCGCGGAGCGAGGAGCCTCTCCCTTCCATGACACTCACTCTATAACACTCACCCTATAACACTCATCCCCAGCGAGAGGCGTTCCTCCACTCGCCGA
>JAZEWT010000003.1:28457135-28477932 GCA_036362905.1 Mordacia mordax | reverse complement strand
TCGGAGGCGCGCCCCCGCCGCGCTGCGGCCAGATCCTCTACACGGGCTACCCGGGCCTCTTCATGCCACCCTACGGCTCCCTCGTGCTGCCTGCTCACGGGCCCCTCCACGCTGGGCTTCCCGCCGCATTCCCCGCCGCTCTGGGCGCCGGAGGTGGCTTCTACTCGGCGTTCGCGCGCGGGATCCAGCAGGGAGCTCCGGGCGCAGTCGCGTTTTGCGGGAACAAGGAGGCGCCCTCGTCGGGCGGCGAGCGAGCCTCCTCGCACCCGGCTCGCTCCGAAGCTCTGACCAGCAGGGAGCGGCACCCGGCTCTCACGCTCTTGCACTGCTCCAAGACGTCGCTGTCATCGTCGCCCGCAGGTTTGTGGTCGCGCACGCCGGACGGTTCCATACCTGCGCAGGCTTGCTGGAGCCCCCTTGTGTGCGCGCGTGTCAGCGCGAGCTCTGGCTTAGGTGAGCGCTGTTTGCGGCTTATGCGTCATCGCTTATTAATGACCTTAATGTCGCCCAATTATGAGCCACTTAAATCATCGCGTGTCGTAACTCTAAACGCCCGCGCGCGTCTGACATCCGATCGCGGGCGGGTGAAGGGGCTCTGCTTTACACGCAGCGACTGCAGGTCGCTGCTGCTTGCAGCTCATCTGTGTGCGGTAATTATGTAATTAGCTCTGTCTATCACGCATCTAATTACGGTGTGGTGAAAGCACGCGTGGGCTTTGCTGGTCAATAAAAGTCATGTAGCAAATTGGAAATTCGTTCATCATTACCATCAAACCTTTATTAACCCCGTGCATAAAGGGGCACGTGTCTTTGGCCATAACCACTTGTGTGATATTATTACAATGATCATCATCAGAAGCATCGTAACATTTATACTCTCCGTAGCTCTGTGCAGCGCTCTGTGATCCTTGCGTGAAAAGCGCAAGGGTCGCTTGCGCTTTTCACGCAATAAATGCAATTATTTTTATCATCGTGACTTTGAGAGACGTGGCGCTAATGGTGAAGAGAGAAGCCAAGCGGCCGCCAGTGTGTGAGTCTTTGCGCGCGTGTCTCTGTGCGACGTCTGCTTTTGTGTGCCTTTGTGTTTAGTATGCGTGTGCTCTCTGCGTGACCAGTGCACGGGAGTACCTGCGTGTAAGGCGATAGTGGAGAGTGGCGGTGTAGCAGTCAGCGCGCTGCACTACCAATCCCGCTAATGGCCAACACCAGTTACAATTTTCTGGACCTGTCTTGGGCGGCACTGTGGCCCAGTGGGTAGCGCTGTCGCCTCACAGCAAAAAGGTCCCGGGTTCCAATCTCGGCTCGGGTGCCTTTCTGTGTAGAGTTTGCATGTTCTCCCCGTGTCCGTGTGGGTTTTCGCTGGGCAATCCGGTTTCCTCCCACAGTCCAAAAAAACCATGCTGCTGCATAGGGTAATTGGCTTGCAGACTAAATTGCCCGCAGTGCCCGGTGATGGACTGGCGTCCCATCGTGGGTATATCCCTGCCTTGCGCCCTGTGTCTGCCGGGAGAGGCTCCGGCTCACCGCGACCCTGTGCAGGACTAAGCTGTTTCTGATCCTGTGCTTCTCATAGAACGGCTCGGCCCCAAATTTGCACCTGGTACGGTGTATAAACATTTCCACTAAAGAGACAAAGGCGGCCAGGCATAGCGCTGGCCATCCACTCCGCCGTGAGCCCTGCCCACTACGACGGGGACCAGTATCTCCGTGGGCAAATAATTTGTGCATGAAACGAAAGGGAACACAGACAAGTGGCACGGGTCTCTGCAGGATAAACAGTCGTCCCATTCACTGCTTTGCGAATTCATCAGACACGCGGTTAGTTATTGACCTCGTGGTCCATGCGAGCCACGCCTTGGAGCCGTGCGTCACGCATCTGTGTCACAGATCTAGGCACGCACCTGTTATCTGTTAATTGCATCCCTGCCCGTCCATCTACGGCTGAGGTAGCACCCAACCTCAGATTGTTCGCTGTACACGGCGGCCGCAGCTCAGACGCGACAAGGCCACGTGTGCGCGTGCGTTGACGATGAATGCATTGGGTGGAGTGGTGGCGCCGCGATTCACGCACTGTCACGTGAGCACCTGCGTTTAAAATGCGGACACGACCAACATCAGGTGGCGAGTGATACACACGCTCACGTCCACTATATCCTGCTGAAATATGGTCGAGACAACCCGACACAGAGTAGCGAGACCTGATGAATGGCTGAAGACACGTCGGACAAATTACTCCAGGAGTCCGGTGCCACATGGAAAAGAGTTCGGCCGCCAAGCGTTCCCACTATGAGCTCCAGCGCCAGGACACGCTAATAAGGAGCAGCCGCAGCCAGCGAGAGCTCGGGGACAAAACGCGTCTGTGCATAAAGTCCGCGCGTCAAGGCTTTGCTACCCATCTGCCGCTTACAGTCACCGAGCCAGTGGTGAAAACGCCACGTTTTTATGACGGGTGCCGGTATCTCGTCGAGCACGAACGCGCCCGACGCGCGTTCGTCCGTAGAGCGCGTTTTTTTTTTCAACGAAACAGCGAGCGCGGCGAGGTCGGTTTTATCATCATCATTGAAATCACAGTACAAAGATACGGTGCTGCTGTTGCTGCTGCTGCTGTTCAGGTTAATTGGCTTTGCTAAATCAATCGCCCCGGATATCTTACGATGGACCGGCGTCTTAGCCTGGGTATAACATACTTTGCGCCATGTGTCTCTTGGATAACTATTAACTATTAAAAAGTGCTACACAGGTCAGCCGTTAAATAAATAAATAAAAATAAACCTGGCTGACGAACTGATCACGAGGGAGTTTTTTTTCCAACGAACGCGCGTTAATCGCTGCTCGCGTCTCAATTAACTTGACGGGTGCAAGCCATCGCCGCAGAGTCGCCTTCACAGAAGTCGATCGCTCGCCACCAAGAATGATGATAGATATTCAATGTAACAGCAGAAAGTAGCCAGTGAGCTTGCAACATCTAGTTGCGGGAACCCTGCGACACAGCACTGGATCCCGTCTCTGACACTTGCCCCAGTCTCGAACATTGGCTCCTCTCTCTAACACTGGCTCCTATTTCCAAAGCTGGCTCCTGTCTCTAACACTAGCTATATATGTTTATTATTACAGCAGAAAGCACACAGTGAGCTTGCAAGCTCTAGATGCGCGATTCCTGCTACACAACAAACGTACAAGCTGACAAACGCAACGACGCATAACAGAAAAGGGCAAACGGGCTTACAGCAACAATCTGTGCGCAAATAGAGCTCTGACCGTAAAAACAGAGCATTGGTGCAATAAAGCAGAGCGGGTTAGTTGCCGTTAAAGAATGCGCGATGATCATTCGCTTTCGGAACTTGCTCGTCGTGTGGCGTTATCGCGGCCCCAAAGCAAGTAACCACACACACCTGCACGGCTCTTATCATCGCCTCCAGTCAGTCTCTGTCCCCTGAGCCAAAAGCCGCAGTAATCGGAGTTGTGACGCCGCTGCTCCCTCCTCCTCGACCGCTGCCTGGAACTTCCTATCGTTGGCGAGGCCGCACGGATGACTCGCGGTCAATCACTGCACATCCTTGCATGGACAACCCTATAGCGCTATTAAACTCTCGTCTCACTGTCAGAAACCGCTTAGTCTTGTACAGCGTCGCGGCGAGCCGGAGCCTATCCCGGCAGACACAGGGTGCAAGGCAGGGATGCACCCACGATCGGACGCCAGTCCATCACGGGGCACAGCGGGCAATTTAGGCTGCAGGCCAATTAACCTATGCAACAGCATGTTTTTTGGACTGTCGGAGGAAACCGGAGTGCCTGGCGAAAACCCGCGCGGACACGGGAGAACATGCAAACTCCACACAGAAAGGGCACCCGAGCCGAGATTCGAACCCGGGCCCTTGTTGCTGTGAGGCGACAGCGCTACCCACTGGGCCACCGTGCCAACTGTTTCCACGCGCGCTCCGGCGTCATATTCGGCATCGAAGTTATCTCTCGTCCCATTACCCTCCTCGAACAAAACTTGCCCGTAAAACCGAATCCATGTCCTCGCCGAAAGTCGAAGGCTTCGTTGTTTGACGCTTATTCACCGCCGCACGTCGCGCGGTTAATCGAGGCGGCCCGATCTTGCCGTCGAACCTTTCCCCGTCCAGGCCGCAGGCGCCGCGAAGGCGACTCGAGCTGCGAGAGCGAGGCGGAGCGGTGCAGCGAAGACGAGTCGAGTGCGGAGAGCCTCTCCGTGGAGGGTCACGACGGCTGCAGCCCACCTCTGCACGGTGGCCGCGCGCCGTGCTCGCGCAGTCCCAGCTCCCCTGCGGGAGGCAACTCGGGCGCTCAGCACCTGCCTCCCGCCAAGTCGCACCTCCAGCACCACCACCATCAGAATCATCCTAATCATCAGCAGCAGCAGCATCAGCAGCAGCCGCAACATCAGCAGCAGCAGCAGAGGAGGCGGCGGCGCACGGCGTTCACGAGCGAGCAACTGTTGGAGTTGGAGAAGGAGTTCTTGAGCAAGAAGTACCTCTCGCTCTCCGAGCGCTCTCAGATCGCCGCCGCGCTGCGACTCAGCGAGGTGCAGGTGAAGATCTGGTTCCAGAACCGGCGCGCCAAGTGGAAGCGCGTCAAGGCGGGCAACGGCGCGTCTCGGAGTGGGGAGCCGACACGCAATCCCAAGATCGTGGTGCCCATCCCCATCCACGTGAACCGCTTCGCAGGCAGGGGACCTCAGCAGCAGCAACAGCAGGACTCACTGACTGCTGAACCGACGAGCAGACCCGCCGCTCCCTAGCCTTGGCGTGGTTACCTTGGACTTGAAACGCACAGCCTGTAATTATTGTGTGTCTGTATGTGTGTGCCATTGACCTGTGACAAATCGTCACTGGTGTTGGCCGTGAGCGGGATTCGAACTTGGATCGCCGGGTTTATATCCCAGCGTGTTAACCGCTGGGCCACCGCTCCCCAAAGACAAAGATCCCCCATACTGCCTTAACAGACTGTAGGGTCAAGTGCCGTTAACAAGCACACGAGGAGGTGTGCCGTGTCGACTTTCATAGGTGCTTGCTTATGGCATTTGTCCCTACAGTCTGTTAAGCTATATGGGGGATCTTTGATTGACCAGTGTTGGGACAAGGGCGGTGGCTCAGTGGTTAGTGCGTTGGGCAACGAGTTCTATTACTGCTCACGGGCAATGTCAGTGACCATTTTCTGAACCGCTCCTGGGCTTCCCCTAGGTCAACTCAGCCACAAATAATTAGCCGGTGCGGTGTATAAGATATCTCCACTAGCGAGACAAAGACGGCCGGGCGTGGTGCTGGCCACCCATCCCCTCGTGTGCCGTGCTGGCCTTCACAGGCGCTCGCTAACAGCACTTGACCCTACAGCCTCTTAAGGCTACACGGGGCATCTTCATCTCGGGAACTCTCAGTCACGGAGTCACGCGTGGATCGAACGCGCGTTGAGTCCCGAGCGCAGTGAGCGATGTCCCGCAGGGTACACCCTGTGCACACACACACACACTGCCACAGCTGTACTCCAGTACACGTTCTATGCACACACGATTCGTTTCTGCTGGGTTAGATTGTGCAGGTATAATGTAATTACTATTGGGTTTTTTAAACTATAACTCTCTTATCCGACAGAGCCGATCAAATCAAGTTGCCACGTGGGCAAACACGCCGTCAACTGATTTCGGTTTTCATCGACTCGGAATGTTGAGCGAGCTGTTGACAGTCTTGCGCGTTTCGCTGGTGATTACAGCCGGCGTTGCCACGTGTTGACACAAGCTCAGCTCTAATAAAATTAGCGATTAGAGTCAGGGTCACCAAGAGGCCACGCTTCGGGCGACGGGCAACAGTGGCAGGGAACCTGCGTTGTGCCGCACTGTGCTCCGACATCTATGCGCTCCCGGCCGTCGCAAGCACGGCCTGAACGTGGTGGAGTCTGCTCAAACGACCTCCACGACTCGCAGAGCGTGGGAATAGAGCCCTCATCCAGCGGCGGATTGACACTGGCGCTTGTTGTTCACGAGCGCCCCTACGTGATCAGCTGGAGCAGAGTCCCATCTGCTGGAGACTGCGTTCACATCGACGTTTGCTTTAATTGGCCCAATGTCGGCGTTTGATGTCCTAGAGAAGGGTGCGAGAAGCTCTCGTCTGCGTGTCGCTGGGCGCGTGCCTCGATGCTAATGAGACACGCGCTGGGTGCATCTCGGATCATCCATAGTACACAGTACAATAGGGTGCTCCAGATGACGTGACCCTCCCCACCCCAATTTAATTACCCCTTAACGTTTGTTTTTCGTTCGTTATTGATTTGTTTTTTTTTAAAGAACCCTTATTTATTTCAGATGTGCGGATGCGAGTGCATAATACGATTGAAGAACGGCTTTTAGTGAGGAGCGAATGGGCCCGTGAAAGGTCACAGACTGGGAATTGAAAAAAAAGCCTACCAGAGGATCTATTGTGAAAGATTTTACAAAGAAGCTCAATGGAAACGGACGATTGACCGAGAGAGGGGACCTACACTGTTGCCGCAGGAGCAATTTTGGACGAAACTAAAAGTTTCAGAGAAGTTCACTGGGATTTGTAAAAAAAATATCGGGACCGTCCTGCCAGCGTGGCAACACCAACTCTTCGCGCTCAGCGGAACGCGTGCTCAGCCATTTTCCCGTCGCCTGTTTGGAAGGTGTTGCTAATAAATAATTTAATTGTAAGTTCACAGGCGTTGAGGTCCATACCTGGCGCGAGTGTCGCCGATGATCATTCGAAGCAGCGGCACCTTCCGTGATGCTCCGTCACGGTGAACCCACCGCTAATTACCCGCGTTACCCTCCTGTCGGGATTTTGCACCTTGGTGTAGCGAGTCCGAGAGCCCAGGGGGACGGATTGTTCACAGGTCGACCAGACGGCCCTTTCACCGAATCGAGGATTGATGTCGCGGCCCCTTTTAAAACTTGCCTTTCAACGAATAAATGATGAAATGTGATTATATAGCGGGATCGTTCTTTTTTCAGTTGTCGTTAAGATGCTCGACTCTTCGCTAACCCATATTTCGGGCGGCACCGTGGGATGGCGAGCCGCGTTGCCATCTCACAGCTCGATGGCACTGGGTTCGATTCCCAGTTCGGGTGCCTCTCTGCGTGGATTCCGCACGTTCTCACCGTGTCCGCGTGTGTTTTCGTTGGTACTCCTCTCTCCTCCCACCATTCAAATACACGCTGCCTAGGATTATTGTCCAGACGAAATTGTCCCCGGTGCCCTGAGATGTTGTTGTAACTTGCTCAGCACTCCCTTCTGAACAACTGTTAAAAAGAGCCACATTGCTCAACGGTTCTTTCCAAGCTTGAGTAAAAAAAACTGACTGACAAAGAACTACCCCCTCCACCTACATAGCGTCGGCCGCTGGGGTTCGTCGACCATACTTCAGCAGAGCGGAGAGTGCGGTTGAACGGAAGTGGTGACGCCGGGATTCTCCGGGCAGTCGCTCATCTCTGGCTGAGCACTGGCGGGGATGAGCTACAGGGTAGTCCACATGTCTTGTGACCCCCCTCCTAATTCAATTGACCCCAATACCATGTTCTTTCGTTTATCGTTAATTTTCCTTAAACAACGCTCACTTATTTATCTCGGATGATCGGATGAATTAAGTTTACCCATGCCAGGTGCTTAATTGCTGACATTACATTACGCACACCTTAAATGAGTGCGGTAAACATCAGTATTGGAGAGACGGTCGAGTAGTGTTGGCTCCCCCGTCCCCTCAAGTGCCGCGCCGACCTTCTTCATAGGTGCTCGCTAACAGCACTTGCCCCGAAAGCATATTGAAGGCTATACGGGGAACCTCTGGTGCGGAGGCGTTCCGTGTGAAGCGGCGGCGTAGTGGTGCGCGCAGCGCTTAAACCACCCACTCTCTCTCACTGGCTTCCCTTCTCGGACAGAGTGACTTCTGAGCAAAGCAGTCGATCTCCTGAACGTCCCGTAGATCGTCTGGGCGTTAAATGCGTATCCTGCGGCGGTGTATAAACACCAGCACTGGGGGAGATGAATACGCGCGTGTGTGTGTGTCGGGGGAGCGGTGGTGTAGCGGTTAGCGCGCTGCGCTACGAACCCGCGGTAAATCCGAGTTCGAATTCTGCTGACGGTTAAAACCAGTGACGTTTTAATGAACCGGTCTTGGGCCTCCCCCTGGGTCGACTCAGACTCAAATCAGTACATAGTGCGGTGTGTAAACAACGCCACTAGAGAGACAAAAGCGGCCGGGCGTGGTTCTGGCCACCCACCCGCTCTTTTGCCGTGCTGGCCTTTACAGGTGCTTGCTAAGAGCGTTTGACCCTAGAGTATGTTAAGGCTATACGGGGGATCTTTATGTGTGTGTGAGTGTCAGCGAATCCCTGAGCGTCTGTGTGTGCGACGCGCGTTTCCGTGACTCCCAACGCCTGCATTCCAAGCAATCGGCAACGTGTCACCATCCATCACCATTACCATTATCAGCGAATTCACAAATAATCTGTCATTATCTCATCACGCTCACGTCGTTAGCGCGGCCCACCGCGATTAGCATCAGATGCGAGGAGGAGGAGAGGAGAAGGTGGAGGAGAGCAGGATGGAGGAGGGGAGGAGGATGGAGGAGGGGGGGAGGAAGGTGGGGGAGCCCCCGAACAACACCCCCCCCCCGCCTCCCTCTACCCATCCCCTCTCTATGAGACTCGCCACAGTGCGCTCAATTATATTTATCTGGTGTGGGGGGTCCGCTCACTGTACACGCATCTTGTGCGGGGCGGCACGGTGCTGATGCGAGTGGCGGCGTTGCGCTGCCGCATCGCGGCGAGAAGGATCCCGGGTTCGATGCCCGGCTCGTGTGCCTTTCTATGTGGAGTTTGCGTCCTCTCTCCTCCTCTCTTCGTGGGGTACTCCGGTTGCATCCGCAGTACGCGCTTAATTGCGTACAAGATCGCGGGAGAGGACACAGGGCACAAGGCAGGCTTCTTTCCAGCATTGGACGCCAAGCACTGGGTGTCAATTTCGTCACACCAGTTAACCTAGCCAGCACGTCTTTGGATAATGACGATGATCTTACACCATTCTCGACAAATATCCCCCCGTAAAAGCCTCAGCAGACCGTTGGGACGCGTACTGTTAGTCAGCGTCTATGATGGCCAACAGTGTGTTGGGGCTATCAGCCCCATGCACGACCGCATTTGCTAGCCCGGTCTTGATGTTTAAACACCGCATCACGCAGGCGACTCGTTACGGGAGGCCCACGGTCAGATCGGATAATCTTCACTCGTGTTGGCCGCGAGTGGGATTTGAACTCAGGTGGGCAGGTTTGTTACGTAGTGCGCTAACTACTGCGCCACCGCTCTTTTAGCGCCCTGTGTCTGCTCCGGCTCACCGCGATCCTGTACAGGACTAAAGCGGTTTCTGACAATGAGATGAGATGGGGATCTTCTTTGGTGTGGTGGTCACGATCATCGGAGTGGGCAACGTGAGCTCACACGGGTGCGCACACACCTTCGACAGTAGCGCAAGATGCAGATTGCTTCGTGTGGTGGTGAAACCAGGTTCACGTTAAGCCACGCAAACCCATCTCTCATGTCCTTGAGTGCCCAGAAAGGCGCCTTAAATAAAATGTATTATTATTATTATCCAGAGAAAGCCTAAGTAAGTCTCAACACTCATGGACCGACCGGAGAAAATCCACCACGCGTCAGGAGAGACACCCTTCAAACATCCGCACGAAGGGATTCGCGAGCCCACTTGCTGTACTGCCGATACGCAGTAGCCTCGCGGTTCCGCGCGGGTTTGTTGGTTGAATTTCACCGAAAATCTCGTTGCGATCCACCAACCCGTTACCTTGAAGACAACACTGGAGCACAGGCGCGCAGCCTCTGATTAATTGCACTGAGGAGGAGGAGACGGGGGATGTGAGTGGAGGACGGGGGTCTTTGCCTCTGAATTCAAATCTCATCCCGAGGCCCCTCCCGCTCCACGCCTCCGGGCGCCGTCATTAGGAGCGGACCCCCCGCGTATAAACTTCGCTCTCTGATTTAGATACCGGGAGCGCGGTTGTTACGGGAGCCAGCCTCCTGTAGCGCAATCGATTACATTCGGGCCGCTCTGTTCTACCGCCCCCCCCTCCGCCCTGTAGCCCCCGCGCAGTTGCGCCGACTGCACACCCCGTCGCTACGTCATTGCGCACAGGGAGAGAGCCAACTCGCAGCACGATGGGGAGCTTCCCTCCACTGCCCTCTACCCCGTGTGCCCCGGGGTTAACTCGAACTCAGCTCCCATGAGAAGTTAACCCTGCCTCTACCCACGAGCGGTCTTAACCGTCGGACAACTAAGGTTGTTATTACAGGGAGTTGGGTGTGGGGGGGGTCACCATTGAATTTTTCCTGGGGCCCCCGAATCACCAACACCATCCCTTTCGCTACCAAAAAGGTCCATGCGCATCGCGAGCTGTTTACCACCAATGAATTACGCTGCCTCGTGTCTTGGGGCAGGTTTCCACGGCTCACTGTACGAGCATTGCGCTTAAGAAATGCTCCTTCGAATATAGCCTTGTCAGGTGTTCCTCCTAGGGCGACACGGTGGCCCAGTGGGTAGCGCTGTCGCCTCACCGCAAGAAGGTCCCGGGTTCGAATCTCGCCTCGGGTGCCTTTCTGTGTGGAGTTTGCGAGTTCTCCCCGTGTCCGCGTGGGTTTTCGCCGAGCACTCCGGTTTCCTCCCACAATCCATAAAACACGCTGCCGCATAGGTTAATTGGCTCGCAGACTAAATTGCCCCGCAGTGCCCGGCGATGGACTGGCGTCCCATCGTGGGTATATCCCTGCCTCGCGCCCTGTGTCTGCCCGGGATAGGCTCCGGCTCACCGCTGTCCTGTACAGGATTAAACGGTTTCTGACAATGAGATGAGAGAGAAAAAAAAGAGAGATGAGAGGCGTTCCTCCTCTCTCTTTCGCCTCCCGCAGTGCGGGATGTATCGCCAGGCTTCGGGACTGCCTCAAACCACCCTTACCTGTATCGCCCTGTAAGACACGAGGCACGAGTCTCGCGCGCGATCTCTGCGCGACCCTCCAACCCCAACGCCAGAGGTGCGGCGTGCCCGTGAACGAGGCCACGCGGGACCACGTCCGGAACTGACTGCGCCAGCTGCATGCGGAGCCTGAATGCGGAATTCCCATGTGAGTCGGTCACACTCGCGCGCGCGGGGGGGGGGCTGCTGAACCGCGCCCCGACCACGTGTTTACTGAAGCCGCACTCCCACGGTACCAGGCACGTCCCGACACACAGCTAGAGACATGCACCCCCGGAGACTACACAAAGATCACCCGTATAGTCCCATCGCGCTATTGGGGCAAGTGCTGTTGGCAAGTGACTATGAAGGGCGGCTCTGAGTAGCCACGAACATGCCCGGCTGTCTTTGTCTCTATAGCGGCAATGTTTGCACACTCCTATCAGGTGCTCATTTGAGGCCGAGTCGACCTAGGCGAAGCCCAGGGTCAGTTTAAACAATTGGATATGAGTGGGATCGAATATTGGTGGCCAGGTTCGTTGCGCGGCGTGTTAACCACTGTGCCATCGCGACCCACGAAGACAACAACCAACCATTTGTCACTATTTGTTGGTGACATCACGACGTCTGTACCAGGCCAGGTGCACCTTGAGGCCACGTGAAGCGCCGAAGGCTCGCCAACCGGAGGTCACGGGACAGACCCGGGTGTTATGGGATCTCCGACTGAGATGATTGGCAAATACACCATCTGTGCTTCCGACCGTGCCAACTTACTGCGTTTTATCCGCCCGGCGATCCGCTCGTGAGCGACGTTCCTCCGCTCTCCACTGCTCTTGGAGGGCGATTGCTCCCAACTGCCCCGTAGCGTCTACTCAGCTACAGGTCTTCCTGTGCTACATCGATCCATGTCTTCTCCAGGTCGTGCCTCGCCCGCTTAACCCCCTCTATCTGACCAAACATAAGCTGCTTGGGGCATGCGGTGGCTGGGCATGTGGACTACATGGCCCAGCCAGCGCAGCCTTGCCAGCCGTCCATGGGGCACTTTCCGGATCTTTCAAGAATTTGTGAGCTCCTCACACAATCCAATCCGGTCAAACTCAGGATGAACCGTAGGCAAGCAAGCGGGAAATGTTTCACAACGACGCAAATGTTTTGCCCGGGGGGGGGGGGGGATCAATGCTTCTTCAGCATAGAGAAGGGAGGATGTGACACCACGCCCGGCCGTCTTTGTCTCTCTAGTGGCAATGCTTAGACACCTCACGGGCTACTCATGTGAGGCCGAGTCGACCTAGAAGCGGAAGGCTCGGCCCTGTTTAGAAAATCGTCAATGGTGTTAGCGAATCTAACTCGGGTCGCCAAATTCGTAGCTAACTGCTGAGCCACCGCTCGCCACGCCATCCCACGCACCTCGGTGGCAGAGTACGCACACACACACACGCACCCTGCTACACGCGCGCCATGCCACACAACAGCACTCATGCCAAACGGTGTGAAAGGCTTCCGAGGGCCAATTAAGGCCGCTGACGAGCAGTTGACGTCTGCAGCCTCTAAATCACGAGTTAAGTGCCCCCGGGGCTCCACGTGCTCTGCGCAGAGCCAGCTCGGCTGTGAAGCGAGCGCAGTCCCCCTCCCCGCCCCCCAGGGCCGCACCTGCACAACAGGGCCAGCGGTCACAGCAGAGACGGCGCTATTTGTCAGCTGAATGTCGCACACATCAGACGATCCCACGCTATCGGAGCCGGTGTGCTCCGACGGGCCTGTGATTCTGGGGGCAGGGGTAAAATTCAACGATGTGGTCACACACTGTCATAAAAAAAACCGCATTTGCATTAATGTCGTTTGGCCACACAGCCGGTAATCACCTTGCAGAGTTAAGGAATAGGGAGGGGGGACTTTTACTGTAGAGGGGGGACCGGCGCCACGTGGGGGACGAGCAGAGCAGTCTGCGGGGACTTTTACTGTAGAGGGGGGACAAAGCCACGTGGGGTGACGTCGGTTAGAACTCGCTAGAAGGGGCCGCGGGGATATATAGGCGGGGGGTTGGAGGGGCGAAGGGAGTCTCCTGGGGGAACGAGAAGGAGGAGGGAGCGTCACGATGTAGCAGCTCGGTTGTGCCGCTACTCCGGCCCCGTACACTGCTGGTTTCAATAAAGCATCTAAAATCAAGATGTCTCTGCTCATCCGTGCTCGCTGGCTGATCTATCGCTGAGTGGGTGCTGATCCTGGCCGTGGTGTTGCCGCTGTAAGCCGTCACAAGCCCGCAGTCGAAGCCGTGGTGTCACAACCTTCCCCAACGCCCATGGGGAGGCTCCTTTCTGCAATGTTCCTAGGTTGCCCTATGGTTACGACCAGTGCTGCTAGTACCGCTGTTAGAGATCACCGATGAAGACTCGAATGGCGCGCACACACAGGGGGCGGGTGTGGCTAAAATCACGCCCGGACACGTTTGTTTCCCCAGTGCTCCCGTTCACACAACGCACCAGGTACTCATTTGAGGTTGAGCAGACGTAGGACCAGTTTCGATGACAGGCGCTGCTCAGGTGTTCCGGCTGCAGCAGTCAAAACTCGGGTCGTCACGTTCGTAGTGTAACAGAATGACCACTGTGCCATCGCTCCACACCATTTCAACTACCCAGCCGCCACGGGTAGGGCTATGGTCAAATGTTTTTGAGACGCCGTAAGGTTTTCCTGGGAAGGCATACCTGTAGAGTGGACGAAAAGTCCCTGTACCCAAGCACCTCTGAGTCTAGTATATTGATTTGGCACAGGAGTATAGGGATTTATAACCCAGTCTCTGCAATAATAATAATTACATTTATAGAGCGCTTTTCACCCGAGGGTCACTAAGCACAGAGCTGCGGAGAGAACGGCACGTCAACAACAACGACATGAGAATGGATAATCAGCAACAGTGACATTTCATTGTTTTTTTTACAAGTCCATGCTGTGGAGAAAACGGCGTGTCAACATTAGGACAGTTTAATTGAAAGTCAAATAGTTGCAATAAATTATAGGACATAAAGTAAACGGGAAAAAAATATAATTCTTCAGCAAACAAGGAAAGAATAAATGTTCCCCAGAGGCGCAGGTCGGCAGAAAGCCATCAACCTTGCACGACAACATTGAGCCGCATAAACAGTCCTAGCCAGAGGACTTGAAAGCGGGGGATCTTTGTCTTTGTGAGTCTCATTGCACTGCCCCCTCCTCTCCCTGTTGGACAGGAGTCAGTGTAAGAGAGAGGAGTCAGCGTTAGAGATCGGAGCCAGCGTTAGAGATAGGTGTAACAGTGATTAGAGCAGTAGACAGAGTGCTACTCTGAAGCCACCATCAATGCCTTAACTCAGTTAATCCGCAGAGAAAATGTAAACCACTTTGAGAAAACATATTTTGAAAGTCAAAATTTCTTTAAGCTCGAAGGACACAATGAGCTATGTAGCGCTTTTTAAGTTGTCCAGCGAAGACGGGTAGGTAAATTACAACATCTCAAGGCACCAGAGGGCTATTTCGTCAGCACACTTAACCTGTACAGCATGTCTTTGGACTGTGGTAGGCAACCGGAGTACCAGGCGAAAACCCACGCGGACACGGGCAGAACATACAAACTCCACACAGAAAGGCAGCACCCGAAGCGAGAATCGAACCCAGGCTCTTCTTACTGGGAGACAACAGCGCTACTCACAGCTATGCCACAGTGCCGCCTTTGAAAAAAGTTTACATTCTAGCACTATTTACATGCAGCGCAGAAAGCGAGCACAAGAATTAATTTATACGTTCTGAAAGGTTATTGTTGTGAACAAAGTTTATACAAAATGTCCTGTTTGGATCGCAACTGAATGGACTGTGCATGCCTGGCAGTGCCGACACAGTATCATGTTTTATATAGCTTGGTTAACGCTTGACTTAAGTTTAGCCCTGGAAGAAAAATCTCACAAAGACAACACTTTCTCATTTCAAGACTTTTGGTATTGTTTTTTTTATTTACCACTTTTTTCCAATTTTATTTCACTTTTTATATTTTCACAATTTAAAAAAAACAATATATTGTTTCTTTATTTGTTTTTTAAATAATACATTAGATGGTATAGTCGCCCGATGTTAGAGCGTGTAAAGTACATAATACTGACTTCCAATGCATTTCTACAAGAAATTAAGCAACAATTGCCCTGCCTCATATATGCTGTACGGTTAACGTTTAAATGCAGAGTATAGATTGAAAGTAAAAAAAAAACAGAGATAAATTCGTTATTCCTGCACGTTCAGCACTGACACCACGCGGTGCAAACCAGCTTTGGGAAACACCTCGTCACCCGTCTCCCAGGACCCCTAGCACCCCAGCCGGGCCCCCTTAGCCACGCACCCGGCCCCTTGGCCCCTTGCCCCCGGCCGCACCAGCCCCTGACCGCGGCCACAACCCGGACTCCCAGCCGCATGGTCGTCAATACACGTGGCTCGCTGGCCTGACCGCAGCCCGAGCCGGCTCCTTAGTCGGTGCCTCCGGTCCCTGGCCTCACAGTGGCCTTGGTTCCATCATGTTGTGGTGATCCAATGGCCCCTTTCCTTAATCCCCTAATGGCCCTGTCTGCCCATGGATGGGATGGTACTATGGGGGCGGGGGGGGGCAGATGCGCGAGGTCCCTCGGGGGGGGGGGGGGGGGCAACACAATAAATACACGCCTACGGCACGAGCGTAGAAACTATTTACACCTTATAAATATTGTGCTGTATGTCGCAGCATTTACAAAATGTACACTGGCCCACGCTATAGTACAAACGCAACGCAGGTAAATAAATTAAACCGCCCGTCTGAAGCGGCACACGGAGCAGCGCTGTACAAGCCAAAGGTAAGACTCTTACAAACATCGCCATGCAGAGCTCTCGGTCAGAGGTTCCTCTGTCCCCTCGTTCGGATCCGTTCTGAACGCATCTCTCGTGCACCCTTGCCTGATGAAAGGACCGACGAAGCCCAGTGACAGACGGCTCGACGAGTCACTTACGCGGCCCTTCGAGCACGTGGTGCGTAGAAGGGCGTGAAGAAAGAACGGCCCAAAGCGGAAGGGACCGAGGGTCGACGGATACAAGGGATTTCAGAGAGGGGAGAATTGGTGGCCACCACTCGGAGTTCGATTCTCGGTTTAACGATGGCTCCGATGAGCAAGAACAGACAAAAATACAACTACTTGAAACTACTGCCTTCATGTGGTTGTGCTGCAGCGAGAAAACTAGACATCATCTGAGTTCCTGAACGATATGCAGACGTTACGCAGGCAATCTTATGCAACATCTCACTTGTTCAAGGACCCAGTCTATGTAAATTACAGTGGCCGCTACTTTTAATCGGTACAAACGTGCGCGGCGATTCTTTTGCGACGGCGATCGGAGCTCCAAGATATCGTCAGTGGTCCTGACACCAACGTACACGTTGGCGTCACGTGCAGAGCCCTTCCAGAACATCCACGGGAGCACATGCATTCTACGGACAGCACAAACTAAACAGAATGTTTCTTAAAAACCGCACAGCGTAAGATAAAACAGCCTCTGTGCCACTTGAGCGAGTACGCATGAGCATTGTGCGGAGGTTACTTAAAGAAGCACGCAGCGGTGTTTTGTTCCTTGCCAAGCATGCTCGTGTGAAGGGAGAGGTGGAGTAGCCGTACGAGCAGATCGCTCGCGCATGCGACGCCCGACCCTGCCGCGATTTACGCAGCGAGCGGACCGGCTCGTTAGCGGCAGCATGCGACAGCTCCCTGCGTTTGATCGATCGCGGTCAATCCCAGCGGACTCCCCGGGCAGCGGGACGAGCGCAGCAATGCACGCGCCCCCGCGGGTGGGGGGGGGGGCAGCTCACGCCCGCTGCCCCCCCCCCCATCTCCCCGCTCAAATCATGCTCGCCGAGCTCTTCATGTCGCTCTTGCCGGTGAAGCTGCTGCTGCCGCTTATGCCCACGGTGGCGGCGCCACCAGCAGCGGCGCCATTGTTATTGTTGTTGGTGCCACCGCCGCTGGAGTTGCTGTTGTTAATGTTGGGGTTGCGCCGTGCGGGGTTGGGGGTGGGCGCCGCGGCGGTGCCGCCGGCGTCGTCGGGGCAGCCGTACTGCAGGAGCAGCTCGGCGCACTCCTGGCTGCCGGCGCGCCGGGCCGCAACGAGCGCCGTGCAGCCGTGCGCATCCCGCGTCCTCACGTCCACGCCATACTGGGGGGAGAGGGGGGGGGACAATGATCCCGTCGGTTTGTCGAACTGCACTTCCACCCTCCGGGTTCCAAGGTCCACTCGTTCGATACCTTGGCCCAATCGCACGGGAATGAGTTCCCGTGCGAGAGTGATCACCGCAGAGCCTCTCGCGTCATTTCGGAAACTGGTCAAGACACGTCCGTACAAGCGTTACGTACAGATCTGAAAATGATAGTAATGTGAGGCATCTGGTAGTATTTATTTTGTATTAATTTACTGGAAATGTGTACGTGTGTGATGATGTAAGTTAACCTGGCAAGCAATACTCATGCACTGAGTCGTGAAAATGTACATCAGCACACAATTATTAATTATTATTTATCCAAGGCGACTACGAAATAATAATTAAATTCCAGTATTTTTTTCATCAAACGTTTTTTAAATGAATTATTCAAATACTAATAATAACTAAATAGGGTGGCGCAATGGCGCCACTGCGCCGGGCACTCCGGTTTCCTCCCACAGTCCAAAAAACACACTGCTGCATAGGTTTATTGGCTTGCAGACTCAAGTGCCCTCAATGCCCGGTGATAGACTGGCGTTCCATCGTGGCTATATCCCTGCCTTGCACACTGTGTCTGCCGGGATAGGCTCTGGCTCACTGCGACCCTGTACAGGACTAAGTGGTTTCTGACAATGAGATGAGATGACATAATTTAGTAGTCGCCCTGAATAAATAACATTTAATGATAGTGAATTGATAAACGTTTTCGCGGCTCGATGCATGATGATTGCCTAGCAAAGTTATTCTCTCGCGATAGCGCTCGATACGGCTGCCCAAAAAGAACTACGTTTTTGAGCAATAATTATCAATGGTAGTGTAGCTCCGGTCATGCCGGTGGGGCTCTGTGAGTGAGAATCTGCGGAGGCCGGCACGGTGCAAAAGGTGGTGATGTGGCCGGCGGGGGCCCACGGAGGGCCATGGCGCACAGGGTTGCAGATGAACGATGACAGAGCCCCCGATACGGAGGTCTCAGCGCGCCTGAGGATGCCTCCAACACGGGAGGTGAAACGTCGCGAAGGAAAGAGGGGGAGCGCTGAGTGACACAGCCATCCCGAAAGAGCAGCTTTGGAGAGCCATTCTCATCACACATCGAGCCGTGAAGACCTGCATCTGTACGCCGAGGCCTCTATTTATTTGGACATTTTGCAAGAATCAGGACTGTATAAGTTTATTCATTTTCTATTCCATGGGTATTTTTGTGAATGCCACACAGTATATGTAACAATAATATTGGTTTGTTTACTGATTCTCCACTTAGTCTCATGGGTAACTTTTCAAGAGCCTTGTTTTGAAACATTTTCGTTTCGAAGAAACGAGTCGTTACAGTTAAACCCGGTGCCTTTTTTGCACTCACCAACATTAAAGTAAATTTCAACGAAATAACATATTAATCAGTAGAGGTGGGCGCTGCTGTCGGATTATGGCGTCTACGAGAAATTGATGGCTTGTAAGAACAACGGAGAAGTGGGCCTGCCAAGGAGAAATTAGCAACTGCAGCTAGCAGGGCTAAGCTCTGGCCCAGCGTAGGACAGGTGGACAGGAAAATGCTTTCAACACAATTAAAGACAGTGTCGCCAGATCTAAAACAACTTCCCTCGAGTCAGATGAGAATGTTACTTAAACTCCTTACTAGTATGGTTGTATTGCAACCCCCCCCCCTCCCTTTTCTCACCTTTACTCACCTTTACTGCACTCAATTCTTTGGCGACTACGCGATACCTGACTGCATCGGCTTAGATTGACCTCTCCCTGAATAGCGATTAACGTGGCCCGGATGCCGGATGCTTGCGGTGATGAATGAATATCACTAGCGGGTCCGTTTCAAGCTGTTAGGCCTCATGTGGCCCAAAGTCGAGTGCAACGGATCCGCAGTCAAAATCCACCGCACTCTCCGGAGTCTCTCTACCCCTGTTGCACAGGATCCGTCGTCTGCCGGACTCTGCCACGATGGACAGGAATCACCCGTGACGGGGATGACGGGGGTGACGGGGATGACGGGGATGACGGGGGGAGGTGGAGGGGATTCTCACCCATATGAGCAGCTGAGCGAGCACGACGTTGGCCATGGCGCAGGCGAGGTGCAGCGCGGAGCGGCCGTCCCCGTCGCCGTACGTCTCGTTGACGTCGTCGCGCGTGCCGTGCGCCAGCAGCAGCACGGCGGAGCGCAGCTCGTCCTCCACGACGGCGCGCAGCAGCTGCTGCCCGAGCGGCACCTCGCAGGCCGGCGGCGCCCCCAGGAACGCGCGGCTCTCGTACTTGGCGCGGATCCAGCGCTCCTTCTCCTCCCTGGCGCCGACCGGCGGGACGGACGAGACTCTCTCGTCAGCGGCCGCGCACAATAAGTCGTCCGGAAAACGATGGGCGATTGGGATTTCCGGCCGCGCGACGCGATGGAGCGACGCCCGCGAGGCCGGGACACGTCCAAGCGTTCTCCGAAAGTACCGAACGGAAGCACAAGCGTAATAAGTAGGACAGGTTTTCTTTTTACCATTTCTGGCAATTATGCAGGTGTTAAGATCTTAAAACACCAAAACAGACACATTTCACAATGTGTGTAGTTTGCAAAAGCCACACATACTTGTGGCGAAATATGCAAACAGGAAGCTTTGATAACATATACATTGTCCTTCAAACTCAATGGCCTACACCAGACATGGCTTTCTTTTGAGGCTGATTGTCAGTGTCAACCAGATGATGCCAAAAGGCAACACAAGCGTTATAGTTTAAAACATAAAAATGCAGAGCACCTCTCTCAAGGACAGATTAAGAAAAACACTTAAACGTTTGGAATGCCACTAAAATAAACAAATAAATCTCTGTGTATTAGTGGTGACAAATTTGATTGTGCGCGGGTGCCACTCGGGGTCAATATGTTTTTTTGTGTTGTTTTTTTTATCGCAAACTGAATGGGGAGGGAAGCTCTGTGGAAAGATCTTTGACCTCATTCAGCTGGGATTACAAAAACCGACGAGAGCACAGCAACACCCCCAGCGGGGAGAAGAAGAGGGATGATTGACAGGTCGTGACACGGGGCTCCACGGCAGGGAGGTGAGGGCTCCCCAGAGACAGAGGCCGTGACACGCTGTCAATCTCCGGCACGCTGCACGAACCCTTGCCCCGCAGCCTCTTCTCCCCTCCGCGTCCTCTCACTCTGAACTGTTTACAGCCACGTGTGGGATCGACGCCTGCGCTGATGTACTTTCGAACCACCGGCGCTTCGTTGAAATTTACAAAATACCATCAAAACGCTTGCGCGCAGCTTGATTTCAGGCTACCAAAGGCCTCGGGCAATGTATCGTTAAAATACGTAGCGGGCGGATGTTCAACATGAAACCATTATGAATCTTGTCTCAGCATTAAAATAATCCTGATATTTTAGGCGGCACACGTGTGCGACAACTCGGACGTAATAAATATCGCTTCCACACAACATAACGTAAACATTGCCACGGTGGCCGGCGGCACAGCAAATGTGGGCCTCAGCAACAGCCTTATTTAATTACAGAAGTCAATTGACACCTCGGTGCATTAGGTGCCCAGATGGTCGAGCTTTAGCCGGTGGTGGACCCGGGGGGGGGG
>JAZEWT010000003.1:28391046-28402887 GCA_036362905.1 Mordacia mordax | reverse complement strand
GGCGATGGACTGGCGTCCCATCGTGGGTGTATCCCTGCCTTGCGCCCTGTGTCTGCACAGTGAAGCTCCGGCTTCACCGTGACCCTGTATAGGACTAAGCGGTTTCAGACAATGAGATGAGATGAGAGGTTTCAGACAATGAGATGAGATATCCTGGATCATCTCTCGGCGTGCGCCCTCTGTCGGCCGGGATAGGCTCCGATCCGCCCCTCCCCCCTTACCCCGCAACCCTGTGCAGGATTAAGCGGGTATTGATCATGAATGAATGAATGGCTACAAGCACGGCTCATTAAAGCACATCCCTGACATGAGCAAGATGTGCTTACTTTAAATCCATCGGGGGGTGGGTGGTGCGTGTCAAAGGGCAACTTCTGATGTAAGTACATCTGATATAAACACGCCCGGCCTCGCTCACAAGAAGTGCGCTTATAGTCAGCTTCTCATCGACTCGAAATCGATTTTCCTACGGCAGACGACGCTCTTGTTCCGTTTCCTTATTAAATAATAATAACGACAGATTTTATAACGCGCCGTGCCAACGCCACGCCTGGTCATTGACGAGACAGGGATGTCTAAGCGTAGCGAGGAAAAGGGGTGGAGGGGGGTGGGGAAGGCAGTCACGCAGTCAGCCGGCGACAACATTCGCCAGACACTGTGTCCTAGAATTATTAATAATTGCATTTTTATAGCGCTTTTCACCCGAGGGTCACAAGGCGCTGCACAGAGCTGCGGAGAGAACGGCACGTGAAAAATGACGACATTAGAACGGAAAATCAGCAACAATAACATTTTTTTGGGGGGGGGGTTAAATACTATATACTATATTTTTAAATACTATATACTATATATTGTGATGTTATCGGCTGATTCATTACTGAGGCTTTTTGTGTGCGAGGAACGCGCAGAACCGGGAGGAAATCTGTGCGGAATAAGGGCAGAAAACACAAACTCCACGCAGAGCTTTTCTTTTTTTGGGCGCAGATTATTGTTATTATTATACATTATTATTTAGTAAACGCTTTTATCCAGGGCGACTTACATGATCACATACACAAATCAAACGAAAACAATAAACAAATAACCTCGTTGCCCGGCATTGCAAATTGTCAAAGAGTTGTGTGCGAAAAACACATCTCTTTACGGCTAAACATGCACTGTCATCGCAACAGATTGGCCCACACCAGAGACGTATTTCTCCAGCGCCTAGCCTCAGTGTTAGCCCGGTGTTGCCAAAAGGTACAAGAATGTATGGCTTTCTTTTTGTTGCAAACTTGACGCTGTGTGAAATGTATCTATTTGGTGTTAAGACAGCGTAGCACTTGTACTATTGCTTCAACACAAGGCAATATCCTTGTTTTGGGGGGTGTTTTGGCCACGACAGGGAAACGAACTCGGGTCGCTATGTTCGTAGAGTAGCTCGCTAACTGCTGAGCCACTGCTCCCCTCCAGACACAGTGACCACGCGCACAGGGCCCACATTTAAAACCCGAAACGATTGCACCACCGGGCCGTGCCTTCACCACCAGGATTACCGACCAATGCGACTCGTTTCGCCCTTGTCTGCAGTGGTACTTCTGGCTTTGAAATCTCCCCAACTGCCCGCGCTCGTGGCTGAAAGGCCCGCATACTGCAGTTCGCTCAGCTAATGCGTCACACCGGAGGTTGTACGTTTTGAATGCATCCTCCCGTCCATCTCCAGCCAGCACCACCAGGGTGTGTGCTAGACTGGGGCGTTAGCAATCACTGGGTGATGAGAGACTGTGCGAGAGGCGAGAGAGAGAGAGACAGCTGGCAATGCGCAATGCGTGGAGGGAGGCGACAGTTAAAGGTTTACCTCTAGATTATCCCACGGGCAGTCAAGCTGGCTTGGGCATTAACTGTGATTTCGAACTCCAGCAAAATAGATTTCTGCGCACTCCATGATCATCTGCTCAATACTCGTCGGCGGTTCGTGCCTCTGTCCTCAAGGTGCCTGCAAAGTCAAACCGATTTCACTTTGTGAAACGAATACACGTTTGACTGTGTTGAGCCTCTTCATATGGACGTCAACAACACCTACGTCTGGTTTTATCGGGGCTTCTCCTCCGCGCGATTACCCCCGCATCGATAATCAAGAGTCGAAGTCATCTCATCTCATTGTCAGAAACCGCTTAGTCCCGTACAGGGTCGCGGTGAGCCGGAGCCTATCCCGGCAGACACAGAGAGCAAGGCAAGGATATACCCACGATGGGACGCCAGGCCATCACCGGCCACTGAGGGCAATTTAGTCTGCAAGCCAATTAAGCGACACAGCGGCATGGTTTTTTTTTTTGGGACTGTGGGAGGAAACAGGAGTGCCCGGCGAAAACCCACGCGGACACGGGGAGAGAACTCGCAAACTCCCACACAGAAAGGCACCCGAGCCGAGATTCTAACCCGAGACCTTCTTGCTGTGAGGCGACAGCGCTACCCACTGGGCCACCGTGCCGCCCAAGAGTCGAACTGTGATGGAGATAGCAGCGGCTGTCAGAGAGAATGACACACAGACGGATTCCTGCTAAATTGTCGACCCGACGTAACTACTGCTGAACACGACCCGCTTCACCAATGTGCTTGTTACCATCACGTGGGATTCTCTTTGCGCATACGTGGTGGAGGAGAGGAGAGGTGTCCTGGGAGCGGTCACGCACGGAGAGTGGCTTTAAGCCTTCAGCAGGGGGCCTCGCTGAGAATCGAAATGTTCAAATCACCGTCTGAGTCTTAAGCCCTTAAACGTGTCCTTGCAAAAAGAGCAATATTTCAATCGTTGCACTGGGTTTACAGTGCAGTATTTCATGTTTTGGTAACACAAAGCATACAAATTTGGTTCAGGGTGAATAAAATAAGTCCCGCTTTGTGGCGAATAATAAGCGTTTGTCCTAGAGAATAATTGACACCTGTCATGAGAAAGTGTAATTCACACCGCTGGTTATGGTTGGAAGCAAGTCTTGTAATGAATGTCACCTTCACGGTTACAGGAAAACGCAAATGTGCGCAAAATACAAAAACACACACGTGATGCATCTTGCCCTTTATATATTCATTCACTTTGACCAATTAGTCTACGTACTTGTATTCGTTATTTGCAAAGGCCAAGCTGAACATTGTGCGTGAGGAATTTCTGAAAATCCAAGTCATTCGTTATCAAGAGCAAACTGCTTAAATGCAGTATGGACTACTGATTGTATCCTTTCTTTCTGATCGGATCACATCTCATCATATCACACGGATATGCGCACATTCAGCAAACATCACTGGTCCCAGCATGAGGGGCGGTCGCAACCAGAATAGCTTCTGGCCGTAATTACAGTCACACAGCCTCTAACGTGACGGTAATTTAAAGAGTGCATGCGAAATCTCGACCAGAAGAACTTTAAACAAACTTTAAAACAAACGTTAAACGCCAGACTGAGTAATTCCCCATCATGTACACGAAGAAAGTTTGCGATGGCAATTACCAAATTGAACTCATTCTACGGTTACTTTTTTGCCAGTATACATATATGAACTCATTCTTTTAATGTTGTTTGACCTGGTAAGAATTTAGAACGGGGTTTGAACCTTCAGGTCAGGCCCCCCGCCCAGCCCACCACCCCAAGCTGCTACTGGCCTGTGGCCCCATGACCACCACATGCCGTGGTAGTGCCCCATGACCTTCGCTTTGCTCACAAGTTACAGCATTTATTCCCTGGATTACGATTGAGAATCAGAAGGTTGTGATTTCAAAGCACACTCGGTCTTAATCCTGTGAGGTCACCCATACAAAATGGGAAATAATATGGCACGTATCTCAGTGGGTTTACGATGGTTTTTTAAATGATTGATGTTCTCAGCCCATGGCAGCTGGGTCCGTCCCCTGATTTGGTGTCAGCGGCTCTTTGACATTTGACGTGGCTTCAAAGTGCACTTGGCCTGGCACAGGCTTTGTGGGAACGTAACTGCCACTTAGTGGTGAACGGTCGTTGTCATTCTTGCAATTTTTCATCCGCTGGTTAAATCACTGATGGCCACTAACTGGCATGTGAATATAACACGCACACGGTGTGTATCCATAGGAATAACGGGCTGCTCTCGTAAAAATGTGGTATTTCCACCATTCATCGCAGCGGTAAACAGTACTGATGTAATAACTTGCTTGCCTTACAATTCAACGATTTGTCAGGAATTAGTTCAGTAATCAATTACCAAAGTATCTAGATCATTGCATGTACATTTCCCCCTATAATTTTTACTTATTGTTCTGCAACGAAGTGTATATAAAAAAAAAAACCCCAAAAAAGTTTATTGCTGCTAATTTTCCGTTCTGGTGCCGTTGTTGCCGTGCCGTTCTCTCCGCAGCTCTGGGCAGCGCTTTGTGACCCTCGGGTGAAAAATATAATTATAATTATAATTAAAGAAAAAGTCCCTATTATAACCTGGTAAGACTCTGATAGGTGTGTTGGTGTAGGCAGGTTTTTACAGTTACAACAGGTTTTACTGTATCTGGCGATTATGCAGGTGTTAAGATCTTAACACCTGTTATAATCTTATATATGTATACTGGCAAAAAAGTACCCATAGGTTTTTACAGTGTACGGAAATTTCGTTGACGATAGGCATTCTTTTTGGGTGCGTTTTTGCTTTGCAGAACATCTTGTATTTTGGAGAACACGGACTCCTGAACGCAACAAGTTATGTTCTGCAGTAACTAGAGCCGCTATCATTTATAATAAAAAAGGTGTTTTAACAGGCGGTTGTTTCATTTCGATGAGTCGACACAAATCAGAGGAGGGTGAATCTTTCTCCGCAAGTCGATAATGTATAATCTATGAAATGTCGGGAGTTTTGACCTATCATATATTCACGTCAAGGCGATAAATGACCGTGGTAATTTGTCTGCAAAAGGTCGCACAAGGCCGTAGTAAATAATGCAGTACGTATTAATTCTGTTGTGGGGATAATTGTACATTGTGGCGTATGGCCGGTGCTGGGAGTCTGTGTTATGTTGGAAGGTGCCTCCTCCTGATTTGCAACAAAACCTCAGATCACGCTGATGGGTTCCTGGAATATGACGTGATGTGATCACTGGTTTTTGCATTTTATTGCGATGGAAATGTGTTCTTGGAAAATGGATTTAATACATTTTATTAGGCTCAGTAGACTTAGCAGAGTGGCAAAAAAACGGTTCAAATATTCCCCACTGACAATGGCGGTTAGCGCGAATCAAATGCATCTCGCAGCCTCTGCGCATCATCATACATGTTCACTCCATGCCAATTCCGTACCAAGCTTACTCATAGCCAGGCGTGGAAGTAACTTTTCTGTTACGCTATTACACCGTGGGCGGCGCGGTGGCCCAGTGGTTAGCGCTGACGCCTCACAGCAAGAAGGTCCCGGGTTCGAATCTCTCGGCTCGGGTGCCTTTCTGTGTGGAGTTTGCATGCTCTCCCCGTGTCCGCGTGGGTTTTCGCCGGGTACTCCGGTTTCCTCCCACAGTCCAAAAGCATGCTCATGGATAGGTTGATTGGCTCGCAGACTAAAATTGTCCCGCAATGCCCGACGATGGACTGGCGTCCCGTCGTCGGGTGTATTCCTGCCTTACGCCCTGTGTTTCTGGGATAGGCTCCGGCTCACCGTGACCCTATATAGGATTAAGCGGTTTCACATAATGAGGATGAGGATGAGGCTATTACACCGTACCGGACTGTAGCGGGTTACTTTCACCTCTCAGAGCACACGCGTTACCGGTGACGAGGGCCGGCCACAAGCGTGCACATAGATAAAGATCCCCGCTATAGTCTATTATCGAACGTCGGGTTAAGTGTCGTTAGCACGAGGGGGTGGGTGGCCACCGCCACGCCCGGCCGCCTTTGTCTCCCTAGTGGCAATGTCCACACACTGTGCTTGGGTACTCATTTGAGGCTGAGTTGACCGAGGGGAGGCCAAGGCTCGGTTCAGAAAATCATAACTGGCGTTGGACGTGGGCGGGGAATAGAACTTGTGTCTTCAGGTTTGTAGCCCAGTAGAACTTGGGTCTTTAGGTTTGTAGTCCAGTAGAACTTGGGTCTCCAGGGTTGTAGCCCGGTAGAACTTGGGTCTTCAGGTTTGTAGTCCGGTAGAACTTGGGTCTTCAGGTTTGTAGCCCAGTAGAACTTGGGTCTCCAGGTTTGTAGCCCAGTAGAACTTGGGTCTCCAGGTTTGTAGCCCAGTAGAACTTGGGTCTCCAGGTTTGTAGCCCAGTAGAACTCGGGTCTCCAGGGTTGTAGCCCAGTAGATCTTGGGTCTCCAGGGTTGTAGCCCGGTAGAACTTGGGTCTTCAGGTTTGTAGTTCGGTAGAACTTGGGTCTTCAGGTTTGTAGCCCAGTAGAACTTGGGTCTCCAGGTTTGTAGCCCAGTGCGCTAAACTCTGAGCTACCCCCATGGACACGTACATGGATTTAGCTGCTGGATGGACACCGTCCACCATAGCGTTTAGCGAACTGCAAAACGAGCTTTTGTGCTGTGACCCGCGTTCCCACAACCCCACTGACTGACAGTGAACGTCTGAACCTGGCACGGAGCCGATCAGCCACGTTCTGCAGGACGGCGCAGTGACAGCATCTGCGAGTCAGGGTGAGACATTCCGGCCTGAGGAGAGTCAATGCCCACCTCGGGTGGTGCTTTTCTGCGTGTGGCAAGGTTGGCGCCGACTTACCGCGTGGATGACTCGCCCCCACCCCCCACCGCCACCCTGCGGTTGCCTCGCGCCGAGTCTTGCCCCAGACCAAGCGTGGAGTTTACGCAGCGCGGTGTGCATTCTGTTATTTATTACATTCATCTAAAGGGCAAAGTGTCTGCCAAACCCTAGCGATAACGCCGGAACGATCATATCGCTCGCGTAGAAAAAACAACCCATGTCCCCCGACCCTGCCAATCACACAGCTCTTGACAAAATGTGGTGAGGTATGGCCAAACAACGTAGCTCCCCCCACGAGGGGGGGGTGAGACTGTGTTCATCCCATGGACGGTCGCGGCTCGTACAGAGCTGATGGCTGAAACCCTAGCGGCCTTTTGGGAGATGATGGCTCTCAGTGCGGACCGTCGCTCCTCCTGTGTTTAAATCACTTCGCAGATAAGTGATGACACCAATGGCCGGGCCCTGTAATCCATCCGCAGGCGGTTACTACCTCTCCATTTTGATAATTAGACCAATTATAAACCATTTCCTCTCTCTCGGCCGCGACCAGACACAGCAGCTATTGCAACTGTATTGATCAATGTCTTTCTGGACGCTAACGACGGAGAGGGAGCAGTCGCGATGCACTGTTGAGAAGCAGAAAAACACACAGATACAAATGATTCAACATGTTGTCGTCAAACTGTCACGGGTTGTTATTCAGCACGTATTTGACGGAATACTATCGAGGTGGCGCGCGCTCTGTGCTGTTCGCGAATACGATACGTTATGTATTGGGAAACCTCATCTCATCTCGCTGTCAGAAACCGCGGAGTACTGTACAGGGTCGCGGTGAGCCGGAGCTTATCCCGGCATACACAGAGAGCAAGGCAGGGATATGCCCACAATGGGACGCCAGTCCATCACCGTGCACTGAGGGCAATGTAGACTGCAAGCAAATTAACCTCTGCGGCAGCGTGTTTTTTTTGGACCGTGGGAGGAAACCAGACTGCCCGGCGAAAACCCATGCGGACACGGGGAGAGAACTCGCAAACTCCGCACAGAAAGCAGCACCCGAGCCGAGATTCGAACCCGGGACCTTCTTGCGGTGAGGCGACAGCGCTACCCAGTAGGCCACCGTGCCGCCCCGTATTGGGAAATATATTTGTGTTTTTTTTTAATCCATCCTATTTTATTGAGTAGTGAGTGAGGTGGAATGTGGTTAATCAACCCCCATGCCTGACATGGATGGGAAGGACGAGCGCTTGATTGACAGCCGCCACTCACACGAAATGCCTGGCCTGTGTATATTCACACGCTTTTTAAAAGCTGGACTTCACACTTGGTTATTAAAAAAAACAATTTGAACCTTGATATTACTCTGGATCCACGCCTGAGAGAGAAAAAAACACACACGTGCAGTTAAACGAGCTCTTAAGGTCCATTACAAACACGGCGTGGGTCACGTGACTTATGGGAAAATGCAGATAACATGACGTTCGTGCGTTTTTTAAAGTGCAACAAGTAGTGCACTTTTTTTTCTCTTCCCCACAGATAGAATTATTCATGCACACGACATCGATCCAACAGCTAGTAAAACATGCATCACTGGCAGCTGGGGAATCGTTCTCTTAGCCCTTTGTTCGTACAAAACAAACTAGTGAATACCGGACAGTATAGCAATAGGCTCAAGGATAAGCAATCTATTTGCAGGTTCCTCTGAGCCTCGAAGTGGAACTGATGTCCTCTGCTCACTCGCACTTGCCACAGACCGAAATGATCTCACTCCCAAGGTTCCAGTGTCATTGCCAAAAATAGCCGGCATTGTCAAGTGATCCAAAAAAAAACGGGTGTAGGAACACGCAGTGCCTCGCCTTCAGCAACCTAGGTGGTGACCGCGTAAGTTCATAGCGCGTTATTTACATACGGAAACATGGCATCAATACAATGGCATATAATAGCAATCTCTTTGTAAATATAACAATCTTATTGCGTGGTGGAAGGCATATGCAAATGTAGCGTTCAACTATTACGTGGCCTTACCCAAACACACGCATATTATCGCTCTTCGTACTGTAAAGTAACTCACATACACATGAGTGTAAATTAATTTATATTAACTCTCACTTTGCAATGTTGAAGCGAACACAAATTCGAGTGTAAAGGAAAATATATTCTTCGAATTAAAATGGACAATTCAGGCTTGTCTGCAAGACAAGGCAGGTTATAACAGGAACAATTACCCCAGGTAAGTAATTTGAGGCTGTCATATTATGAGTTTTTTTATTTTAAACAATTAATAATTGCACTTCGAGAGCGCTTTTCACTCGAGGGTCACAAAGCGCTGCACAGAGCTGTGGAGAGAACGGCGCGTCAGCAACAACAACGACATAACAACAGCAAATCAGTAATAATAAAGCTTTTTTTATTATTATGTTGTGTCATTCCTCAATTCCATGCCAGTGCCACTATCTTCTGATGAGACTAAGCATCACAGTTAAAATGCAGACAGATAACACGCCGTGTATATATAAGTGGAAGAAATCAGCAATCCATTAATGTAGACATTTTCATTCACATACTGGTTGGCACGCCTTCCCACACACTGTCTCATCTCATTGTCTGAAACCGCTTAATCCTATACAGGGTCACGGTGAAGCCGGAGCCTATCCCGGCAGACACAGGGCGCAAGGCAAGGATATACCGACGATGGGACGCCAGTCCATCGCCGGGCACTGCGGGGCAATTTAGCCTGCGAGCCAATCAACCTATGCAGCAGCATGCTTTTTGGACTGTGGGAGGAAACCGGAGTGCCCGGCGAAAACCCACGCGGACACGGGGAGAGAACATGCAAACTCCACACAGAAAGGCACCCGAGCCGAGAGATTCGAACCCGGGACCTTCTTGCTGTGAGGCGACAGCGCTAACCACTGGGCCACCGCGCCGCCCACACTGTATGATAGCCAAAGCCATATTTTAACTTATGTGAAATTTAATTTTCTGTAACGATGTACGTTTCCACGGCTCGATGCGCGATGATTGCTTCGAAAAGCTGCTTTGTCTCGGGACGGCCGCGTCGATCGCTCCCTCTCTCTCTCCATCGCGACGTTTCGCTTCACACGTTCGAGGCATCCTCGGGCGCACTGTGTGTGTGTCCTGTGTGTAACTCCTGTTTATATGTAGGTACTATGCATGTGTTCAGTCTCTTCTACGGCGTTGCTTTCTTCCAGGAATCATGGCAGAAGGTCGGGGTCCATTTGCAAGGGTTCAATTGTCTTGCTCGCACACTGGAATCACATTAACCCAATCCAATTCAGCCTCTTACTGTTGAAAAAAATAATTTCGTATGGGGTTTTTTTTTTAGCATCGAGTCATTGGTCAACTGGCTGTGGCTCATTTCTTGAGCCAGTGGGCCGAGCCATCTGGTGATGGCAAACGACGGATTTCTGTGCAAAATCCTCCTTGACAAGCCGAGGACGGTGGATATTCTGGCCAGCACACCGTGAACCGATGGTGCGCGGTGCACTGATCGTTATCTTGTGCGAGTGTTTTTCGGACATTGAGAATCACGTGCACGCCATCGGCTCTCTTCGCCTATGCCTCTAGAATTCTCTTGAACATCGGAGTGCCCGGCGAAAACCCACGTGGACACGGGGAGAGAACATGCAAACTCCACGCAGAAAGGCGCCCGAGCCGAGATTCGAACCCGGGACCTTCTTGCTGTACTAAAGCTTACAAACCACCTGGAGTGTGCCTTCAGATTACGGAAGCCTTAATAGTTGCCAGTATCATAAGTCCCTGAGGGATTGGCTGGTCAGTAATAATAATAATAGCATTTCTAGAATGCTTTTCACCCGAGTGTCACAAAGCGCTGCACAGAGCTGCGGAGAGTACGGCACGTTAACAATAGCGACATCAGAACGGCAAATTAGCAACAATAAACTTTTTGGGTTTTTTTTTACAAACCCGTGCTGTGGAGAGAACGGCATGTCAACAACAACATCAGGACAGCTCAACTAAAAGTCAAATAGTAGCAATAAATTATAGGACGTAAAATAAGTAATATAAAAAATATAATAATTCTTTAACAAACAAGGAAAGATTAAATGTTCCCGAGCAGGCGCAGGTCGGCAGAGAGCCATCATCCCAGCACGACAACATTGAGCCGCATTAACAGTCCTAGTCAGAGAGCTTGAAAGAATTACGGAGTAAGTGAGTCTTGAGATGGGATTTGAAGATGCCCAAGGACTCAGCTGATCAAATCTCCAATGGAAGGGCGTTCCAGAGTTTGGGAGCAGAGCGCGAGAAGGCTCTGTCACCCATCGAATGGAGGTGCGATCTGGGCACATGCAGCCAGCCTGTATTGGAGGATCGGAGTTGTCGCGTTGAGGAGGGTGTCTGAAGTAGGTCACGGATGTATGTTGGAGCAGCGGCAGTGAGAGCCTTGTAGGTGAGAAGGAGGATCTTAAATTCAATCGTGTATTTAACCGGTAACCAGTGGAGAGACATCAGTACTATACAATATGTGATCGTGGATGGGTGTGCGAGTGAGAACTCTAGCAGCCGTATTCTGCACACGTTGGAGACGATTGATCAGGTAGGCAGGGGTGCCAGGGAGCAGTGCATTGCAGCAATCGATGCGTGAGGAGATGAAGATGTGTATTAGCTTCTCAGCATAAGCGGGTGACGGGATGTTGCGCAGTCTGGTTATATTTCTGACATGGAAATAGGCTACCTTCGTCACCTTGTTGATGCGTGTGTCTCGAATGTGAGTGAGTAATCAAGAGTCACTCCTCGACTCCGGACTGCGTTAGCATCTTCAGTGGTCTGGTTGTCAAGCATCAATTGGATGGGTTCAGCCTTGGACAACTGATGCATGATCCCGACAAGCAAAACTTTAGTTTTAACGCCATTTAGTTTTAGAACATTTGCATTGAGCCAAGCCTTCACAGTTGACAGTGAGGATTACACTGCAAGACCGGACGCATTGATGGATGACTTTGAATGGATATTGATTTGGATGCCATCGGCATAGCTATGGTAGCTGAGGCTGCGCAGGACAAGGGCCAAGTGGATGTATGTGGGTGCTGAAGAGGAGTGGGCCGAGGACTGACTGAACGCTGAGGAAATGCAGCAAAAAACAGAAGGCGCATTGACTGAGCAGCGTCGTGAATGTATGGGCCGGGGCG
>JAZEWT010000003.1:28372105-28388657 GCA_036362905.1 Mordacia mordax | reverse complement strand
CCCCCCCCAAAAAACATGTTATTGTTGCTGATTTTCCATTCTAATGCCGTTGTTGTTGATGTGCCGCTCTCTCCGCAGCTCTGTGCAGCGCTTTGTGACCCTCGGGTGAAAAGTACTCTATAAATGCAATTATTATTATTACTCTTTAACAAAGGTTTTGGAACAATTGCAAGTACCAGCCCTTTTCTTCACACTTGCTTGGTCTGTCGATTGACGATTGTGGACACATTATCTACTGGCTGGGCAGAAGGGTTTTGGGAAATCTGCATAGTTTCAGCTGCGATTGCCTGGGAATCTAATCCAACCTATGACCTCTGAATGACAAGCGCAGTCTGATAAAGGTCACACCACGGAATCAAACGCTGTAGGTTTTCACGGCTCGATGCACGATGATTGCGTCGAAAAGCTGCTCTCTCGGGACAGCCGCGTCGATCGCTTCCTCTCTCCACCTCGCCACGCTGCGCCTGAGGATGCCTCTAACGTGCAAGGCGAAACGTCGCCAGGTGGAGAGAGAGAGCGATCGACGCGGCAGTCCCGAGAGGGCAACTTTTCGAAGCAATCACCACGGAATCATCCCTAGGGAATGCGACCCGAGCATAATAATAATGATTATAGTGATTGTAATAATGCTTATTCGTCGTTTCTATTCACGTAGCTGCAGAATTGACCACGAGGCGTTGGTGGAACCACTGGTGAATGCCTTGGAAAAGCTCATGCGCACCAGTCCGGAGACAATCGGTTAGAGGGGGTGCGCTGGACACGGCCATCCTGAAAGATTCGCTTTAGAAAGCACTCATAATGGATCGAGCCGTGAAAACCTGCATCAGTACAGTAGGCATTTAAGCACGAAAATCACCTTCAAGTCAGTCATAAAAAATCGATTCTGAATGCTTCCGCTGAATAAATTGCACGCTAGGGAATTGCTCATACGGTATAGCCATTACTGATGATTAGACATAAACGAAATTGCAACGTTTATTTGGGATAACGGAGTAAACGAAATGTACAAATGAAATAAGTGGGGATTCAAACGAGATGATGACAATAAGAGATACAATTAACTCCTGAATTAAATAACCATCAATTCTGAAAACTATCAAACAGGTAGTGAATTAAGTTGCCTGTTTGTTTGGATGGGTAATCAATCGTTGTCGAATACATTTGAATAAACCACTGTTGGAATGTGAATAAAGCAAGCAAACTCCATCTTAAAATGAAGTGTGATTTTATTACGTGCGATACTGTAATAATATTCTGTTAAGTGTTTACATTTCAGTATGCAGTACAATGTGTTAACAAATGCAAAGCATTACTATTCAACAGGCCTGTCATTATCTGGTGTTACTGCATGCTTTCCATTAAATGTGTTTCCAACCATTATGGGCATGAATGATTAAAGTGAATTTCAAATGCACATAACAAGCCCATCACAGTGGCCCAGTGGGTAGCGCTGTCGCTTCCTCACAGCAAGAAGGTCCCGGGTTCGAATCTCGGCTCGGGTGCTTTTCTGTGTGGAGTTTGCATGTTCTCTCCCCGTGTCCACGAGGGTTTTCTCCGGGCACTCCGGTTTCCTCCCACAGACCAAAAAACATGCTGCTGCATAGGTTAATTGGCTTGCAGACTAAATTGCCCTCAGTGCCCGGTGATGGATTGGCGTCCCATCGTGGGCATATCGCTGCCTTGCGCCCTGTGTCTGCCGGGATAGGCTCTGGCTCACCGCGACCCTGTACAGGATAAAGCGGTTTCTGACAGCGAGATGAGATGAGACAGCCAGCCCATTTCACATATGACCTAAGCTGCGTGAACAAAAAAATACACGGAAGGTGGCTCATATTGTCAGCAAACGGATTAAGAAAAAGAGAATATGTTTAACCATTTGCCGGAAATGGTAAAACCTCCTCTCTTCTTTACATATTTGTACTGGCATTAAGGTACCCATAGACGTAAACGGATTTATTCAAGCCTTCAAAAACAGCCTGATGACTGCCCAGTTCATCTCACGACCCGTTCAAAGATGTCCACACATTCTCAGATGACCAAAGCGCATTGCCTCGATAAATTCGACAAACATGTCTTTTGCTTCGAAAAATGTTGGCCGTGCATTTGTGCGAACTGCGCTCGAGAGCAGCTCATGGGAGCCATCCTCAAACACTCGAGCCATGTGAACCAAGATCAATGTATTTATTTCCTTCCAGTTTGAGAACAGCGTTTTAGCAGCAACAAAAAAGATGGAATCGTATATATCATAGCTTCAAAATATTGCCAAAATTAACATTCTCAGTGACAAGAACTGCAAGGGTGTAATGCATTGATTTGTGTAAATATCTGTGTTTCACGTTTGTGCTTATGTGTGTGGTATGTTAACAGAATCCCATGACCTCTGTAACTGCTTTGATTTTTAAATTCAACAACAACAGGAGGAGCAGTGAGTGGCACTACTTCCTCACAGCAACTTGCTTCTTGGTTCAATTCCCAGCTCTGGTGCCTCACTCTGTGTGGAGTTGTCACGTTCCGCCTGTAGCCGCGTGGGTTTTTGCCAGGTACTCTAATTTCCTCCCACAGTCTAAAGACATGCCGCCTAGATAAATTGACCTGACTAAATTGCCCTCAGTACACTGCGATGGACTAGCGTCCAATCCTTCGGTATAACCCAGCCTTGCGCCCTGAGTCTGCCAGGATAGGCACCTGCTCACCGTGGTCCTCTACAGTATTAAGTGGGTACTGATAATGAATTCAATCACAACTATAAATCATGACAAATCATCGAAGGCAGGGGCCGTATCATTTAACCTGCTTCTGCGTTATAATTTCTTTCACTTGTTTACCCAGAACATGCTGAGTCTCAAAACTCTTTTTTCAGGAGGGGTCTGCCAAATGTTTTGCAGTCCTAGATGATATGACTGTCACGTCAACTGCACAATTTGCGGGTACTGTTTAAACATTAGGATCTCATCTCATCTCATTATCTGAAACCGCTTAATCCTATATAGAGTCACGGTGAGCCGGAGCCTATCCCGGAAACATATTGTACATAAATGCATGTAAAAACATTAATTTGTCCGGCTAAATTACGTTATTGCACGGATATGACGGCTCATCAGGAAGAGTTGTTGCAAATTCCCCCTGCCAGGTGTCAGTGGCTGGTGGTTTTGTTGTAAATAAACTGATGATTCAAACACTCTTTAATTATCTCTCTTGGCCAGTGTTTCACTTGTGAAAGCAGTGGCACACACAGCCACCTCAAACTGCTGGAGTTGAGCCATATCCCCCAATTAAAGATATGCCAGGAGCTGTTTAATGCAACGATACTTTTTAAACATTGTTTAATTTAAAGTCAAACCAAAATACGAAATTACGGATGATCCAAAAATTTTTTTGCATCAGATTGGTCCAAAATCATGGAATATTTCACATATATGACATCACATCAGCGATGTCATATAATTGATGATGTTGATTTTGTCAGCAAAGACTTACATAAATTATTACAGGTAGATTATACTTAAAAAAAAAACATTAACATTGAAAATCTCAAACTCATCCCTACTACAACCATCTGCCCATCACTGCCAGCATCTTACCCACACTAACCAGGTGTGCACACACACACACACATAAAGGGATGAACTTCAAATCTCGGGCATATTATGAGGAAGAGGAAATTTAAAATCTGGTTACGACTGGAAAATGTGAAGGAAAGAGAGATCGTGCACAACAGAGATTGTCTCATGTCAGGAGTCTCTCCAGATGGATGAACAGATATCAACAATGGACATTCTTAGACGTTCAAAGAGCAGAGATCTATGGAGGAACAGTCACCAGAGTCCTGTAGGATATGGTACCTCGAGGAAGGCTTTAAGAACCTAATGATGCCCTTGCATTACCTGGCCACGTTGTAAACGCAAGCCTACAACACCTGACATTTTCCTGCAGCCTCCCATCTGAACCGCTCACCAGGCTCACCGGAGCTTTAGATTTAAAGACTGATGTTACAATTTCTGCACATGGGACATCGAAGCGATTTACATCAAGTTGGTGGAGAAGACAACCACAAGGGGTGTTTCCAAAAAAAGGAGTTTACACTCACTTTATTGTTTTACGTTAGCAAATAATGTGTGAACTGAAGCTAGTCAATTTGCCTCTGTTAACCACTAGCAATGAATTAGCGGTGTCACAATAAGAGAGGGGCGGCGCGGTGGCCCAGTGGTTAGCGCTGACGGCTCACAGCAAGAAGGTCCCGGGTTCGAATCTCTCGGCTCGGGTGCCTTTCTGTGTGGAGTTTGCATGCTCTCCCCGTGTCCGCGTGGATTTTCGCTGGGTACTCCGGTTTCCTCCCACAGTCCAAAAGCATGCTCCTGGATAGGTTGATTGGCTCGCAGACTAAAATTCTCCCGCAATGCCCGGCGATGGACTGGCGTCCCGTCGTCGGGTGTATTCCTGCCTTACGCCCTGTGTTTCCGGGATAGGCTCCGGCTCACCGTGGCCCTATACAGGATTAAGCGGTTTCAGATAATGAGATGAGATGAGACAATAAGAGAGAACAGGTCTTGTCAATTCACTGAGCTCAGTGTAAGTCATCGACACTTCAGAAACTCTACTGAATAACCACAACCAAATATACCCCCAACATCCATCAGATTATTTTGTAACTGCATCAGTGACCTAAAATCTATTACACGGGGTGGCTTAGTTGTGTAGTATTTCACGTGCTTTCTCAAGGCCCTGGTTAAGATGGTTAGAGACATTATGATTAAAATTGTTAAAAAGTGTAAAACCACATTTAAAAAAAAACATACTTAGCAAGATATTCCGTGCAATTTTATAATTTAAACCTGTAATACATTTTGAAGCCTCAATAGAGTCATGTTCATCATCACACCCACGTGACATGCAAACGCCACTCGACTGGTCTCTGGAATCGTTACTTGATTAAATGAGCATGAACCCTTAAGCAGACCTATTGCAGGTACCCGTTAGCCCCTTGCAAAAAAAAAATAACGCAAACATCACCCGCACAGGTTAGTGAAACAAAACTCTACGTACAAACTATGATAACCACCTCCAGCTGGCATATGGTCATGGTGGTGGTTGTGCTAAGGCTCAATCGGCTGGCTCTTTGGTTTTGTCTCGGTAAGCAACTAAAAATGCGGACCCAGTGAAATGGGCACCCCATCAGCCCACGGGACCGCCGGCGTGTGCACTCCAAAACGATAAATTCAGCAAAATTGTCCTCGCATTTTTTCCGTAACTTAAAAGGTGACACACGCTTTAAGGTAAGCGCTCGAGAGGAGATCAAAACCGATAATGAAAAATAAAAACCCAGACACAGAATCCCAGTTATTATTTAAGGACTTACAGATAGATCTGTTGTCAAAAAAAGAAGACCTTGACATACTCTGAAGGTTAAAAAAAAAATTAACGAGTCATGTGTCAGGGTCCTCTTGTCAGACGGCTCCACGTTTGCGCAATGGTGAGATGGACAGCGACCTGAAGGCACCGTCTCTACCCGGCCTCGTGGCCAACGCCTCGGCTCTGCAAGCCTTGTGAAGCATAGTGCAAGAGTCATTATCACTGGGTAACAACAACAACAGCAACAGCAAGAGCGACAACAACCGCCTGCTTGTTGCGCTTCTTGACACGGCGAAGAGTGTTCGGCGGCGCGGCGGCGCTGGCCGCTTCTCACGTCGCGTTTCCCCATAACGACTGCCAGTCGCTGCGTTGCAACAAATGGTTTGTTTTTGTTTTAAATCGCGGGCAGGGTTGGCAGGCTGTTCTCATCGTAGCTCCAGTTCAGTGACAAATCTCTTCGACGTCCACATTCATTACAATACATGCTTTATCGGATCCACGGCCCTGAATATGCTGAACTTACGAACTTATAAAACGACCGAAGAAACCTCTTTTGTGTTATTTATTGTATAATGCTTATAGTTTATATACAAATAACATGCATAACACTCTTGAAAAATATGCCCTTTGCATATGTATACCATGCATATGAACCGGAAGTATGCAAGTGACTTGCCAAACGATGCTCATTGCTGTGCTGTTATCGTAATGATGCAAACGGATATGAATGTAGTCTTAAATAAATATTTGCCGTGGTTAATGAAGTGGGTACTCAGATGAATGAATGGTAAGGTATCATTTGGCTTGGGTCCATTGTTTGGGCATTTACAAAACGTGAATTTAAATTAGCCATTCTTGGAGATAAAGGAGGTCAGCAAAAGTTTCATAGACGTAAAAAAGTATATTTTAGTAATGAAATTATGATTACAGACGAATTTTTTTTTCTTAATTGTGAAGGATACGTGAATAATATCTATAACATGCTTCTTTATTGTGCTACTGATGTTCTCCGAAAAGCCTAATGATTTTTGTGAGTCTTGTAATAATATGCTCTATTCGCATCTCAACTGCTCTGTTCACAGTTCAGTTTAAATTTATCACTTTTGAAGCAAACGTATCTAAAATTACCTTCGCATCGAGAGCCCTTTTCCGAGGTGGCACTGACGAACAAGGAGACATCCTGCACAAGTGGCGCAAAATAAAAACAAACGAAATAACAGAACTTCACAAAAGTTTCCCGTCGCGGTCATCGCACTTCAATTCGGCGCAACTAATGTTATCTCCCGACGAGAAGGAGGGCATCGTGACGATAATCTTCACTCTCTCGTTGCCCGTCTCGCCGTACTCATCTTGCGGGGCGTTGATAATGGGGACAGTGAGAGGCACCGCTGCCCCGTCGGACACCCTGCCCCTGGTCCTGCTTGAGCCACCCCGCAGCGCCGCTGCGGGCTGCGCCTTCCCGTGCTGGTGCCTGTACGCGCGCTGAATCTTGACGGCCGCCAGCTCCTCGAGCCGGCGCCTCAGCGTCGTGGTGACCGGCTTGAGCAAGGAGCCGGCCGAGTCGGTGTCCATGAAGCGCTGCTCCATCTGCAAGCGCAACGCGTCCATGCCTTCGCTCTCGCCCAGCACGCGCTTGGTGAGCGCGAACAGAACCTCGAGGCAGTGGATGCGGTCGCCGGACACGATGGGCAGGTCGAGCGCGGCGATCACCAGCTCGTTGGGCTTGGGCACGCGCAGCGGCTCCTCCAGGGCGTCCAGAAACGCGGGCAGCTTTTCATAGGCGATGAACTGCGTCACGGTGGGGTCGAATTTCCCCCACACCTCGTAGAAGGCCTCGAAGTCGTCCTCGCCCAGGGGCTCGGTGCTCTCCTGCGTGGCGATGGTGAAGTTCTCGAGGATGACGGCGATGTACATGTTGACCACGATGAGGAACGAGATGATGATGTAGCTGACGTAGAAGGTCACGCCGATGGACGTGTTGCCGCAGTTTCCCTCGACCGACGAGCCCGGGTGCTTGAAGTGGCGGTCGCACGTGTCCGTGAGCGTCGGCGCCAGCAGGCTGTCCCAGCCGGCCGACGTGGTGATCTGGAAGAGGCAGAGCATTGCACCGCCGAAGGTCTCGAAGTTGAACATGTCGTTGATGCCGTTCTGATGCTGCAGGTAGCCGAAGTTGGACATGCCGAAGATGGAGAAGATGTACATGACGAGGAAGAGGAGGAGCCCGATGTTGAAGAGCGCCGGCAGGGACATGAGCAGCGCCAGCAGGAGCGTGCGGATGCCCTGCGCGCCGCGGATCAGCCGGAGGACGCGTCCGATCCGGGCGAGCCGGACCACGCGGATCAGCGTGGGCTCAAAGAAATTATTCATGGTCTCGGCCAGCGCCATCGCTGAAAGTGGAAGCCCGAGGAAACACATTAGCGCAGCGCAGGGAAAAATCCTGAAATCCCATCGCAAGCTTCACCTGCTTTCCACCAACTTTCGTGTGAAGGCCGGTCCAGGAAGATGTTCGTAATGATGCGTTGTAAAACTCACATTAATGCGTGTTACGAAACGAAAGATAAAAGCTTTCGTTAGTGTACGTTTAAGCGCAAGAAATCGCAACGTTTTAAACCACCGTTTGATTTTTTTATGTCAAGTGGTTGCTAAGGAAACCGCCAACCAAGATTCAAAAGAACGACTCACGGATTGTTATTCGGGGGCGCTGCGGCTGCTGCCGAAATGCGTAAACTCGTCTCATCTCTCATCTCATTGTCAGCAACCGCTTAGTCCTGTACAGGGTCGCGGTGAGCCGGAGCCCATCCCAGTAGACACAGGGCGCAAGGCAGGGATAAACCCACGATTGGACGCCAGTCCATCACCGGGCACTGCAGGCGATTTAGTCTGCAAGCCAATTCACCTATGCAGCGGCATGTTTTTTTTGACTGTGGGAGGAAACCGGAGTACCCGGCAAAAACCCACGCAGGCACGCAACCTACTGAGCCACCACCCCCCCACCCTGTGTACCCTTGTGTTCACGTAAACTATTGTTTCATTGCCAACATTGCTATATGGAGCTGGATAAAACAAAAATTGTAATGACATTTGATCTTATCTAAGACATTGGACAAATGTATTCCAAACAGAAGGCGAATTGTGGCTTTATTTTCATGCCAGTGTGCAACCAATTCAAGTTTCAGTTTTTCGTTTCTCCGTCAGGTGTGAATGGAATTTAATAATGAAACTTAATCATCACATTGCTCAGAATGCTAAATGAGACAAGGAACATTTCAACTGCTTTCAAAAAAGTTGCTGAGTCAAGCACATCGCAGCCAATGCAATTCCATTAGGAAGTAAAGGCAAGCGATAAACTACTAGACTGCAATAGACGTTGACTAGGTGAAAACGCGTGATGATTGGCCGGTACATTAGCACCGAGTGGGGATTATGAGGACGATTCGATTATCTTCAAAACACAAAGAGATGCTGGGAGAGTGAAGGCATCGTGACCGACGAATACACAATAGAGTAATTCTCCTCTGCACTGGCACTTTAAAGCAATGCTCGTAATACATTAGAGCCTTTTTGTTAGAGTGGCACAGCAGTAATATTCAATACCACACGCAAAAAAGTGCTGCCCAAGGCAGTTCGATTCCCACCTCGGACGCCCCTCTGTGTGAAGTTTGTGTGTTCTCCCCATATTTTGCGTCTGTTTCTCCCGGGTTCTCTGGTTTCCTTCCTCAACTAAAAACAAAAACTACTCTCGTTAATTAATTGGCCGATAACATCATAATATAATAGATGCCGTGTCTGGCATATGTTGGCACCAGCTAACCGAGTGATTCTCATCCCCTCCCCCCTTCCCACCTCTCTTCAGTTTCATCGCATCTCTGAGTCGCTCGCTCTTCGAATCAATATCTTTGCAAATTAATGAATACGTGCATGCAATTACAAAAATTGCTTTCATTTATTATTTGTCACAGCACTGTTGGATGGTGACTTGCCCAAGATGTGTTCATAACGCGGGTTATTTTCACAGCTTCACCAAGCTGTTCTGTGTGGCTGGTTAACAGGGATAGTACTTGGGTTAACAGGAATAGTACTTAGGGCTCATAACCGTAATACAGAACTGCATCCTGTATACTAGCCTGCTCCTCTTCATCATAACAAGCAGGACACAGACGCTCCAGCCGCCTCAATTCATTTACACACACCTGCACGAACCCCTTCACTCTACTACATGCAGTCAATATCGTCTGCGTGTGTTGCCCTGCCCTGCTGAAATGTGGGTTCAACCTTGTTTTGTCTTTGCACCTGGATCACGAGAAACGTGATATCTCATCTCATCTCTCATTGTCAGAAACCGCTGAGTCCTGTACAGGGTCGCGGTGAGCCAGAGCCTATCAAGGCAGACGCAGGGGTTAAGGCAGGGATAAACCCACGACGGGACGCCAGGTCATCACCGGGCACTGATGGCAATTTAGTCTGCAAGCCAATTAACCTATGCAGTAGCATGTTTTGTGGACTGTGGGAGGAAACCGGAGTGCCCGGCGAAAACCCACGCGGACACGGGGAGAGCATGCAAACTCCACACAGAAAGGCACCCGAGCCGAGAGATTCGAACCCGGGACCTTCTTGCCGTGAGGCGACAGCGCTAACCACTGGGCCACCGTGCCGCCCAAAAAGTAATTTCGTTCCTTTGAATACTATCATTGTATAAGGATGGAATGAAAATAAGGTTTATCTATCTGTCATCTATTACAGGTAGCGTTGCAAAAAAAAAAGGGAGCAGGCAGGAGCCTGCATAACAAAACCTCATCCCATTTATTTAATCGTAAAACACATAAGGACACAGTTTTAACCACAACTGAATAAATTGGTTTGAATGTAAAGTGCACTTTTATCGTGCGCACTGATGCCACTAATGTTTTAGAAGCCTTTTTTTTGTTTGGCCGTGAAAAAAAAATATATCCAACTGGAAGCCGTGCAAATGAAAACTAAATGCAAACACGCAGCGTACTCGAGGTGAATCGCTGCCGATCGTGCAAAGGGGTGTGTGTATATAATCCTGCAAATGAAACCGAACACATCGTACAATTAAAGGGAAAAGCGAGCGTCAAATAATTGGGGTTAATTCGCACGCAGCCATCGCCGTGAAAACGATGCGGATTCCCCTGCTCCGCGTTCAGTCATCACCCAAGGCCAAAGCGGATCAATGTCTCTGTCTGCAGCCCTTCTTTCTCTGCTTGTGTGCGCGCGCTCGTGTGCGCGTCTTGGCAGCGTAGCGCAGCGTCCCGGCGCATTAGCGTCCAATCATCATGAATAATAAATCGCGCCACGCGAAAACACAAGGCTCCGGGCCCCCATCCACTCACCCACAAAGGACATGACAATGACGACGATGTCGAAAATGTTCCAGGCAAACTTGAAGTAGTAATATCGGAGCGCAAAGAGCTTCAGAAGGCACTCGGCGCTGAAGATCGCGATGAAGATGACGTTGATGTAGTAGAGGGCGTCCTCCATGTCCTTACTCTGGTCATCCGTCTCGATCATCATGACCAGCATGTTAAGGCAAATGAGCACCATGATGGTGACATCGAAGGCCTGGGTGCCCACCAGGTCATAGGCAAGAGCTTGTATCTTGTTCTGAGCGCAAAAAGAGGCGAGGCGCAGCGACTCGTCATCACTTGCGCTTTGCGATATCTTATCATCATCAGCAGCAGCAGCAGCAGCGTTATCGATACCTGCTTATTCCTGTGCAGTGGAGAGGGGGGGAGGGAGCGGAGCCTATCTCGGCTGACAAAGGGCGCAAGGTGGGGGAATATTCAGGATGTGACGTCAGCACAGAGCAGGGCACACTTTTTGGGGCCATTTACTCAACAGGCCAATTGATCGAGATAGCAACTTGTTGGTGAGGGCAGTCGGGTTGTTATCAGTCAGTATTTAAGCTGGAAGGAACCGTTGAGTTATGCAACTCTTTTTCAAGGGCGGCACGGTGGCCCAGTGGGTAGCGTTGTCGCCTCCTCACAGCAAGAAGGGCCCGGGTTCGAATCTCGGCTCGGGTGCCTTTCTGTGTGGAGTTTTCATATTCTCTCCCCATGTCCGCGTGGGTTTTCGCCGGGCACTCCGGTTTCCTCCCACGGTCCAAAAAACATGCTGCCGCATAGATTAATTGGCTTGCGGACTAAATTGCCCGCAGTGCCCGGTGATGGACTGGCGTCCTATCGTGGGTGTATCCCTGCCTTGCGCCCTGTGTCTGCCGGGATAGGCTTCGGCTCACCGCAACCCTGTACAGGACTAAGCGGTTTCCGACAATGAGATGAGATGAGACCACTGACACAGTGCTCGAGTGTCTATTGCACACAGCTCGCACCCGACTATCACCGGAAGGCTGCGGCAAGCGATCATTGTCATGGAAACACTGTTTTCATCTTTCAACAGTTGATTGTAAACTATTCCGGGACAGCTGCGTATGTCTCAGATGAGGACCCAATTATAATCGTAACCCAGGGGGCTTTTAAACAATGAATTCCTCCTCATCCAAACATCTCCTGAATCTAAACACCTCTTTTTATAAACACACACACAATATCGACATTCAGTAAAAGCTAGTGCATGCCAGTGAGAAGTCCACCCTCACCCAGAATGGCCCTGGATTAAACACCGGTCCTGGGCGAGACTGATACTTACGTCTGGCCTAGGCACAGGCTTTTGTGGTTTCTTTGAGCGGAGTTTCTTCATAGCGCTGTGGAATTTCCTCTGATCTTCAGTCAAGAAAATATCTTCTCCTCCTATGTAATGCACGAAAATACACGGCGTTCATGTTTTTCATTATCCTCCGGCTATGAGATGAATGCATGTTTGCCTAGTGAGGGAGGAGGTGGCTTTAAGTCTGACATAAAATGACAACAGAAATATGATTTAATGACGTGTGTAAATAAAACTAAAAAGTACAGACGGTAGGGTAACTTGATCCACTTACAAATTAAAGCGTGAATGTAATTGGACAGTTTTAAATAACAAACGTAAAAAAAAACAAAAATAAATAGGAAGCGCAAATATGCATTATTTGCAATTGTTTTAAATTCGGCCTCGCGAGTTTAATGACTGGATTAGTAAATGCACGTTTCCTCTTAAAACTTATTAAAATTACCAGTCACGAACTAGCACCAGGAACTTAAACGTTATTTTTTTTTTTAAATCCACAAATCTACCGTACATCTGTCGTGTCAAGTGTGCAAGCAAATGTAAACATGTCTCGTCAAGACGTGAAAATGTGAATGCTGATGTTTGTGAAAGAAAACAAACTATGAGGAGACCTATCTTTTTCTTTTGCTGGTTGAAGTTATCAATGATGACACCAATGAAGAGGTTGAGGATGAAAAATGCTCCAAAAATAATGAAGAAGACAAAGAAACCGTAATAGTTTTTGTTTGCCTCAAATGTCGGCTGCTCGTTGTACTGTTCGAGACAAGACATTAAGATCAAGGTTATTAAACGTGCACTGCGGCGGTATCGCGTGACACAACATAAATAAAAAAAAACCCATTACGCATGAAAACACTCACATTGTTAAGAACTTTCGATTACCTCTCACAATTATACTGCATGCATGTTAATTTGCGTTCATCTCATCTCTCATCTCATTATCTGAAACCGCTTAATCCTATATATGGGGTCACGGTGAGCCGGAGCCTATCCCGGAAACACAGGGCGTAAGGCAGGAATACACCCGACGACGGGACGCCGGTCCATCGCCGGGAATTTGCGTTCATTAGTTCACTAAATGCTTTCCAAGGTGCCATTCAAATTGAGAAGGCACCTGACCAGTAAATACAGCCAGGACAGGTACAGTTTGCCACAGGTGGTGTGCTGGGTAAGAACATATATTTCTGGGTCACTGACTCTGGCAAACCCATGTGAATTTAAGCCCTATTATTACCATCGATGCGTAGAGTTTAAATGCATTCGATGAAACCGTTTTTCAAGGTTCATTGCATAATGAATTGCTTTCTTTTGGGATAGCCGTATAGAACGAGCCCTGTCTCCGCGGGGTTGAGTGTAGTGGCAGCATCACGTGGTGATTGCTAGACGGCAAATTTGATCGGCAGTGCAGATCACAGAGGCTGTAACAGGTCCTAACATTAAGCCAAAAATTCATTTTAATCACCCAAAAAAGGCAGAAGATATATAAAAATGACTTATCAGCTTGTTGGAATCTACTGCAGCGTACATGATGTCCATCCACCCCTTGAAAGTAGCCTGCATGAGCAAGCACACACACACACACACATGGAAGCACACGTAAATGCACTGTACGTCAATCAGATGCACGCACGCCACATCACGGAAATTCAATGGACAGAATTAAAAATGTTAAGCATGAAAATAAGTCGTGCTAAATCATGATCATACGTCTCAATCTCTACATGTGGGGAGATTTCAAAAAATCGACTGCCATCTCAAGTACCTCTATAGTCTGAGGAAATGTACTTTCACGCTACCTGCAGAGTGGCCTCAGTAGAAAGGGTCATGGTCTACTGGATATTGCAGAGCTGTGGGAGAGGGGGTGTGCATGCCTGCTGTACGCTAATTGGAGACATAACACGGAAATAACGCGTTTCGTGCATTTCACCCTCTTCCTACGCAAGCAAAGCCGCTATTCACCACGAAGTGGCGGTGACGTCACCACGGCACCTGTACCAGGCCATCTGCACCTTGAGGCCACGTGAAGCGTTGAAGGCTCGCTGATAGGAGGCCACGGGACAGACCCAGGTGTCATGGATCGGCGACGAAGATGACTGGCAGATGCACCACCTATGCTCCCGACTGTGCCAACTTCCTCTGTTTTAGCTGCGCGATGCTCCTCTGCCCTCCGCTATTGTTAGGGGGCGACTGCCTCCAACTGCGCGGCAGCGTCGTGTACGAACCTCCTCGGAAAAGGTTTGAAATTGACACCAAGTCCACTCAGCTCCAGGTCATCATGTGCCACATCAGTCCATCCCTTCTCCAGCCCTTGCTGAGCCTGCTTAGCCACCTCTATCCAGCCAAACAGAAGTTGCTTGGGCATGCGGTGGCTGGGTATACGGGCTACATAATCCAGCCAACGGAGCCTCGCCTGCTGGAGGAGCTCATCAATAAAACTTTGTTAAGCTCTTTCGAGAATGTGTGAGCTCCTCACACAATCCAACTTGACCGAACCCAAGATGGATCATGGGCAGATCAGCCGAAACGTTTCAAATCGGCACAGATATTTCGCCAGAAGGCGTCTACATTTCACAAAATAGAGACAAAATAGAGACTGTGGCTGAGAAAACCCTTCGTGTGGAGCGACAGACCAACCAATCAGCTACCTCACAGAGTTATGGCAGCCAATGAAAAGATATCGCTTTCTCGACTCATTTGAACCGGAACCAGCATTAAGCACTCTGCCTAGGTAAGAAGACCTCTCCACTCTCTCCACAATTGCCTTAGAGGGATTTGAGTGGAGTGGTCAGTGGCATAAATACCCAGTCAAATGCTTGATATTGGTAGAGTTGATGATAAGACGCCACCTCTTTGTGGCACACTCTAGGTTTAATAGTAGAGGCCCCTCCTCCTCAACAGAGACAAGTGGGAATCACCGGATCACTGGCGTACATTATATAGCTGGCCAACAGAGAGCCATTCCTCGACCACATCCAGACATCGATCAGCCTCTAATGATATCTCTACCGGATGGAAATGCCTCCGGTACAGCCATGAACGTCTCTTATACAACATGGTCAAACAATATGTTAACTAATCTCAGAGCCAGAGTAAATCCCAGTGTCGTGAAGCTCACCCATTTTCCCACAGCATCAGTAACATAAATGGACGACGGCAGTCCCAGCTGCACGCAATGATGAAATTCTCTCCTGCAGCTTTCATCAGCAAGCCGAGATCAGACGACGGTGGGTTTCAATTAATTCCTCAGCGGACGCCCACCACCAAATTGGAAAGAGGGCAGGTTCAAGTTACAGATGACAAGACGATGGTCAGAGAGCAAATCTGCTCCACAGTAGTTATTTAGTCAGTTTTTTAAGCTGGAAACAACCATGGAGCTATAGCTCTTTTTCATAGTTATCCAGCAGGGAGGGGTGAGCAAATTACAAGATCTTTGGGCACTGGGGGAAATTTAGTCAGAACAATTAACCAGGGTTGCATGCCATTGGACTGTGGGAAGAAACCAGAGCATCTGGCGAAAAACCCACACGGACACCGGAAGAACACGCAAGCTCCACACAGAAAGGCAGCCAAGCCAGGAATCGAACTCTGAACCTTCTTCTTGTGAGGCGGCAGCCCTCTCACTGGGGTCAAGGACATGAGCATGCATCCACTGTTCCGCCACTACATAGTCCAGCAGATGTTCTTGCTTGGACCCGGCATGCATCCATGATGTTGTGTGGATACATCAATGACGAAACAGCCCATGGGCTGCATAGAAATGCAGCACCTTTGTTATTGATCTGATCTGGCCCATGCCTTCCTATCACTCCAGCCCAGGTGGCTACATCAGCACTGAAATCGCCTAACAGAATGACTCCATCGCAAGGGGCTACTTTAGCCAGCACCTGGCACAGGAGGTTATAGCAGACATCTGACTCATCCACCTTGCCTGCAATGCCTGCAATGCCTGCACTGGTGTTCACCTTCGGTGGGCAACCATCATAATTCCTCACCTCCCATGTATGGAGAGGCAAGCCTCCAGTAGCCTGAGACTCACGGGTTCTGATACCTCATCGTTACACTCCCACGCCTCCATCAGTATTTTATTCGGAAGAGTCACTCCCTCTTGTCTAGCAGCTGAGTGGAGGACTGGCCACCCCTCAATCACTTGGAGCCAGAACCAGACCACCGGACCTTTGTATTCAGCACAGGAGTGGCAGTCTCTCCTCCACAAAGAGTATTCATAGACTCTACGTGGCCACACGCCATGGCTTTTTTACTGAGTATTTAGACTCCTGGCTCCACCGAATGGGGTTTGACCAGTAGACTTCATCAGCGACTGTCCTCTCGAGGCCTCCGGTACAAGCTTATCTTTTGTCATCCGCAGTTTAGTGATAACCGATTTATAGCTGAAGGTGTTGCCAGCCCCCGCACCCGCACCCATGTAGTGCCCCCCTGGCCGCTGCTATGGCTGTGAAAGCAGCCACCACCACATTACCGACTGGTACCACCGAGGATTGGGGGGGGGGCGGGGGTTGTT
>JAZEWT010000003.1:28320217-28335103 GCA_036362905.1 Mordacia mordax | reverse complement strand
GTCCACAAAAAATCATAAAGGTGTTACATTTATATTGCATGTGACTTTAATGGGAGGGAGAGGAGGTGGTGGCCGAGGGGAAAAGATTTTCGTCTTAAAAGACAGCGTTGTAAATGTTCAGCTGACCGCAGCGCACGTTTGAGCTATGTCCAAGGATAAGTACAGAAGGAGCTGGGGGCTTGTCAGCATCACTAGGGGCTGGGTCATACTTCCCCACACGAGGGCCGTGATAGAATGACACATAGTGATCACTGTCCCCCTACCACACTGATGCCCGATTACAGGCCAGGTGCTAAATCACCTCGTGTTAGTCCCTCGTGACAGTCGTGACTGTGGGTGAACTGCCAAACGTTCGAGATTAGATGCGATGCTAATTTCTTATCGTGTGTGAAGTGATCGGAGAGTGCCCAGCATAAGACGACGCTGCTTCGTCAAATCAATATTCTAGGTGGTCATATGATTGCATCTTAAACTCAATACGCCAAATTTTACAACTTCAACTGTGAATTATTATTGTTTTTTAAACTAAACCCTCAATAACGTTTTGCACTTAAAAAAAAACGCTTCAAAGTGCATTCGCAAAATGACTTCGGATACGGTAGGCTTCAGTCGGAAATAAATTGAAAGCAAATCATTACTCTTTTATAAACCTCCCACCACCACTACCACCAGCTCCCCTGTCAGCTCGTCACATCCTCTCTATTCAATTTCAGCAGATGCAACCACATATTGGCCACCGTGGCCGTAATGACATTGAGGGCAGCACTGGAAAAAACAAGCGTCCATTTTCATTACACCTCCCATATAACCTGATTTCAGCTGAAAGGAAGCAAAAATATATATTTTCACATATACTGATTGTAGGTTTTCACGGCTCGATGCATCCTCAAGCGTGAGGATGCCTCCGACGTGAGAGGAACCATCCTCTCGTGGGAGGAGCCATCCTCCCTTGGACGTGGGAGGCGAAATGTCACGAAGGAGAGAGGGGGAGCGATTGACAAGGCTATCCCGAAAGAGCGGCTTTTGGGAGCAATCATCATTATCACATGTTCAAAAATTACTTTTGACGCTGCCAAATTTTGGCCAAGTGCATATGTCTGGCTGTGGAATGACAAGCGGCATCACCTTGCCGAAGTCTATTAGCCAAGTCACAAGCCAGCTGAAGCCTATTGAGGGAAATTTTCTCAGTGCCTTCCTGCCGTTGGTGACATTCTAATTTGATACCATTCCGCTCTCGTCTCGGAGCCTCTCTCATCGCCGTGTCGGTGCGAAAGGTCACGTACGCAAATTGTGACTCGGACGCGCGTTCTGAAATCCGCGGTTTTGTTCCGGCGCAAGAAAACACTATGAAATCGCGCACCATTCGATGTGTGTGTAATTGAATGTCAACGTCACGAATGTCACATTGGAGATATCTGCCGGCCTCTCTTTGCTCAGCGCAAGCACGATTCTCTTGATGGGTCAATCGCAGCCCGCTCAAGGGCCTCCTGATTTGTGACCTCTCGTGCTAATCAGGACTTGCAAGACGTGCGACGGACGCCACACCTTCCCAACCGAATGCGATCCGGGTTGAGTGCTGCAGTTTTATCTCTTACGGAAAAAAATAAACAGAGATGGCGTTTTCTTAGCCACGAGTAATTCCTTTTTAATGATGTACTTTTTTTTTAGCCTTTTCAGGGAGGAGGGAGAGAGGTTTCACGTTATATTACAGCAGCGTGTAATTTCATGCAGCTATAATGCGCCGTGCCAGGAATCACTTTTAAGGCGTTTGGATACTTTGTTATTACAAGCAGAGCAAACCAGCGTGGGGAGGCAGGTGCAAGGCTCGATAACTATGGCGGTACGTGATTCCGTGGCTTTTTAGATTTCATTTTGAGCTTTTTATTCAACCAGAGAGTTCCCATTGTGACGCGTCTGTCAATGTGTGATGGCTAGATAATGGATTTTTTTTCCTGCTCCAAATGGACCTCCGACTCCCCTGCCATGCCATCAGGCTCAGATCGCAGTCAGCCTCTGCTCCTTAAGCAGGCATCACAGGGTGTCCTAAAAGCTCATGATGGAATAATAGGGAAATTGTCGTTGGAAATTGTCATCTGCAGCACTTTTAGCATTAACAGCCATGGCAACACGGTGCAGCAAGGGCAAACACAATTATTGATGAGAAGAGTTCGTTGCAAAATGTGTTAGGTGACCAATGATTGGTCTATAGAGCTGACAACCGTGGGCGGTCATGTGACATCAGGCAGTGATCTGATTAGAAGTCACCAACCTAGTCGACTGTCAGATGGAGGAAGCAGCAATTAGGGTTTCCAAAAATTTGTAAACGTCACAAGAAACTCGACATTAATATGATGCAGCAAACATTGCTGGTGATTATTGCCGATTACCATAAAATTATTTCTTTTCTTTTTTTACCATGGCCACTCGTGACCACACACCCGGCATCACAAGCACACTCAGTCGCTCCTCTTTGCTTGCGGAGAATTCAGAGGGATCTGGATTTTGGGCAAATCTGTACATCGTGGGACACTTTATATGGAGTTCAATAAACAATGTGACTCCGGCCAAGGGACTCAAGTGAACCGTGTGCGACACTCGATTCACAGCCCAATACCACAACTCAGGGTCACAGGAGAGCTGGCTGAGCCCAAGACTCCACAGAAATTATTCTCCAAGATGGATGAATGTCTTTGCTTTGACTTCAAACGATTGATTTGTTTTGCTCTCGAGATGTAATAACGTGGTGTTGCCACTGCAGGAGCAGTCGCAGCAACAGCTGCATGGGGGAAACTCTTAGGGGCACGGTTCACGAGGTCGTGACATTTGAGTCAATGGCAAGAGCTGCAGCCATCGCATCACTCAAACTTGCTTTTGACGTAATGCGATCATCATAATGGTTTCAGATTCTGCCAACGAGAATTGCATTCTAATGAGCCGACGTTCCCATTTTATGCTCATGAACAATATCGTGATAGAGCATTTTTTTATTAATTCAATAACTAATATCTCCACAGAATAATCACATGCCAGGGATGTTTTATGGAAGGTTTTTGCTTCCATCATCCATACACGAAATGGCAAATATATATATATATATCTGCACTTCAATAATAACCAAAAATCATCAATGATCTACATGGCCAATTTTAAATAAAATGAATCATGTCTTCAACTGCATAGGGTGGAGTGGGTGTCCATTGCCATGACAACCAACAGAGTGATGTAATTCTTTGGCTATGGAGACATAATTAGTGCTTAGCATGCTGCCACCTCTCTCCCTCCCGTCCCATCGCATTACCATATGGAAATTCCCACAAAAAAGTGGCCAATTTTTGTTTTCTCCCAATCTCAATTTAATGACCGTTTTTGCTGTTGGGCGACAGATAAAATTAGAGCGCAACATCGTATCACCATGACAGCGGGCGCGCATACGGCGACAGTGCGGGCTTCGTCTGCATACAAATCCTTATGGAGGCGCTGTGCTGCCACCCTTCCAATTGGGCGGCCACGCTGGTGCCTGCTACCGCCGTCTATTCTCGCTGTCGCGGTTGCATGCGGATACATTATTAATGCAATAGTAGCTCTCGGCTCGGCTTACTTAAGAGACAAGCTCCTCCGCTAACGAAGCAACTCGACGGCTGACAGGGACTGCGAACTCACTGCGTGGGGTCCTGACCGTTTCACTGTGGTTGCCGATTTAGTGGAGCAACAGCAACATTTTTGTTTGTGGGCCATTAGAGTACCGGCATGGTTATATGAGTGCAAATTCACACAGGACGGTTTGCTTACACCGTTTTTTTTTTTAAACTTAGCCTTTTTTGTGCAGCGTTTTTAAACACGTTTACTGTGTTTACACTCGCAAGCCTATTCTGTATGAGTGTCAAATTGAGCAGAACACAAACAATATGGAACTAATTTTAGGCAAAAGCAAATCTGCTCATAGCAGAACCTGTTATGAACTCAAGAGTCGGGTCAAGTAAATGTGGCCAGTGACAGAACTGGTTCCTCTGATGTTACCTCTGAAAAGGATGCAAAATAAAATCCATGTGATTGAAAAGATCAAGTGGATAACCTTTAACATCACCCACAGAAATACTACAGAAGACCAGTTCCCATCAGTTACACCTGTGTCCTCCCCACTTCAGTGTTGAGCATATCTCCTCTGAAGCATCTGCTGTGCACCGCTGCTGAACATGCCCACAGTTGTTCACGGCAGAAGCTCAAGAGCAGATATCCTCGACACATGGTCTAACCCAGAAGACCACTCTTCAATAACACCACAGCTGAACTTAATTCCGTTTGCCATGCGTTTTCAACAACTGAACTTTCTGTTCAGAATAAGTTAGAGTGACAACGAAGCTTTTGTGCCGAGACAACGAACGTGGTAAACAGCTAGCCCCGCTCGCCTGCAGACAGCGTCAAGGGTGAGGACATCATAATCATCATCATGCCATGCAGCAGTGCTGAGCCCCACAGGAGAGAAGCAGAATAAGCGCAGGGCAAGCGACAAGCGGGCGAGCGGCACGGGGCGCCCGGCCGGCCCTTCTGGCTGGCGCGTGCGAGACCACAAGCAGATGGATCCAACAACGGTCAGAGCAGCAGCGGCGGCAGCAGCAACCGGGGCCACTCGCAGCACAACCATGGCTGGGAGTCAAAGCCACACGTGACGCATGGCCCTCGGCAAAAAAAATGGCAACAAACCCCCACAAATCAACCAAACGAACCAAATAAAAGCACACTTCCTTTTTACCTGCTTCCAGTGCTGGAAATAAACAGAAGAACAACAGATATGAGGGGTAAAAATAAAACACTTGGATAAATGTCACATCGCGGTTGTTTTAAATTTAATGACATCAGGAACAAACAAGCGACAGCCATATTTATAACGCACATCTTCTACAACGGCACACGTGACGGTGATTTACGAAACACGGGCTGGTCAGCGGTGAACTCTCATAGGGTCACACCGAGCGTTTTCCGTCTCCTTGTTAAGCGAAGGCTGGCGACAGCCGTGAAAGGATCTGCAGATCATGCGAAAGCGCGACGCATGTGGAAAACGAGACGGCAAGCCAGCCCATTCACTGAGCGCTGCCCCAAATTTTGACATCAAGACCGATGTGAATTGCGCAACTGGATTGTCGAAATCGCAGTAAAGAAGGGAGTGGCGCGCGTCCGCGCCAGGATTGCTCGTGTGACACGTTCAAAACGAAGGTGTCGCTGTCCGTCACCTAGAGTTGGACAGATTTACAAATGCAGTAGCGGTGGTGCACTTGTATAAAACAGTCCAATTACTCTCATCTCATTGTCTGAAACCGCTTATTCCTATACAGGGTCACGGTGAGCCGTAGCCTATCCCGGCAGACACAGGGCGCAAGGCAGGGATACACCCACGATGGGACGCCAGTCCATCATCGGGCACTGCGGGGCAATTTAGTCTGCGAGCCAAATAACCTATGCAGCAGCATGCTTTTGGACTGTGGGAGGAAACCGGAGTGCCCGGCGAAAACGCACGCGCACACGGGGAGAGCATGCAAACTCCACACAGAAAGGCACCGGAGCCGAGAGATTCGAACCCGGGACCTTCTTGCTGTGAGGCGACAGCGCTAACCACTGGGCCACCGTGCCGCCCCCAGTCCAATTACTGTATGCGGCAATTTCGCAAAAGACCACGTGCAATGAGAAGTGACTTTGTACGAATGCGAATTAAGAATTATAAACATACGTGGATTTTTTTTTCACGTAAAAAAAATCAATTTGTGATGACGATTTAATTCGTTTTTGGGCTTATGGACTCATCCGTTTTCTGGTAACAAAACAACTTTAACAATCAAGTCTTTGAACTAGCGGATGATGCGAAAGTATCTACACAGATGGAAGCACACACATGGCGGGAGACCAGTAAATGCAATCTCACAAATCTCATCTCATTGTCAGAAACCGCTTAGTCCTGTGCAGGGTCATGGTGCGCCGGAGCCTATCCCGGCAAACACAGGGCGCAAGATAGAGATATACCGACGATAGGACGCCAGTCCATTACCAGGCACTGCGGGCAATTTAGTCTGCAAGCCAATTAATCTATGCAGCAGCATGTTTTTTGGACTGTGTGAGGAAAACGGAGTGCCCGGTGGAAACCCACGCGGACACGGAGAGAACATTTAAACTTCACACTGAGAGGCACTCGAGCCGAGATTCGAACTCGGGACCTTCTTGCTGTGAGGCGACAGCACTACCCACTGGGCCACCGTGATCCCACAAATCGTCCTTTAATAATGAGGCCAAAGGAGGAACCAGACTGAGGGACGCAGAGACATAGAGAGAGAGAGAGAGACAGGACGGAGATATGGAACAGCACGACAGCAGAGGAGAGAATAATCAGAAAATTTTTAAATAAAAAGATTTGGAGATGAACACGAGGGAGAACACATCTGGGAGACGATGTTATAAACAAGACAGTCACGAAAAGAGAAACAGAAGAAATATGCGAGGTAAGAGGGGACAGATGGCGAGCAGACATCGTCTGAAGTCACAGGCGGATGGATGAAGGCAGAGAGAGCTCCTGCAGGAGGCGCGTGCAAAGACCGCGTGAGCGTTGTACCTTCCGGCGACTCCTCCTGCACGTACGTGCCCGTCAGATAGCGGTGCACCAGCGCAGATTTGCCACTTGCCAGGTTTCCCAGGATCCCCTGTTGAAAGGTACAGCGCAAGACATCCGAGGTCAGAGTTCACACTAAGATAGGGTTGCTTCTTCAAAGGCAAAAAAAAAACCCTGGATGTATCATGGGGGGTAAACAGATTAATAGTGAGAGGACTGTACCCTGTTGTAACTGGCAATAAACCCAGACTTAAAAATGACTTGGTCCGTGAAAACGTTCAGATTTTCCAGGACAAGTCGCCTCAAAAAGGAGTGCGAGCCACAGAAAACTGGGATGGGAGGCAACCCAGGCAAATAAAATCCTGCCCAACGCTTAATTTCTCACCGAACATTTTCTGCTGATAAGAGTAGGTGGCACATGACTTGCTGCCAGGGACAAAGCAAAGTGTATCACTAAATGTGATGTGCCAGGAGTAGAAAATACTCCCAGCTGAAATTAAAAGCCCCTGGGCAGCTGTACAGAACACCTTTATTTTGTAACAATATATCGTATTCGAGGGCGGCGCGGTGGCCCAGTGGTTAGCGCTGTCGCCTCACAGCAAGAAGGTCCCGGGTTCGAATCTCTCGGCTCGGGTGCCTTTCTGTGTGGAGTTTGCATGCTCTCCCCGTGTCCGCGTGGGTTTTCGCCGGGCACTCCGGTTTCCTCCCATAGTCCAAAAAGCATGCTGCTGCATAGGTTAATTGGCTCGCGGGCTAAATTGCCCCGTAGTGCCCGGCGACGGACTGGCGTCCTATCGTCGGTATATCCTTGCCTTGCGCCTTGTGTCTGCCGGGATAGGCTCCGGCTTCACCGTGACCCTGTATAGGACTAAGCGGTTTCAGACAATGAGATGAGATGAGATATCGTATTCGACACCTGTTTAAACAAAAGCCATGGTAACTTTGCGCCTTGGTAGTCAGATGCAACTAACCCGAGAGAAACACTGACGAGCTGGGACAGCGATGACAAAGGACCCAATATTCAGTACCGTCAGGATTAATGCTGCACGCTGCCACCTGTGGCTGGGAGGATGGAGTGACCGGTATTTTTCCACGTCTAAAAGCTCACGATTACGACCTTTCTGCGACAAAGAAGCTAATTTGGACCGATCGTAACTTCATCATTGTTATGATGGAACTGCATATACAGTGCATGCAACACGTGCGGACAAAAGACTTCTTGTTTAGCACAAGTCACAGCTGCGGAAGAGCCAAGGCGTGGTGAGCGCCGCTCTGCAAACCTTAAACAGCAGGCAGACAAAATGCCTGTGTGGTGATCACTCCACACAGCTGCCTTTGATTCTACATCACAAACGCTGAAATGCAGCACTAGGTATATCATTTTGAGGCCGAATTCACCCAATCGCTGCCAAGTGCCATGCGCAAGAATTCATCACGGTCTGCCAACGAATACGAGTCGCGCAGAACATCTGAGAAATAGCGCGCCACCTACTACTACCACACGTACACGGACATAACAAGAGATTACTGCAGCACTTTACAATAGGTTACTTTTAAGTAATGCAATATACATGAAGGGCGGCGCGGTGGCCCAGTGGTTAGCGCTGTCGCCTCACAGCAAGAAGGTCCCGGGTTCGGATCTCTCGGCTCGGGTGCCTTTCTGTTTGGAGTTTGCATGCTCTCCCCGTGTCCGCGTGGGTTTTCGCCGGGCACTCCGGTTTCCTCCCACAGTCCAAAAAGCATGCTGCTACATAGGTTGATTGGCTCGCAGGCTAAATTGCTCCGCAGTGCCCGGCGATGGACTGGCGTCCCATCGTCGGTATATCCTTGCCTTGCGCCCTGTGTCTGCCGGAATAGGCTCTGGCTTCACCGTGACCCTGTATAGGACTAAGCAGTTTCAGACAATGAGATGAGATGAGAATATACATGAAGCTGAAGGCTTTTTTTAAAGGGCGCTTTCTACCCATGCCTAGTATTACGCTCCGCTCCCGCGCCCCGCGTCCGGCGCTCAGCCTCGTCCGCGGAGCGATTCGCTCGATTTGCGGACCCCCGTCGATCGTCAGACGCGCCTGAGCGGCGGTCGGCGCGCCGCGCTGCGAACCCGTCGGATCGAGCTCGATTCCCGGCTACAAATAACATCGTGGGCTGATCCTGGGGCCATCCCCTTTCAACGACGGGCATGGAGCCGCCCGGTGGAAGTATGGCCATGGCTGACGTAGCGTGGGGAGGCCTTCATCCAGCAGTGGACAGAGTGCTGCAAACTATTGTCACGTAATAAAATCTAATAAAATATAACAATAGACGCCAGAATATAGGCTGATAAATACCGTTCCTTTAGCAGAGTTCGTAATTTACACAAGCTTATTTGCACCCAGGGGTGGGATTACAGTTGTAATTAATGACTTACACACATATACGAACAATAACAATGCCGTGGCACAATGCACCAACGTCTTAATCACGAAACAACACATGCACGGCTGCGCTACGCAACAGCGAGCAAGATGAAATGAGGACAACGCAGAGTTAAAATCGTCATCACTGCTCGACGTGTGATGAGCGAAATCCTCCCGAGGTGCAAAATCGAGTTTCGTGGAACGTTCTTCTGGGAACAGCAGACTGATGTGACACAACCGCGAGGCAATTATCACATGGGCACCACGTGATCACAATTACTGTCGAGAAAATAAGCAAAAGGAGAACAGCTATTTTTGGGAGCAAGGCGTCTACAGATAATAATTGCTAAAAAATGATGGATATCTCTGCAAGACGATGTTCGGTTCCCGGTTAATACCTTTTTTTGTCTCAACAAAAAAGATATGCCGTGCATCTATAGCAGTGGGATAATGTACAGGCGGCACAAAGATGACACACAGAGGGCTTGGTCTGTGATGATGCAAGCATAACAATCGCGTTGGTATGGGAACCGCTGTCTAGTGCTGACCAGTGGGATAGAACCCGTACGTTGTTTTATTAGCGGAGAGCCACGGGAATGCCGGGCACCTGGGGCAGACGTGGACAGAGCCACGTCACCCCGGCGTGAGGAGCCCGGAACCAGGCCTCGAGCTCGTTTGTGAGAAGATAATGCAGGTCTATTATTGCATTGATTGCATTTCACCTAATTATTCAATAGAGCTGCCCTGGCATCAATCACTGCAGAACCACACGGGGCCACCACTGACATAAAACATCTCTTTCCCGTGCCTTTTTTTTCACAAAGCATTTTATGATTTGACGCTTTTATTATATTTTTTTGCAGGTGGCAATTATATTTTCATAAAAAAGCATAACACTTCATACAACCTCCACATATGTTTCCTTTGCCAATAAACGAGGCCTTTACCTTTCTTTATTACATTCGTTTTATATTTATATTTATCCACTCTTCACTGCGCATGCGTCGATACTGGATGGGGGTTGCGGGATGTGTTTTGGCCAAGGGCGTTATCGCGAAACCACAACGGCCACTGGCAACAACAAAAAACCCATGACGTCTGGAGCCGACGCACACTGCTCATCAGCCAAGATGTCACACGCAGCAGTCGGGGCACAGCGCAACGCTGGCCTCGATGAAATGTCAAACTGCATCACGGGCGCAGGGAGGGGTGCGCATTGTAGGCTGACATTTCCTTGACATTGAGCTTTCACCGGGACACGCTTCGGTCAGGATCGCGTAATATCGCAATCAGTGATCGTAGAGTTTAATTCCACTGGCAACAAGCGGCTGACCTTTGGGAAGGCGGGCCAGCGCGGCGGCACCACCACGGGCGCCGCGCGGGCACGCGCGCCTCTGCCCAAGCGTCCGTTTACGGCCCCCGATTTGCGTGCGCTGGGAAATCGCGCGCGGTCTCAGAGCGCCGGAGGGGCATTTGCGCCGCTTTTGCGCAGCGACGTGAGTGCAACAACAAAGGGTTCGGCGCAAACGAGAGCGGCGCTAACGAGCGAGCGGCACCGATGGGCGCCAAAATCGCACATCCTCATGAAACGCGCGCGTCGATCCTGGCCCGATGTCAAAGTCAAGCGATGCACTGAGACACTGTATTTTTAAAACGGATAAGTGCACACACACTACCCAGCAGTTAGTCAAAGTACGTGACCACTTCCCCACTCCTATTATAACACATACAGGAAGGAGCCTTCGTTATCCACTCGATCCATCGAGCAGCTATATACAGCTGTTTATACTAACGAAGTTGGAATAAGCCTCATCAACATCATCTTCAGCCAGGCTCATTTCACTGTTGGATTAAGGTCTTCCCAAGCCAGCACCATCAGCTGTGATCTTGTGATGCAATGACTACAAGGCCCAGTATTAAAAATAAAACCCACTGCAACGCATTGCAAAGACAATGGACAATATAAGTCTGTGCGAAACATATCTGCAGTTGGGTTACATTTTTTCTTCTGCCAATAATTGCAGCTGAAAATAGAGTTGAGATCCCATTAAAGGAATGTGTGATGTAACAGACTTCCAGAACTGAAAACCCATTGTCTATTTGCAAGGCACATTTGTTAACACTTAAGTCACTCATAGCAGCAATTCCATCTTTGAATGCTGGGGAAAGTGATGCATATCCTGTGTTAAGGCTGCACACTTACATTACACTACAGGGATAGAAGTGGTAAACGGGAAGTACCGTGGTGTAATTGCACGGGAAGTTACCACAACATGAAACAAACTCCAATCGTGACAACGTTGGGTCCTATTGAATCAAGTGATGGATACACTGCAATCTATAGTTACAGATTAAGGACTGAGTAAAGATTCTTAAATGGTTAGATGAAGAGGTGAAACAAGACACACGAATGTCACGCAGTAATACATTTGACGGTTTAATTCCGGTAAGATCTGAAGACCGGTAGCATGGTAGCCCAGTGGGCAGCGCTGTAGCCTCACAGCAAGAAGGTCCCGGGTTCCAATCTCGGCTCGGGTGCCTCTCTGTGTGGAGTTTGCATGTTCTCTCCCCGTGTCTGCGTGGGTTTTCACCGGACACTGCGGTTTCCTCCCACAGTCCAGAAAACATGAAGCCGCATAGGTTAATTGGCTTGCAGACTAAATTGCCCTCAGTGTCCGGTGATGGACTGGCGTCCCATCGTGGGTATATTCTTGCCTTGCGCCCTGTGTCCGCTGGGATAGGCTCCGGCCCACCGCGACCCTGTACAGGATTAAGCGGTGTCTGACAATGAGATAAGATGAGATCTGAAAGCCAAACTATATACATTGTGAGAATACGGCAATTAAAATTAATGGAGAATGTTTAGGTAACTGATATTAAAACATTGCAATATGGCATTGACTGATATTATGATATAATGAATTGTGTTATCATTAACATCATTATCATTACACAATACTTGAATTAAGCAAGTGTTTAAATGTTAAGCTGTCTGATAGGTGCCTCACAATGACATTGAGTAGCACTCAAACAATGAAGCTATACGAAGAGGAAATATTAGTTAATGAGTAATTATGAAAAAATCCGAATGATCAATTGCCATCAAAACTGGCATTCGTTTTCCACTGCTCCCCCAGATATCTACAATAATAATAATTGCACTTCTAGAGCGATTTTCACCCGAGGGCCACAAAGCGCTGCTCAGAGCTGTGGAGAGAACGGCATGTCAATAACAACAACGGCGACATATGAACGGCGCATCAACAACAATAACGGAGTTTTTTCGTCTCAAGAGCAGAAAAACACGAAGAACAAAGGAAAAACATAGAACAATGGGAACACATGGGAGAGCACAGAGAACACTCACCACTTTGAGCTCTGGGACAGATCTGCTGAGGGTCCACTCCTGGCTGTTCACGAATGAGTCTGCAGGACACGGCACAGAAGACAAAGAAGACAGCACACTCCATTAACATCAATACAGTTGGTACATTCACACTGGGAACGTTGAATGATTTTTTTAAATTAAAATATTCAAGTTGGGCGGCATGGTGGCCCAGTGGGTCGCGCTGTCGCCTCACAGCAAGAAGGTCCCTAGTTCGAATCTCGGCTCGGGTGCATTTCTGTGTGGCGTTTGCATGTTCTCCCCGTGTCTACGTGGGTTTCCGTCGGGCACTCTGGTTTCCTCCCACGGTCCAAAAAACATGCTGCTGCATAGGTTAATTGGCTTGCAGACTAAATTGCCCGGTGATGGACTGGCGTCCCATTGTAGGTATATCCCTGCTTTGCGCCCTGTGTCTCCTGGCATAGGCTCTGGCTCACCGTGACCCTGTACAGGACTAAGCGGTTTCTGACAATGAGATGAGATGAGATATTCAAGTTGCGCATTTGAAATGTGTTACTTCAAAACGGAGAAGGCACAGATGTAAACTCATTGAACTGAAATTTAATACATTTCCAGTGAGGATTATTATATTTTGGAATAAATAAAAAATTACGCGTCTAAATTGTACACAGAAAAAAATACTCAAAACATAGTTCACAATATTGCTGAGTTAAATGAAACAAAATCCATCCGTGTGCAAGTTGAATGCACCGAGAATGGTGAGAAATGCATTAATAGTGGAATACACATTTGCTACATCGAAAGTGGTACATTTTGAACTCGTGCAAATTCTCATGAAACTTTCTCCGGACCCAGCGAAAGGAGAACATTGCATGCAAAGCCTGAAAACGACGACCGGATACAGAAAATGAAATCCATTACTTGAACCCCAATATTAATAATTGCATTTTTAGAGCGCTTTGCACCCAAGGGTCACAAAGCGCTTCACAGAGCTGCGGAGAGAACGGCACGTCAACAACAATGGCACCAGAACGGAAACTCAGCAGCAATGACATTTATTTTTGGTTTTTTCTAATCTATACATCGTTGAGGACAAGCTCGAGCGTCGGGTGAATGACGATGAGGAAACTTTCGCTCACTGGTTTTGATTTTGCAGAGGCAAAGCACCCGCTGCTCTGCGAGTGTTCATCTGACCACACAGCAGTGGGCCGGGTCTGGGAGGCTCAGCTGAGCTCCCACTCCTAACGCCCGAATTTATCACCATTACTCACGCAAATTTTGGCAGCTCAGCAACCTCTGGGCCACTGGGGTAGGACAAAGAGGTCACGCCGTCTCGCACTGACGGCTGCAATAACGGTGCAACAGAGACGCTGCCCTTGGATCCCTCAAACAACCCGAGTCTCGCCGTGACCGGAATGATACCATCGGTCTTTGCCGAGACCATCCACTCAGCGGCAGCCTGCTGCCATAAGCTGTGTCCACGAACCAACGCGATGGCACATGAGTGACACAAAGCAATAAACAGCAGCCTTCATTAAAGACCCGACCCTCAGGAATTCATCCATGTGAAATCAAGCCCACGGTTGGTGGATGACTCTTAAAGCTCAATATTTGGCATTTTGAATTTGATAACTACGCAGTACATAGCCGTCCATATTCACATTGAGAGCGAAAAGCCACATTGTCTGAATGGTCGGTGCGAAGCTATGTTGATCATCTTGAGACGACAATGAAAATTCTAAATTTTTACAGTGGAGATCAGTCAACGCAAAAGGAAACATTCGTCAATATTCCATGATTTATTGGCCGCTGAGAGTTGATGTGTTGAAGTAAATAATGTCAAGGCCCTCAATGCGCACACACACTATGACGCGCATGTGTGTAAAGTTTCCTACAAGGAGATTTTTTTCTTTTACAAAACAATGCTGAGCAGTACTAAGACACCACGCTCATGTGTACAGCTTGACGTACCTGCTATGATGAAGGGCCTCTAAAAGCAATACGTGCGGCGCACAAACGCCTCGCCTGCAGCCTATGGATTTATAGGTGCAATCAGTGATAGCGCGCCAGGCATAAATCAATACTTATCAGTATCGCGGAAACGTACCGTTTGCAAAAATAATGAGCTCGGCTCGACCTTATATGGAGATATGGGAGTCCGTTGGGTTTTCGCGAGTCCATTTACAGTCATGCTCTCGGAGAAAGACACGCATTCCTGACGAACTACGTGCGGCCCCCCCACAACGAGGAGGAGAAGGAGGCAGCCCTCACTTGGGCCGCGACGATCCGTGGAACCCCCCCCCTCCCACCAAGGGGCACGCGCAACGGCACACGCGGGGGCATGCGCCGCTGCAGGGTTCGACGAAAATATGACAAATAATAACGCGGCGTGGTGGCGCAGTCGGCAGTGCTGTCGCGTGTTCTCCCCGTGTCCGCGTGGGTTTTCGCCGGGTACTCCGGTTTCCTCCCACCGTCCAAAGACACGCTGCTGCCGAGGTTAATTTACTGCGGAGTAAATTTCCCCAAAAAGTGTGCCCTGCGATGTATTGGCG
>JAZEWT010000003.1:28308128-28320210 GCA_036362905.1 Mordacia mordax | reverse complement strand
CCCCCCCCCACTGTAGAGGACTTATCGGGTATTGATAATGAATGAAAAATGAATCGCTTTTCTAAGAAGTTCCTAAGTTGCTTGGGCAATTCTCGACGTTTGTGCTCTCCTGTCTGATCATTGTTTGTTTTCAGTTTTCTATTACGTGGGAGGAAACCGGAGTATCCGCAGAAGAGTGATGCGCACAGTACGGGAATATTCAAACTCTCCACGTAATAGTCAGACATCTCCTTGCTGTACAGCCCTATAGAGGCACTTAACGGTGGGTCGATCAGCAATGATATTCATGGAAACTTGTTCACTAAACTTTGTACACAAAATGTAATTAAAACCTTTCGTATCTAGAGGTAAAAACTAAAATTGACGTGAAAAATTGACACCCAAGCCTAAAACACGCGCGTGCACAAGCTGACATCATCCGCACGCAATTTACTGGCTCCAGACGTGACGCTGTTTATATAGGACACGGGGTGCCAACCACGTGAACTAAAAATCAATGTCCACCTGAGGGAATAGCAAAAGTGGACGACGTTACCGAACCTCGTAGTTTCGATCCATGGCGGTCTTTCTCTGAGAGATTGGCCGACGTAATGCGTAACTTCGGAGCGAGTGGGCGCAGCGAGGCTGACGATATTCATTTGGCACCAGCAGTACGGCCGTAGATGTGAAGCGATTCGCATTCCCGCTCGCTGGAGTCATGAGAGAGAGAGAGCAGAGAGAGAGAGAGCAGAGAGAGAGAGGGGAGAGAGAACCGGGCAAGACCGCGCAAAACCATCGCGCTCGGGCCCCCTGGGACGCAAATGTGCCGCGGACGACAATCGCGCGCAATTCTCCGCGGAAGGAATGAGAGCAACGCGGCCCCTCACAGCCGAAGGCGCACGTAGCTCAGAGATAAGAGCAGAAGGCGCTTTTAATAGGTTAAAGCCGATAAGTGAGGTGGGATAATTATTCCTCTTCGTTCCGGGTTAAGGACAGCTGCATATTTTTTTGACATTAACGCGGAGAGGCACCGCGCTACACGAAGATTTCCGCACAGCCAGAGCTGCTAATGTGAGCTTTGCCGCAAATTGACCCACATTTACTAAATAGGGCGAAACCCAAAGCAGCTGCTGAATAACAAACGTGCATTTCCGCAATTCGTGAGCCGAATTAGTTATGCAAGGATGCTGCCAGGGGCTCAGTAAGGCAGGTGATGATTAATCTACACGATGGATCCCGCCATCACTCCCGATGCATCCCGATCCCGTGATATAAGCGCAACCGTTTTTTTCTCCTGCGCGCCGTGCTTACGAGTTGAGAAATGCCACATTGAGCAAGGCGCACATTTATCTCATCGAAGACTTGTCACTCGATCCTAGGCCAGTGATCCGTGTGGCACTGTGGCTTTCTTACAGCGACATCCCAGGATGAAATGCCCTGCTGCGTTGGCAGTTTTCACTCAGGACACCTTGAAAAGGACGCATGACTGCTGCAGCAAGAACGCTGCAATTGTCCTCAACAAATAAAAATTCCATGCGTCTCAATGCTTCAAGAATCGACTTCCAAGCTTTAAAGACAACAACATTGCATACAGGACTGCCACCATGACAATGACAGTGCCACGTATTAAGACTCCTGTGTATATCTTGGCAGTGAGGTCCGCCACGTGAACATTACGGTCATTACACAATTCCCTGCACTTTTGCGCTCTCTTGTTCCCATGATGTCTATTTTTACCACCGATTCCCAGATCATCGCTCAGTCATGAGATACGAATCGCCCTCCAGTTCTTGTTTGCGATTAAATCTCACTGTCCAAACAAACGAACGCGCGTATTGTAGTGGTTCAAACAAACAAACAAATATGAGGTCATGATTATACAGATGTGCTCATGGGCAGGTGACAGTGAACCACAACGTGGCTATCTATAGTGTGGCTCATCGGCCTTCAACATCCTTGGGCAATGCAATCCGATTGCCAGTGCAATGACCCCCCCCCCGAGCCAGCCGACATCCTTCCCAAGAACTCGGAAGAGTACGAGGCAACGGCTGACATCTGTGCGCAGCGAGGGTTGATTACGGTGGGGACAGCGGCGACAGCAACAAAACCAGCGCATATTTTCCCCGCTCGCCGCCAGCGGTCATTTCACAAATTGTCACTTCTTGTTGCCAAAGTACATTGCTAGATTAAACAAAAAAAAAACAATTTTCACTATTATCTTTACAAATGCCAGCAGCTAATCCTTAAAAGACTAAGAAACCAATGACATTCGTGGGTGGCTGACATTCACTTTCTTTTATTTGCATTAATTATTTTTTCTCCGTGATGGCCGCAAAGCGCTAAGCATACAGTGCCCGTGCCTAGGGGGCTTCGGCGGTGTTCGGAAATTAAATCTGCAGACCTAGACACGTACGCGCGTGTGAAAGACAATGCAAATAACGGAGGCAGCGAAGCATTAATAAAGTAGCAGGACGGTGGAGCGGCGGCGGCGGCGGCGGCCCTTGCCGTCCCTGCGCGGAGCTAATTGCCATCTCCACGCCGCGAGCAGGCAGGGCCCGCGGGGACCTAGGGTGGCACCGCAGGACTGGCGCCGTCTTCGCACGCGATCGCCATTCGTTTATCACTTAGGCCTGATTGAAAATGTCAGAGGACAACGGCTCTCGTCGTGAGTGACGTGCAGCCACCACCGTCTCGCTGCGGGTCGCCGAGGAAGGTCTGCACGTTGTCGCTCTCCGCGGGACAGCTCTTGGTGGCGACTGCGTGACACTACGGTGACTCGCCTCTCGACCGGTAACGAATTGTAGCGTCAAGTTTGACTTCATGACCCAATTATGACGATGCGTCCACTGCGGTCACCAAAATACACTGAGCTTTACTGTATGAATGAGCGGCATTTGCAGGTAATTATCCTGTTAATGCCCGGGTCATATTATGAAAATCAGCACGTGGATGCAGGGCTAAAATAATATAATTAATTTGACATAAATTAAAATTAATCATTGCTACTTAAAATATTTCTTTGGCCCTTTATTTACAACTATTTATTCCTGCTTTGCTACCAGCATCTTCTCTTGAGACAAAGAATCCCCCTGGAAATCTGACAAAACGACGAGATCCCATATGCCGGACAACGGCTGGTCTAGAGAATGTCACCCTACATTCCCTGAAAAAGACTTAAAGTGGCCTGACAACACGGGGCCCACACCGACACGCACTCTGCTAGGAGATTGCTCAAACATTTTAGGGAAATGTATTATAAAACCGGGTGGCACGGTGGCCCAGTGGGTAGCGCTGTCACGTCACAGCAAGAAGGTCCCAAGTTCTAATCTCGGCTCGGGTGCCTTTCTGTGTGGAGTTTGCATGTTCTCCCCGTGTCCGCGTGGGTTTTCGCCAGGTACTCCAGTTTCCTCCCACAGTCCAAAAAACATGCTGCTGCATAGGTTAATTGGCTTGCAGACCTAATTGCTCACAGTGCACGGTGATGGACTGGCGTCCCATCATGGGTATATCCCTGCCTTGTGCCCTGTGTCTGCAGGGATAGGCTCCGGCCCACCGTGACCCTGTACAGGACAAAGCGGTTTTTGACAATGAGATGAGATGAAATGTATTATAAAACCCACTCATCAATGATAGGGGGTTTTGTGCGGTATTTAAGGACCAGGTTGTTATGGTTCCTCTCATTACTTGACCGTTGCTTAGATAACTGGCAATTGTAGCGCGAATACGTGCCGACGAGCTGTGCCCTCCGGGGATGCGTGCACTTATTAGTTGGTTATCTGTCACACTTGAGAACCCAGTTTAATCACGGATGGCTGCCTGGATTAAGATTCAATATCTCATGAACCTGGCCGAGTGTGCAGTGCGAGTCCACAAATGCCTCCCAAAGGTCTCTCGGGATAGCCGCGTCGAGTGCTCCTCCTCCTTTCTCCTTCGTGAGATTTCGCCTCCCACGTTGGAGGCATCCTCGGGCTTCAACGCAGTCGGCGAAACGTCACAGAGGCAAGAGCAGCAACGCTCGCCACGGTTATCCCGAAAGATCAGCTACGTGGAGCCACTCGTACACACTGAACCATGAAAGCCGACAGCATTGCACCTGCGAATGTTTTCCACCAAGTTGCGTGCAAGGCATCGCAACAAAATTACAAATAAGCAATTACACGTCACCACGCAGTAAAGTTTGAGGCTTCACTTCGGATAAAAACCCGTCCTTGCTGCGTACAGTGCACGTGGCAGAGAGCGTGAAGTTGAATGTGTGATGACCCACGAGGGCTGCGATGCCACAATGCGGTTCGCGGTGAAGACACATGGCTACCCATCACTGTCATCTCTTCACAGGCAGCCTCTTACGGAAGCAAATTGCTTTGAAATGGCCCCCTGATGAAAAGCTACATGACAAAAAGCACAGCAACAAAAAGTGACCGGCAGAATGTTTACACGCAATCATTCTCTACACGCCATGTGTGATATGTTTAATATTCCAACAATCCTGGCTCAGCGAAATCTGCTTGTTATTGGGCAATATAAGACCTCAATGAAATCAATTTTTTGGGTCAGGTCACGTAAAAAATTATAGATTATAAAAGTGTCGTTTAACCCTCCACCACCCGACACGGCCAATCAGCAAGGGGTTGTCACGTTGAACAGAAGACGCGCCAATTCCTTTACTATCTCAGCACACCGGTGTGTTGAAAAGCGACCCCACAATATTTTACAAAAAATGTATTGTACGACGTTTCGCTGACAACAACGTTCAGCATTTTTTTTCCATTTGCTCGCCCAGTTGCTGGCGCGGGTGCCTGATGATACTGAACGTTGTTGTCAGCGAAACGTTGTACAATACATTTTTTGTAAAATATTGGGCGGCGCGGTGGCCCAGTGGTTAGCGCTGACGCCTCACAGCAAGAAGGTCCCGGGTTCGTTCAACGTGACAACCCCTTGCTGATTGGCCGTGTCGGGTGGTGGAGGGTTAAACGACACTATTTTATAATCTATAATTTTTTACGTGACTTGACCCAAAAAATGGATTTCATTGATAATATTGGTCACGAAAGCCTTCGAATTAAAGTAATATAAGACCTACTGCATGCCAGCAACCCTATGTAATGCTAAACGTGGTCATTAAAGGGTTAAATCACAAACTTTACTCATTAGGTAACGATGTCTCGATTGGCCTTGCTGCGGTGAAAATGGATCGTCGACCCTTTGGTGTCAGCGTGTACGTCACCGCTCGCATTGTACCAAATGGTAGTTGGATTTGTCACAACAGATGGCGTTTAATGGTAAAAGTGCATGAGAATGCAGCAAATACGTTTTACGGGTGGGCAGAGAGCGAATGCAGCGGTGACCAGGCGTAGGCTGTGAACAGAAAGCGACGTCAATTTACTCATGATACAAAAACCACACGGAGTTGAACACGTGTCTCCCTTCGTCAGCTTCACCGACCACTTTCAAGTTATGCGGTTGTCACTCTGTGTCCTTCTCCCACGGAGGATACTTTCGTGCAGGATTGTTCCGAGAGAGGCATAACTCTAGCCAACAATATATTCTACAACCCCTAAAGTCATATATACATGAAGTCATGATAAACACTAAAAATATATACTTATTACTTTACACAGCATAGGCTCAAGGCGGCACGGTGGCCCAGTGGGTAGCGCTATCGACTCACAGCAAGAAGGTCTCTGGATCGAATCTCGGCTCGGCTGCCTTTCTGTGTGGAGTTTGCAGTTTCTCTTCCCGTGTCCGCGTGGGTTTTCGCCGGGCACTCCGGTTTCCTCCCACAGTCCAAAAACATGCTGCTGCTTAGGTTAATTGGCTTGCAGACTAAATTGCCCGCAGTGCCCGATAATGGACTGGCGTCCCATCGTGGGTATATCGCTTCCTTGCGCCCTGTGTCTGCCGGGATATGCTCCGGCTCGCCACGACCCTGTACAAGATGAAGCGATTTATTACAATGAGGAGATGACCAAAGGCTCATGGTTCTACGGCTCTGCATCATCGGTGTCATGCTCAGCACGTTTTGCATATTCCGCGTGGAAAGCAGTGTCCACAGAAAACCTGTGCGTACAAGGAAACTCCACCCAAATTGGCTAGCAACCTGCTTACTGTGCTTCCTCCTGCTAAGTACCGCACCGCCCCTCTCAGATGATGTCTCCTGCACATCATTGATGATCAAAGGTCAACCCCTCCAACACGTTTGTGGATTCCAGACTCCGGGCTCCAGGTGAATGTAGCTTTGGGCACGAGGCTTTTCACGATGACACCAGACGTGAAAGTATTCCAGCACGGTCCGGTAAGGCATATCGGTAAGAAAGTGGCCAAAGCATTCATTACAGTACAGGTGGGAAGGGAGTCGCGATAAGACCGTATCAGTAAGAAAGTGAAATTATTTTCATTCGTGGGTGGCACGAAGATTTGCATCACCTCACTTTCATTCACTACCGCCGTGCCCCTAAGTGCCATGTTCAAAGGAGGATGTGGGTCTCTATTTAATTATTAGGGGCTGAAATTCTAAAGCGCTTCAAAGTGCCTCACAAAACATAAATACCAATAAAAACATACAACCTTACCGAGGCAAAATGGAAAAATCTATAGGGTAGAGGGGGAATATGTATAAGGCATACATAACTATAAAAAATAATGAGGAGAGGACATCACAAAGCAGGAGAGATTTAAGATTCGCACATTCACAGGAATACTCGACAACCACTGAGAACCCGAGTACAAGCAAAGGTTCCCAGGGAAAGGCCAGAAACACGAGGAAGCAGAGCAATCTGCTTAGTCCACCATCCTAACATGTCAGTCTATCACCACCACCCATTCCCACCAACCATCCCCCAGTCCAGCGTCGCGACGTCCCAGCCCATCTCCACAACCCGTCTTCAGCACTATATACGCAGTGCTCTCTTGCCCCTTTCCACCTGGCAGTAAATAGTGATCGGCCTGGGGCTCGTTTTGAACGTGCACGCTCCGTCACGTGTGGCCAGAGGACGATAAATCGAGGTCTCTTTCTGTGGCCACTCCCGGGGCAATTTCGCACTTGCCTCCACATTTCAACGCCATTTTTAGCCTCGTGGCAGAAACAAGTGGACACGCCAAATCGGCTCGCGTAGCACGGTGAGACGATGGGCCCCCGTGCGTTCTCCCGCCGCCCTAAATAGTCGTCCAGGGGGCGATGTGTCAGTGAACGCAGCGTTCTGGTGTCTGTCCAACGTGTGTCGGTGGCAAGGGTATCGGAGTTTTTGAATAAGTGAGAGACAGCATGCTGGGCTTATCACTGGACGTTTCCCATCGTCACAATCAACCGGCTGGGCCTTGTCAGGATTGCCTCTGTTCACAGCCACTCCAATGCTTATAGAACCTGGCTATGAATACTTAAGTGTGTTGTGCCTGAAAAAAGATTGCTCTTGAAGGCTGGATTACAAGATCCGCTTGTGCATTATTGTATATTTACCGTAAACAAGGCTTTGCACAACAGCCTTTTGTTCCACAAATGAGGCAACATGGCTAAGTCTCAAATGAGTAATGAAAAATTCTGTGATGCTTTCAAAATTAAATGAAATTTCTTTAAAAATATAACGTTACAACAAATTTGTTAATGTTAATTTGTTGACCTTCATGAATGTATTCACAAAGCCGTGAATTGTGCCAAAGTCATGACGAAAGTTAAGTTGTTTTACACTGCGTGAAAACGATGTCTGAGCAGCGTGGAGAATAGGAATCGTTTGCGTCACAGTTAGGTGCTGAACAAAGGAAAAATCTCCCAATTCGGAAACCCGAGCTGGTGCTGCATCGCCGGCAGACACGGCAGCTGCTGAAGCAATCACAGACGCACGCCGACACTCCGACACCACCGCACAGACAAATGCCCCACTCACGCAAATGCCAGAAAATATGCATGGCGGGCTGAAGCCAATCCCACTGTTCCAGGCTACGTCAGGAGACTGTGCGATGTGTTTTTCCTGGCAGCTCACAGTGGCTGCATGGACGAGCCAGGAGCCGTCTCCACATGCCCAGGGTCATTCCTTTTCATTAGTGTTAGGTGTCAAGGTTAGAATACGTTCAATCATGGAACCATTATAGTGGGCCTTGAATGTCAATATTACGGCAAAATATTCTTCATTATGTTCACCTAATGAAAGGGCTTTGTGATCAATTGCAAATTCAAGTCAACTGCCTGCGAATGTATCAGAAGGCCAAATATATAATTTTTGGGGCGCTCAGAGCCACTGATCTGCCAGATAATCTCAGTAAATGTGCTACAAATTAGTCCTCGTGTAGTAAACGCGACACCTGGCACGTACTGGCAGAGCCACGATAACGCACTGCAGACCATAGCATTTAGTTTATATGTAAACATTGCTCTATAAGAGTGGTAAGTTTTGGTTCACGTTCGATCGAGATGAGACCGAGAGATCTCAGAATAATTTCACCTTCCGACAGAAAACACAACAAACCTTGAGTAACGTGTTATTATGCACCTACGCACGTAAATCTTAGGGACCCTGTTTAATTCCCCCCCCCCCGCATAAGCTGACCACACGTCACCCAAACGGGAGAGATGACCGCGCACACACACACACACACCACTAACAACGCGGCAGCGACGCTAACAGTCAGCGGGCGAGCCGACGCACGTTTTAATCACCAGCGAGCTCTAAACGAACGCATGGCGCGCCGGTGACCCAAGCGTGACACACGAGGCACGTCTACACCGAGGAAGATTAAAACATGAACGCCAGTCCAAGTCGCATGGCGCCGCCGCTTGCGCTTGCGCGGTGAATCGTATCCATGGTTCGCGAGCACACACAAACACAAATACGGGCTCCGTCTACGTTTCACTCGAGTCGAGTTGAGTTGACGCTATCGCGGGGGGGGGGGGTTGGGAGGCGCAAGCAATGGGCGGCCTGTTCTCCATAACGAGTGGAACGCGAGTGCCACTGGCGCAAGCAGTTTTCCGAGAAGGATGAGCCGACGGTTCAACCTGGGTGAGGAGGCTGGTCGATGAGGTTGGCTGCGCGCGTTTTCGTGGAAAGTCACGCCAGCGTGGTGACGAAACACGAATTAGCGAGTCTCGTGGATAATAAACAATGTGTTTATTTAATGCATACGTTGCCGTGAAACGTGTACACATAGTATATCTTGGAATCGTTCAGTTATAGAAATCTCATCTCATCTTATTGTCTGAAACCGCTTAGTCCTGTACAGGGTCGCGGTGAGCCAGAGCCCATCGCAGCAGACACAGGGCGCAAGGCAGAGATATACCCACGATAGGACGCCAGTCCATCACCGGGCACTGCGGGCAATTTTGTCTGCAAGCCAATTAACCAATGCAGCAGCATGTTTTTTTGGACTGTGGGAGGAAAACGGAGTACCCGGCGAAAACCCACGCGGACACGGGGAGAACATGCAAGCTCCACACAGAAAGGCACCCGAGCTGAGATTCGAACCCGGGGCTTCTTGCTGTGAGGCGACAGCGCTACCCACTGTCCCACCGTGCCGCGAATGTTATTTAAATATGTAAACATGTTCAGCATTTTGTTGCAGCCTCCCTACAGCTTATGTCTCAGGGAACTCTATATAAAATCCTCTATGCTTTTTGCTTTGAAGTGTGCGTCTCGCACTGTGTTCTCGTATTGACGCTACCTCTCAGATCGTCTGAGTAATGAGACGACTAAATACCTCACCGAGACCATAAAACAACTCCAATAGCAAACAGAAGCGAAAACACTTTAACACTAAACCCGGCGTCGAAAATTTGCACCGGTGCCCACATTAGAACTGACGGGCCTTGGGAGAGACAAGCAGTCCCGTAAGCCCAGCCGGCGTCCAAACGACAGGGGACGTGATCGAGCTGGGCACGATATGCCCTTCCCCGTGCCACATCACCGCCCCCTTCCACAGGGCGTGAGCCACCACTCGCACTCGCTAATTAGTCTGGCACGGACAGCGTGCTGGCACGCAGGGGTAGCCAGAGCACGCGCATGAAAGCCCCGGCTCTGGCCAAAACACCACGCCATGCACGGCTGCACCCCAAGAAAGGCTCTCCTTCAGATCGCATATTCAGCATCACTCATGAGAAAACGACTTTCTTTGCATTCTTTCATCTTTCCCTTGCATTATGTTTGCTCAAGAGACTATACACCGCATACATTTCACGCAACAAATACTCCGAAATGTGCCACGCATAGGGCACGCATTTCAATGAAAAAACATTCTTGAAGCTTGTTTGGATTGGGGTTTTCAGTAGTTTACATTTCTGGTCCAATAAATATACATATACAAAAAGGATCTACAGAGAGGGCTATAGACGCTTGCTTTAATGTCGCGGCTTGTGCACACACGTTGCACTTTCAAGTGGATCGCCTTTTTTTTTCACGTTTACGCCACCAATGCATACCCGCGCCAGGACTGATGCAAAACGACGAATATCCATCACGGCGAGAGATGGCAAGGCCTCCGCAACTCTAATTACCCAGCCATCATCTCCACAGGGACCACGGAGAAATGGGGCACAGCAGCGCAGGCGACAACGGAGGGATCCCAAGACAGCGCTGTCATCAGATTTCGATTCTTTTGCCGTGCTTAATACGGCCACGCGCACGCGTTCAGGCGCCCTGTCCTCCGATGACATTGGATTAACGATCTCACAAGCACCGCAGTTGTTTCACTATGCAAATTACATTTGCAGGTATGGAATCGGCCAATCGCGAGTGTACCAACCAGAAAGGTGACGTTAACAACGTGCAACGTAGGAGTGTGCAACGTAGTCATGTGTATTTTTAACAAGTCGGCGGAGCAAATTACAAATGCCCTCATTGATGTCCCCAAAACGGGAGAGACGTAAGGCACAAATTACAAGAGTTGGGTTTTTTTCCTTCATTGCGCGAACCCAGTCCCAATGAAGGAATGAAGGCAACAAATATGACGACTGGTAAATATGACGGCTGGTAAACATCACGGCAAATTAATGAGGAAACACCATGGTGCTGAGGGTACTTTTTGCCAGTATACATATATAAGATTACAACAGGTTTAACCGTATCTGGCGATTATGCAGGTGTTACGATCCAAAACACCACAATAGACACATTTTACAATGCGTCCAGTTTGCAAAAGCCACACATACTAGTGGCAAAGTATGCAAACAGGTAGCTTTGATAACCTATGCATTGTCCTTCAACTGACCGACCTTTTGCCTGGCAGTGGCTTCCTTTTGAGCCTATTTGCTGGTGTCAGCCGTTGCCAAAAGGCAGTCAGCTCAGGACAACGCAGTATCAATGCTTTATAGCTTAGGTGAAGCTGTTAACGCTATGGGTACATTTTTGCCAGTATACATATATAAAATTACAACAGGTTTTACCGTATCTGGCGATTATGCAGGTGTCAAGATCTTACCATGGTGCTGAGTTAGAGGCTTATCGCAGTCGGTACTGCTGCTTCAGGCACCTAATGCCACCTCTCCTGCCGCACGTCTGAACTATGCCCCGCGGTGCAATTTTCAACCGAAAGACCCAGGAGATTCTCGCGCGCCCTCATTAAGAGGGCGACTTGGCAATGGGAATGCCCGTGGCCCGAGGGGCCGCCCTCACAAAGGGCACGAGGGGGCCCACGGGCGGGCGGCTCTCTGCGACACGAGCGGGCTTCGTGCTGGATTGCGAGCCGCTTATCCGGAGGCTGGGGGAGAACGATACAAAGAACGCCTGAGGATGCCTCCAACGTGGGAGGCGAAATTTTGAAAGTAGGAGTAATCGACGCTCCCACATCAGTGCAAAGAACGGATATTTGGTAAACTTAACGCCACGTGATAACTTTTTTTAATGAGGCAGCTTGACAACTATGCAATGCTTTTCAGTCCACTGTATATATTAAATAAATGTCAATCACAATTGCCAGACACGTAGGGTGACCCAGATTAACGGTGTTTTTTGTTGTTGTTGAGGGTTTACGCAAGACCGTACACGGATTTTTTTTTACTAACTTCCTCGCACAAATTGAGCGTCTGTTCGCCCAAACGTTTCGTTTTGTTCAATTCACAGGCATTAACGCTGGAGCAGTGTGAATGCCAAAATCAGCACCGTTCCACTTCAGCAATCGGCCTGGA
>JAZEWT010000003.1:28257228-28272452 GCA_036362905.1 Mordacia mordax | reverse complement strand
CGCCCTGTGTCTGCCGGGATAGGCTCCGGCTTCACCGTGACCCTGTATAGGACTAAGCGGTTTCAGACAATGAGATGAGATGAGATCTTCCACAGCACCCACCATGGGCGAACATCACAAGCAAGAGCCGCCGGTTCTGAAGCACAATGTCCGTACGACTGTTGAAACATTTCAGCATCAGCGAGCTCACCATTCCGAGGCTAATGAACGGCGGAGTGGGCAGGCATTAACGTGGGCGCACGGCGTGGCGACATCGTGACGAGCAAGGCGGGTACGAGTATCCATTTGGACTACGTTGTGCTTCCCATGCATTGAGCAATAATAAGAACGAAACCTATTTCTAATGCGCGCATATTTGTTCGATATCGGAGATGTTCGAAAATAGGACGATTCACATGCACGAGGGGGGTAGCAACGCAGCCAGCAGCCGCCGTCATTTGCCAGACACTGTGTCCTATAAATCACGATATTGGCCAATTAAGGATTTATTGATCTATAGTTGTGGGAGGAAACTGGAGAACCAGGAGGACACCCACACAGAAAAGATGGAGAACGTACAAACTACACACAGAAAGCTGCCCAAGGTGAGAATCAAAGCACCTTTGGAAGGCCCTTCAATCTGAAGTGCGGACGTTACCACTGCACCACCCTGCCAACGTGAAGCACTGCACATTGACGGGAATCACATCCATTGCAGTGACGCCACATCCAGGACGACGCAGCCACCCATGGGGCGAGTGTCTCATCTCATCCGCTAAGTGTCCTGGTTCAGGTGGCCTGCGTCTGCAGACGGGGTTTCCATTCACAGCGCTTCCCCTGCCCGCCAACCTTGCAGGAGCATCCATTCGCAGCACGGGTCCGTTGGTCGCAGGTACGGCCGTTTTGATTTTAAAGCACGCTTCTGCTCACTCGCCACCCTTCACATTAGGAGGCTGCCACGGCGCACAGGGACCTCATAAACATAACTACGCGGGACCGCGGCGGCAGGATGGCGACGGATAACGCAGGGCGCAGATGCGCTGGTCACAGCGAGTGCACAAGGACGGAATTAATGCGGAGCGGGGAGGGGGCGACTTTGGTGCAAATCCACTACCTCGGAAAAAAATCCATAGCTTAAGCCTATTCCGTGCTTGAGAATAACCAGCTGAGAATTCGATTTTGAATCCCTTGCCACTGAGAAATCTACAAACTTAAAAAAAAACCCATTACCATCAAACCACAGTGGACATACAAAAGAACAAATGAATAAATAATCATTGTTTTATCTGTCATGCCATAACCCAATAACGTCCCACTGGCTATAAGAAATCGGTAGTAGACTCCTAATGCTGTACATATTACTCCAACGCAAGTGTTTAATATTCACTGTCAGCACCTCACCATTAGTTGGCACCATCACCACGGCGGCCTGGTGAGTAGCACTGCCTCCTCACAGCAAGAAGATCCTGAGTTGGATTCCCGGCTCGGGTGCCTTTCAGTGTCTCATCTCATCTCATTATCTGAAACCGCTTAATCCTGTATAGGGTCACGGTGAGCCGGAGCCTATCCCGGAAACACAGGGCGTAAGGCAGGAATACACCCGACGACGGGACGCCGGTCCATCGCTGGGCATTCCTTTCAGTGTCGAGTTTGCATATTCTCCTCGTGTCCGTGTGGGTTTCCTCCACGTACTGTGGTTTCCTCCCACAGTCCAAAAACATGCTGCCTAGGTTAATTCTCCTGATTAAATTTTCCCCGGTGCCCTGTGAGATGTTGTAACTTTCTTACGCCTCCCTGCTGGACAACTGTCAGAAAGAGCGACATGGCTCAACGGTTCCTTCCGAGTTAAATAAAAAAAAAACTGACTGATTTAGTGAACAATGCTCCGATTCCTTCATCCGTGTTCGTCCCAGGACGCCTATAAAGTCCAGTAAGATCCAGAGAGTAAGTGTGGCACACGGTGGTGCGTGTCGTGCAGCTGAACGCAGGAAAGAGTGGCCTGGCCATTCACAAGCTCGTGCGTCCAAAATCGCCCACCACAAATTCCTCCAACGCCGTGTGCCAGCGGATGCGTGCCGGGCCAGTCTGTCCGTTCAGGCGGAATGCCCACGTGTTCGCCATTAAAGAGTTTGTCAGCAGCTCAAGGAGCACACGCTCGCTCCACAGTTGAGCGGCTCATTAGGTCGGCACACAAGAAGACGATCAGCAAACTAAAGCACAGATGCATGCGCACACTGAAACACCCGCATCGCACGCGCCTGCTTTCACAGAAGAAGCAAATGAATGCTAATCGCCTGACAGCGTCACGTTGGTGACGACAAAGTGTTTGACAATGTCGTATAAAGTACAGACGGAGGTTTTCGCTGCTCGGCGCATGAGAAGTGCACTTAAGAGCTGCTCTTTCAGGACAACCGTTTTGAGGGACAGAGGAAGAACGCTTAACACGACTCTCCTGAAAGAGCAGCTTTCAAGATACTTAGGATGTCGTGTAAGTGTTTTGAGCGTTTTGACACGTGCACTCAGAGCGTTTTGACACGTGCACTCAGAGCGTTTTGACACGTGCACTCAGCGATTGCCACTGCACATTGCCAAGAGTGTCACGGCCTGTGCCCCACTTGTCAGGGTCGCCATGCTGATAACAGGACGTTGTCGTGTCCTCGTGATCCGGCTAAGGCCACAGGCACATCGATGTCAATCTTACACAGGGCCTCTGTCTTTAGACCGACGTTTGCTTGGCATCACTTGCTGCGGTTGCTTTCACACAGAGAGAGTGTCAGGTGCTCGTTCCATTGGAGCGTGTGGCACTTACAGATGCTCAATCAATTTTCTCCAGCAGCAAATGCACACGCATCTGTGATGCCGAGTAAGGCAGCAGCATTAGGAAATGTTCTGGATGAAAGCCCTCGGCATAATTTGTCATGATCAAGGCCTAACAGCCGCGACGTTGCATCACCGAGTCTTTTTTGCAAGTGAGCATAATCAATTAGCAGTTTTATCGTTGGATCAGTGTGACGTTCAAACGCTGAGAACAAGCACCTCTCCGATTATGAACATGATACTTCTGCCTTCCATATAGAAGAAGACATAGCCTGCCTTAGACTTGTGTTTCACTTAATGAGCCATCTTCAGAGGAAAGCGAGGAGCTCTAACAGAGGGAAACAGACTCTGCTGCTCCCAGACTCTTGAAATCCCTTCCATTGGAAATTCGGTCAGCTGAGTCCCTGGGCATCTTCAAATCTCATCTGAAGACTCACTTGTTCCGTAAGGCCTTGAAGTCCTCTGGCTAGAACTGTTGATGTTACTCACTGCAATGTGCTTGAATGATGACACACTGTTGACCTGTGCCTCCTCAGGAACACATCTTCCTTCCTTTATATGTTTGAACAATTATTTTATTTGTCATTTTACGTCCTTCATTGATGTATAGTAATTATTTCACTTAATTGATATATTCTGATGTTATTGTTGACATGCTGTTCTCTCCAAAGCTCTGTGCAGCGCTTTTTGACCCTTGAGTAAATGGTGCTCTGGAAATAAAATTATTATTATTATTAACAGCACAATAAATCAGTGAATTACAGCTTACATGCTCATGATGATAGTCAAAGTCTGTGCTTATACACCAGTCACCAAAGTTTGACCATTCAAAACCAGACACACTTCTTCTGGCTTCCAGCGTTTGAGGTAATGCAAAGCAGCAGAGCAGCAGAGCTGATGCACCGTAATCCATAATCACTAGGGATTGCCCAAACAAAAGCCGCATTCGTATTATCACCGGAGTCTGCACCATAAGCGGTGGTGTCTTGCTGGACGGCTGAGGTTGTAAATCTCATCTCATTATCTGAAACCTCATCTCATCTCATTATCTGAAACCGCTTAATCCTATATAGGGTCACGGTGAGCCGGAGCCTATCCCGGAAACACAGGGCGTAAGGCAGGAATACACCCGACGACGGGACGCCAGTCCATCGCCGGGCATTGCGGGACAATTTTAGTCTGCGAGCCAATCAACCTATCCAGAAGCATGCTTTTGGACTGTGGGAGGAAATCGGAGTACCCGGCGAAAACCCACGCGGACACGGGGAGAGCATGCAAACTCCACACAGAAAGGCACCCGAGCCGAGAGATTCGAACCCGGGACCTTCTTGCTGTGAGGCGTCAGCGCTAACCACTGGGCCACCGCGCCGCCCAGGGTTGTAAATTTAGGGTGAAAATCCAGATGGGACTGACCGTGAATTGTGGGGCAGGCTCGTGAGCGAAACCAACTGCCCCACGTGCAGGTCATTCATTACCCAGTGCCAAGCGCGATCTGCCCAGACGGCTTCATTACGGGGCAGAGAGGGGAACGCACCCTCCACTATCTCCCGACAGAGCATTCGGCATCGCCAATCACACCGGTCACACGCGTCTGTCATTCTTTGTCTGTGTCAACCGTGAAGGGCATCTGGTACAAGAGACAGGTTTTTTGCTGCGGTAAGATGTGAAAGGGGAGGCATTTTTTCCACAAAACTAGAGTGGCAGAGCTGATGGGAAGATGGGCCTTGTTGTGGGATATTTGGCCAATCCCTAAACGAGTATTTATGATTCGTGGGAAAGTGGCCAATGACTTTCCTCTTTCTTTACCATACAACCGAGTGCCTTTCCCAGTGAGGTGTCTTCGGTCACAACCATGGATGCGATCAGCATCTCCTTTCTCTGCCCTGTCCCGTAAAATCCACACACACACACACACCGCCCCATAGTTCACCGCTCTGCAACATGATTTGCTCCTACTTTGCTTTCCACACACGATGTGCAGTCAATAGTCCATTTGTATTGAAGCTGGAAGGAACCGTTGAGCTATGTAGCTATCTTTAACAGTTGTCCAGTGGGGAGGGGTAAGCAAGTTAGAACAGAGAAAGATCCAACAGATTGAATTGCAAGATAAAGCTCCCAGAGAAACCCAACACGCAAAGTCTTAACGCAAAGAACGTATGTAGTTAGATCCGCTACCTATTGTACCTCGGTGATCTCTTGGCAAAGTTAACGTACAGAGATGAGTGCCTACCAGAATACCCAGAAATTATGGCAAAGCTCAAACAAAAGTGTCCGGCATTGCTGCCATCAACGGGTCTCACCTGCTCTGCTCAGCTGCCTGAAGGGGCTGGGACCAGTGGACTGTGGCCCAACACCCAGGGGGCCGTTTAAAATATATCCCTCTCTAAGCGGACTAACCTTTTGTGCCTCGCTCTGATAAAGATTATTCCTGTTATCTTGTCTGCACACACATGCTGGACGCGGCAGAAATGACATGCTACGGAATAATGACTAATGTGCATCATCGCTGACATTCGACACACCTGCTGCAGTGTCGCGTAGATTAAGTGAACCCGCTCGTCTATTTCATCGTTTGCACGGAGACAGGCAGCACATATTAAACGCACGCACGCACGCCGGGCCATAAGCCAGCCAGAAGGGTAATTTTACACCACCACCCACATCTCCCACGGGACATAGGCAGCTGTCCACCCTGACCACTGCCTGATCAGCCCGACTGGGTTCCTGCCAGGACATCGATCCGACGACGCGATCATAACGGGCGCGTTCTTACGAAGACAGGGTTCTCCGTTACAACGTGCTGCCGCAGTGGCCGTTCAGGCTTTTTATTTCGCGGAAGTAACTGCGGACACGCCACAGACAACCATTTTGTACATTAAAAAAATTCCACAATTGTTATAATATATTTGTGCGCGTATAACACGAAATTAATTATTCAGGACATCCGCGGGCTTTCATGTGAGAAGGCAAGCAAAATGCTTAGCTATTCTACTCTGAACAGCTTTTGCCATTTCGTTAGTCATGCTTCACAATGAAATTATCCCACATTGCATTTGTAATTAATTTTAAGAGGATTACTCGCGCTATGCCCGGGTACACAAACGGAGCCGTTTGTTTGTAGAGGATAAGCGTCTTTTGTTAAACTCGAAGTCGACATTCAGTCTCACGCCAGCGGCAGAACATCCTCAGTGCATGACTTATTAAACAACAACGCAAATTTTCACACGGGCGCAGTGTAAAACCAAGTTCTTTTAGCTTGATGTTGCTTGCCAGTTCACTCTGCGCCAGCAGACGCTACGTGATCTCAAGGTCAAAGAATCCTCATTCTCGAGTGAGTGGGTGAGTGTGAGGACAAACCCCTTTCCCATCGGTGGTCCTGGCCCAGTGGTAATCGCTTCCCACCAAAGCTTTACATTTAGTACCAAAACTCCGATGGACGATCAGCTGATAGGAATGGAGACTCGCTCCCTTGCAACAGTCAGCAGTTCGCTCTGATCTCACCGCCACGCGCGTGTAGATAATAAATATACGCGTAACCGTGGTTGCCTCCTGTCCTGGTTCTTATAACGGTGTCCTCTTTTTGAGGTTGTCGTCTTCTCATCTCATCTCATTATCTGAAATCGCTTAATCCTATATAGGGTCACGGTGAGCCGGAGCCTATCCCGGAAACACAGGGCGTAAGGCAGGAATACACCCGACGACGGGACGCCAGTCCATCGCCGGGCATTGCGGGACAATTTTAGTCTGCGAGCCAATCAACCTATCCAGGAGCATGCTTTTGGACTGTGGGAGGAAACCGGAGTACCCGGCGAAAACCCACGCGGACACGGGGAGAGCATGCAAACTCCACACAGAAAGGCACCCGAGCCGAGAGATTCGAACCCGGGACCTTCTTGCTGTGAGGCGTCAGCGCTAACCACTGGGCCACCGCGCCGCCCCAGTTGGTTGTCGTCTTGGGAAATCTCTAATCCCTGCTCGCGATATTATTACACGTGTCCTGTTTTGTCGGCAGCATAATAATACTCCACTCACGGCAAAGTGTTTGCATGAGATACCCTTCTTCCCACATCACGTGCCTGTTCTTTTGTAACTGAAGGGGCGACGACGTGACTCGTCAGCGATCGTCTCAATCCAGGTATGGAGCTCGACGTTATTTCCGCTCCGAGCCGGCGACTGTGTTTTACCGCTCAGTATTCTCGTCGTTTCACAAAGAGCCTCGGTCGGATGCGAAACTCGGCAGCCGGGCTACACCTGCGAAGAATGCTGGCGCCGAATAATGGATGTCGAGTCTGTAAACGCGTCACCATAAATAATGCAACGCGGGCAAGGGAACCTGCGTCGGTGACCGTGTCTCTCGGGAAGAGACTCTGTCCCGTCTGAACATCAACAGCTGCAAGGTTCTTCGAACAGCGGGGCCACGACGGGGGAAGCCCGGGGCACATTTAGCGTGCACAGAGCAGAGTTCGTGCACTGTCAGCGAGCAGTGTAATGGACAGCGTCACTGGCAACATAACAGCAATGAAAATAATCATTTGTCTCAGGTAAAAAGCACGTTTTGTTCAACCAGCTGAAAACTCAAGAGACCAAGACGAGTCATTTGCAAGTGACCTGGGCCACAAAAATTACAAAAACGAAATCAAATAAATAAAGTGAAGCAATGTAGAAAATATGAATCAGCACAACTCCACAAACATGTAATAATAATAATAATAATTGCATTTTTATAGCACCTTTCACCCGAGGGTTGCAAAGCGCTGCACTGAGCTGCGCAGGGAGCGGCATGCCGGAAAATTAGCAGTAATAACATTTTTGGGGTTTTTTTGTTGTTAATATACACATCGCTGCAGAACAACATGCAACAGCATGCAACATGCAAACTATGATGTACATTTGAGCAGGAAATCACTTCGACTTTAAAGGCTAAAACATACCGTACATAAATACCCCGCAATGGACTGGTGTCTCATCCTCGGTATAGCCCTGCCTTGTACTCTTTTGTCCGCTGATGTAGGCTTCACCATCCTCATAAAAACTGTACATGACTAAGCAGGGATTACTAATGATGATTAGGCCTCAAAATACCACCGCTGTCATCAGTGCTGTCACCACATGGTAGCAACTGAGCAACAACAAAATATTTGACATTTTGACACGTGGCATTTACCGGGGAAAACTGTAAACTGGTTTTCTCAAATGTGCCTTGGAGCCAACTCCCCATGTACACGATATGACATAGTCCTGTTAAATATCTTTACTTTAATGGCTATGTTTCTCGAATATCATCTTCAATATCATCTTCAGTGTCATCTTTAATATCATGCCGAAGGACATCAGAAGCCCAAAGTCATGCATCTCAAAACTGTTAATCTAGTCTGCTGACCAATATTAATGTGATACATGGATACCGCTGAGTGTGAGTGTTGTTTCAGAATTATTTCAAACGATAAATGTGCACAAAAGGTGTCTTCAAATGAACACGAAGCGGCCCTGTTTTTCTGCTACGGTGCTGAGCCAACGGTGGAAATTTGACATTGCAAAATGTCATGAAGGAGAGAGGAGGAAGACTGGACACTACTATCACAAAAGAGCAATTCTCATAACACATTCCCATTGTTGGTACCAGTCCTATCTTCAGGACAGTCACCATTGGACCCTCCACAGAGTGGTAAATAATTCATTCTGTCGACCTTGGAGGAACATCGGATGAGTCCCCTTTCTAGCCGACAGATGAACTCATGATCCCTCCTCATGAGTGAGTCGAGAACTCTGCAGCACCCTCACCCTGATGGGTGGACGACTGGACCATAAGTGAGCGATATCTCGCATCTCCAATAATATCCTACACCAGAGTCTGAAAAAACACACAAGCAGTTGACCCCCACCCCACTTCATATCGGACATCTCCAGTTTATGCACTTATTGACCAGGCTACGTACTATTTTAAACGGCTCGCCACAAAACGGCCGCACTCAGCAGTTTTATGTTTGATCAATTCGGCGATTATTAGTTGTACGCTCGGCGTCAGCGCAAAGACAACCGGTGTCAGACGCAACCGCGGCGCCCGGGCGAGCGATTATTTGTGCAGACTCCGCGGTGCCCGACGTCGGACCAGCGCCTCACTTTACTCCCTGACGAGCAACAAAGACGCTGTCGCAAAGCGACCCCCCCCCCTCCCGCCGCTACCGCCAGTGCTGCGTGTTTTTGCATCACAAGCCAGGATGTGACCCTCTGACGGTCGTGCAGAAAAACTGGGGCGAAGACTCGAACCCGCGCATTAAGAACAGAAAATCCCTTAGTTTACAGCAGGTCCATATTTATTCAGCTGTTTGGCACGGTGGACAGAAGTGCAATGCAAAATCAGGAGGATAGAATTTCAACCTCTATAGAGGGATAACCTACGCTCATCATCACCCTTCGGTGGTCGATAGAATGAGTACCACATCATAACATGTATACAGTGGTTGACTATTGGAGATACTGGTCCCAGTAAGAGGAATGTCGAATTTCCACCGTTGGCTCGGGGTCGATTTGTGGAGAGATAAAAGCACTGTTACAAAATTCTTCGAATATGCCTGTCGTTCAACCAAACACAGTGCCGTAATATGTCAAAGAGAATAGCTCATCTCATCTCATTGTCAGAAATCGCTTCGTCCTGTACAGGGTCGCGGTGAGCCGGAGCCTATCCCGGCAGACACAGGGCGCAAGGCAGAGATACACCCACGATGGGACGCCAGTCCATCACCGGGCACTGCGGGCAATGTAGTCTGCAAGCCAATTAACCTATGCAGCAGCATGTTTTTTGGACTTTGGGAGGAAACTCAAAGAGAATGTAAAATGTATTTTGGAAATCGTGCCCCATGGAGGGGTGTGGATGCAGTGCATCACGGGAGAAACCCACACTGAGCATTCGCCATAACCCAGGCAGTGACAACAGACTTGACGGTCGTGCATAATTTCAAAGCCAGAAATCTACGGCAGTCGCGCTTAAGAGAATCGGTCACGTGCGTGCGTTTGCGTGCACGGCAGCCAACCGCGGTTGAAGCGACATAAGCGTGGCCTTTTCCAATCCCGTGGCAGTAAAGCAAGTGGGCGAGGATGCTGCATGAACCAGCGCCACCGTCATTAGCGTTCTCATCGATCGTGCCTCCACGTCAGCGGAGGGGAGGGGGGGCGCGGGGTAGACGCTATTAATCACCTCCGCTCGCTTGCTTGCTTCCATGTTGGAGCAGAGCACGCGCTGCCCGGCTTTGCAGAGCCCTATTTTCATCCGCGGGCCACTCTTAATCCGGAACTCGGCTAAGAAATCACTCTGCTGGATTTGCCTTGAAAATCAGTTAAATGGAGTGCGCGCTACGCGAGAGCAGCGAGGGGAGCATCCGTCTAATCGCTCAGCGTGCGGTTCGGCACTCGTTGCTTGACCCAACGCCACGACTCCAAATCGATTACAGGGTGGCGGCAACACGCGCACCCTCATCATCGTGCAATTAATAGATTGATTTTTTATTAACATTGTTTTTAATCCATCGCTTTGACGAACAAGCCCAATTTATGGGCTGTTGTTTCACAACTGCACATTGCTTTCTTGAAAACATAGGTTAGTTGGCTTGCAGACTAAACTGCCCGCAGTGCCCGGTGATGGACTGGAGTCCCATCGTGGGTATATTCCTGCCTTGTGCCCTGTGTCTGCCGGGATAGGCTCCGGCTCACCGCGACCCTATACAGGTCTAAGCGGTTTCTGATAATGAGATGAGATGAGACTAATACAGTTTTGCGGAGAATTCGTTTTTGCGTTTGCCAAATTCTACTCGGTCCTATAGAGCCCCACACGTTGTGCAACAAACCGTTTGTAAATGCGCCGCTGCCTGCGTAGGTAAGCGGTGCAGTGCATGAAGATGTAAATGGCATATTGGAGTGAGGAAGGCTTACCATAATCTTGAGTTTCGAGAGCCGGCTGGCTCCGCGACAGATAAGGCTGGGATCCAGGAACAGAGTGATGCGGGCGGAGTTTGAATTTTTGCTGCGCGGTATGAGTCACGCGAGGCATGATGCGCGCACACTGGTCGAGTCGTGTTCCAGGAGATTCCCGCACCCTGGGCCGCTCACATCTGCTTCCTCCAGCGATGAGCCGGGCTACGAACTATTGTTTTCAAACGGAAGCTGATTTGCATTTTTAAGCGTGGAAACAAACACCTGTTTCATAACGTGAATCACGACGGCGCGGCTGCTGTTTATATTTTACGGAGCAGGATCATTACATCAGCCTGAAAACAGTAATTGCTGCAGATTTTCATCGACCACTCAGACAGGAACAACCGGGAGAGTTGGTGCAATGGCTTTTGCGCTGCTCCGTTTTTACAACGCACTGCAGCTATTAATAAAATGCCATTCAGGCCCCCAACGAAACGTCAAAGGATTAAAAGCACACACCGCAAGGCGGATACAAGAATGCGGGTCGAACATCTCTGCAACACTCCAGTGCGTGCCTCCTTCAATACAAAATACCCTGCTAATTCAGCAGGTGTCTGTTTCCGCAGTCGCGTTAATGACCAAGGCATTAATAAAACACGCGCGTTCGCGGTGAACGCGTCCGCGTGCCATGAACGCAAAGCGACGGTCGTTCCGCCGGCCGGTGGATTTTATTCCTCGCGTCTGCGTTCATTCGCGTAGGCAAGCACGCGGTTTTTTTTCTCTTCCTCTCCGCGAAGGCTTCGTAAAGCTGCCCCCCGCACGCGTACAACACTCATCTCATTATCTGAAACCGCTTAATCCTATATAGGGTCACGGTGAGCCGGAGCCTATCCCGGAAAACACAGGGTGTAAGGCAGGAATACACCCGACAACGGGACGCCAGTCCACCGCCGGGCATTGCGGGACAATTTTAGTCTGCGAGCCAATCAACCTATCCAGGAGCATGCTTTTGGACTGTGGGAGGAAACCGGAGTACCCGGCGAAAACCCACGCGGACACGGGGAGAGCATGCAAACTCCACACAGAAAGGCACCCGAGCCGAGAGATTCGAACCCGGGATCTTCTTGCTGTGAGGCGACAGCGCTAACCACTGGGCCACCGTGCCACCCCCGCGTACAACACGATAACGCTATTCGCATTAAAAGCACGTCGAACCAAAACGGTGTCCCGAGCAGCGCTACACAGTTGGGGCAAGGCCATCGCGTTGGCTGACGAAAGGGGCGCCCACGGAGGTGGGGGGTTGAGCCATCGCAATGCCGTGATGAAATCAGATTTACGGCGAGCGGCGAACGTCTTTTGGAAAATTTCAACTCGCGGAAGAAGACAAGATTGACTGCAGAATCCCCACGCGCACGATGGGATAATGCCCAAAAATCCAAGGGGTAGAGGTCACCAATCTACTTGCTGTGTTACCTCACACATGCAGGTGGGTGTTCTCCACAGGTTAAAGCAACTGACATTTCCTACTGATACAGTCATATGACAACCCCCATTCTGCGCTCTGCAAAGTGCTTCAGCCACCTTTTTACCGGTACGTCATACAGACCGTACCGGTTTACTTTTGCCTCTGCTGTTGTCGCACACACACACGCACACGACACTGTCTACGCGACACAACAACCCTGGCTCAAAAGTACCGGATTACACCCTTGCGGCACCAGTTGCACAGTTCACTCGCAAGCACAAGCGCGCACTCCCTGTCCATGAAAGTGCGCAGCAATGTGGACGTTTCCTGTAGGCGGCGTGTGGCCCTCGCGTAGCCTGTGTCGGTCGAAGGTTCGGGATGTTTGGAAAGCGTTCGGGTTCCTGGAGAATAACTGGAGCAGGAAGCCTGGGACGACCCAGGATTATCACAGCACCGGCGGCGCAGTGAGCAGCGCTGCCGCCGCACAATAATCAGAAACCCGGGTTCGATTCCTGACTCGGGTGTCTTTCTGTGTGGAGTTTACGCCAACCTACTTTCTGTCCGCGTCAGTTTTCATCAGATACTCCGGTTCCCCCCTCCCCCCCCACCGTCCAAAAACATGCTGCTGCCAAGGTTAATTGCCCTGCTCAATAAATTGCCCCAAAAATATTCCCCATGCAATGTTCTGGCGTCAAATCCTGGGTATAACCCTGCCTTGCGCCCTGTCTGCTGGGACAGGCTGCAGCACCCACGACCCTGTACAGGAATAAGCGGGTATTGATAACGATGATGATATTTAATGAATTCTTCCTCTGACTGATCACTCGGAAATCTGCATGTTCTCCAGGCTGCCACCAAAACACGTTAAAAACCACTAAAAAACACTGAAAAATACTGAAGACCACTGAAGGCCACTGAAGACCACTGAAAAACAACACAGGGCCACCAGACTTTCAGTTACTCTCAGTAACACGTGTATTAGCCATCGATATTTGTTGCGGAAAGTGTCTTACTTCATGCAATGCTAATTTTATGAATTCCGCCTCTTGGGATAATGCTATGGGTACTTTTTTGCCAGCATACATATATAAGATTATAACAGGTTTTACTGTATCTGGCGATTATGCAGGTGTTAAGATCTTAACAGCTCCACCGAAGCTATAAAGCATTGATACCGCATTGCCCTGAGCTGACTGCCTTTTGGCAACGGCTGACACCGGCAAATAGGCTCAAAAGGAAGCCACTGCCTGGTGAAGGTCAGTCAGTTGAAGGACAATGCATAGGTTATCAAAGCTACCTGTTTGCATACTTTGCCACTTGTATGTGTAGCTTTTGCAAACTGGACGCATTGTAAAATGTGTCTATTTTGGTGTTTGGGATCTTAACACCTGCATAATTGCCTGGCAATTATGCAGGTGTTAAGATCTTAACACCTGCATAATCGCCAGATACGGTAAAACCTGTTGTAATCTCTTGGGATAATGTCCGCCGAGGAGATAGGGGCGACGTCACAGGTCGGGGCGTGGGGTCCAGAGGGATCATTGTGTCGCATGGTTGGGGTGGCCTTCATCCAACACTGGATAGATGCCGTCTGATAATGATGACAATGAATGAAATTTTCACTTTGTGTCGGAGGCGAGCTGCCAGTCGCGGGACCTCCTGAATCGTCGCAGACGGCCGTCAGCTCAGCCCTGGCACCCGTCTACAGCGCACAGCGGTTGGATCCGTTTGGGAGTGCACGTGACGGCGGCGCCACCTGGCAACCCGTCGCTCTATCCCGACTGCGACAAATGAACGACCAACAAAGCTGTTCTTGCCTCGAGTGATTAATTACATGCGCTCGGTGATCCAAAACATTCTATGTGGGAAGAAACCCCGCATAGCCCTGAACAAACCATTATTGCCCGTGGTAAATACATATCAGGGGCGGCACGGTGGCCCAGTGGTTAGCGCTGACGCCTCACAGCAAGAAGGTCCCGGGTTCGAATCTCTCGGCTCGGGTTCCTTTCTGTGTGGAGTTTGCATGCTCTCCCCGTGTCCGCGTGGGTTTTCGCCGGGTACTCCGGTTTCCTCCCACAGTCCAAAAGCATGCTCCTGGATAGGTTGATTGGCTCGCAGACTAAAACTGTCCCGCAATGCCCGGCGATGGACTGGCGTCCCATCGTCGGGTGTATTCCTGCCTTACGCCCTGTGTTTCCGGGATAGGCTCCGGCTCACCGTGACCCTATATAGGATTAAGCGGTTTCAGATAATGAGATGAGATGAAATACATGTCACGAACGCATCAGCATGTGCTATCGTCACATAACAACCGTCTACACTGCTTTTTTAATATAGGCTTAAGTTTTAATGAAGGACACGTCTGATAAGAGAGACTTATCTGCTAAATTACTGAATGCTGATTGATGCAGCACAAGGGTAACGTTAAAAAAAAACCTTTTTTCCTGGTTTACAGTTTTGTCAGTTCACTGCAAACCACTTTTCAGAGAATGGCTCGCGAACATGAAAGTGAAATAAAATGAAAGTGTGCTACATTTTAAGTGTACGCTTGGCATATTCGACTGCACAGCCCGTTTATTTTGTGGCAATGCTGCATCCACATACAGCAACACAATTATATCTTCACTCGATTTAAGAGGCAAAAGAACTGAAAAGTAATGGCGCAAATTTGTTTATGTTCACTATAAATTGTCATCTCAACTGCATGCATAAAACAAAAAACAGTACAGAATTAATAGCTACCATCACACACCCTACATAATTATGCATCCGTTAAAATATATATATTTTCGCGTCGGCAATTTTTAAAAGCATGACACCGATCTGGCTTCCATACTTAAAACCATCGGTGGCGGGCAGAGAGACCTTGCCACGGCGTCTCACATGGCCGGTCAATACAGGATTTTCAGCCACTATGAAACACAAAATAACACAGGTGACAAGGGCTTTAAAACATGACCCCCACATTAGCCCAGCGTTGCAGCCATCCAAGCGCAATACCGTGAACACAGCACTGTGAGCACACGAGGATTAAGAGGAGAGCTGATGTCTTCTT
>JAZEWT010000003.1:28232634-28244563 GCA_036362905.1 Mordacia mordax | reverse complement strand
ATCGTCGGTATATCCTTGCCTTGCGCCCTGTGTCTGCCGGGATAGGCTCCAGCTCACCGCGACCCTGTATAGGACTAAGCGGTTTCAGATAATGAGATGAGATGAGACTAAATTGCCCGTAGTGCCCGGTGATGGTCTGGAGTCCCATCGTGGGTATATCCCTGCCTTGCGCCCTGTGTCTGCTGGGATAGGCTCCGGCTCACTGCGACCCTGTACAGGACTAAGCGGTTCCTTACAATAAGATGAGATGAGATTATTATTACAACCCAGTGATGTGTGCTCAATGCTCGACCATGCACATACATGGCAAGTGGCAGCTGAACGCGTTACCGGCCTCCTCTAGATCATTGTGGCCTTAAATGGTCACCTGGTGAAATGGCTGAACATCTGCACTGAGGAGGTAAAGGGGGCCAGGCAGGTTGTTGCCAACTTTTAGGATTATAACTATTTGTTTATTAAGCTATGGGTACTTTTGCCAGTGTAAATACATAAAAAAATTTTAAAAGGTTTTTGCCATTTCCGGCAATTGTACAGGTGTTAACATCTTAAAACACCATATTTGTTTATTAGTTGAATGAAAACGATACGAGCGGACCTGGATGCCTGTAATGGCATATAGATCACAGGAAAATTACTTCTAGAACACCTGCTTTGCCACATGGAGCGGTGTTGACCCATCCAGTGGTAAATCCCCAATAAATTTGGCGCATAGATAAAGCTGTTAACGCTATGGATACTTTTTGCCAGTATACAAATATAAGATTACAACAGGTTTTACCGTATCTGGCGATTATGCAGGTGTTAAGATCCCAAACACCACAATAGACACATTTTACAATGCGTCCAGTTTGCAAAAGCCACACATACTAGTGGCAAAGTATGCAAACAGGTAGCTTTGATAACCTATGCTTTGTCCTTCAACTGACCGACCTTCACCGAGCAGTGGCTTCCTTTTGAGCCTATTTGCGGGTGTCAGCCGTTGCCAAAAGGCAGTCAGATCAGGACAATGCGGCCTCAATGCTTTATAGCTTAGGTGAAGCTGTTAACGCTGTGGGTACTTTTTGCCAGTATACATATATAAGATTACAACAGGTTTTACCGTATCTGGCGATTATGCAGATGTTAAGATCTTAACACCTGCATAAGCTATAAAGCATTGAGTGGGGAGCGGTGGCGCAGCGGTTAGCGCACTGCGTGTGTAGTGAGTGGGGAGCGGTGGCGCAGCGGTTAGCGCACTGTGTGTGTCGTGAGTGGGGAGCGGTGGCGCAGCAGTTAGCGCACTGTGTGTGTACTGAGTAGGGAGCGGTGGCGCAGCGGTTAGCATACTGTGTGCAGTGAGTGGGGAGCGGTGACACAGCGGTTAGCACACTGATATGTAAGCGAGTGTAGTGGTCAGCGATCTGTGTGTGTGAGTGAGCGATGCTGCAGCGGTTAGTGGTTGAGTGTGCTGTGTGTGTGAGAGCGATGGTACACCGGTGTGTACTGAGTAGGGAGCGGTGGTACAGCGGTAAGCGCACTGTCTGTGTAGTGGGTGGAGAGCGGTAGCGCAGCGGTTAGCACGATAGCCGCGGGGTAGTGCAACGGCACGGTGGATAGAGGTCGTGCAGCGAGTAGCGCAGGAGCTGCGGTGAGGCGCAGTAGCGCGGTGGAGCTGCGCCGATGTGGGGCTGCCAGTGTGGTGGCGCCTGTCGGCGCTGCAGCCGGGGGAGGAGGGGCCCTTGTGGCCGCCCGGCTCGTCAGACCCCAGAGGGAAGTGGTGCGGTGGATAGCGGTGGCGCAGAGGTAGCGCAATAGCCGCGGATAGTGGGTGGCGCAGCAGTTCGCGCCATAGCCGCGGGATGGCGCGGTGGAGAGCGGTAGCGCAGCGGTTAGCACGATAGCCGCAGGGTAGCGCAATGGCGCGGTGGATAGCGGTAGCGCAGCGAGTAGCGCAGGAGCCGCGGTGAGGCGCAGTAGCGCGGTGGAGCTGCGCCGATGTGGGGCTGCCTGTTGGGTTGGCGCCCGTTGGCGCTGGAGCCGGGGGAGGGGGGGCCCCTTGTGGTCGCCCGGCTCGTCAGACCCCAGAGAGAACTGCCGCGGTGGAGAGTAGTGGTACAGCGATTGGCACTGTGGCCGCGGGGAGAGACTGGCGCAGAGATTGGCGCGGTGTGAATGTGGGGGGGAACTTTGTGAAAGATTGCTGGCGGGCAGTTGTAGCCCGAGGACGGGCCTAATGCCCGGGGGGGGGGAACTGTGGAGTTAGAGTTTTACGAGCGGACAGTGCGATTGCGAGACCCGTGATTCATCGAACTCGTGTTGTTGATTTACGTAATCCCCTGTTGGCGAGCTCCTGTTGTTTACTCATTGTCCCGTGGTACGTGACTCAATGTAACACGTGACTATGCATGATGTCATCTGGAAGGCGCGAGAGTGGGCGGCGCGGGGAAATATAAGGAATCGGTTAGACGGAGCGTGGCGAGTTGGTCGTCAGGCGGTCAGACGGAGCAGTCATCAGGGCGCCGACATGTAGTCGACTACTCGCTGTGTTCATCATGCTCCGAGACCCGTGTCGTGCTGTTCAATAAAGCATCAAAAGTCAAGAAGTCTCTGCTCGCTGGCTGAACGGTCATGGAGTGCATGCCGGTCCTCACCGTGCCGTTATCGTCGAGCCGTCACAAGTCTGCGGTCCGCGTCGTGGTGCCGCACCGCTACAGTCCGGCCCGTGTCTTGCTGGTTCCAATAAAGCATCTAAAATCAAGAAGTCTCTGCTCGTCCATGCTCGCTGGCTGATCTATCGCGGAGTGGGTGCTCATCCTCGCCGTGGTGTTACCGCTGTAAGTCGTCACAAGCCCGCAGTCGTAGCCGTGGTGCCACAGAACACATACTACCGCCATTGGCCTCTTTAATCATTAGCCAGCCGGCGTTAAGCGATACTCGTCAGGCTCTACTCTTGAAACCGTCAACTGGCTCACCCACTGAACCAGACGTATAGACATCGCGGCCAACTCCCCACCATACGGAAAAAGACGTGCGCGTGAGTGTGCTGTGGCCAATCATTGGTTTGAACAATATGCGAGCGCGGGTATGTGTATACGTACCCCACAACCACCAAGGACCCCTGCTCCCTGCCTAGACTTGCCGCGCACCGCCCTCCTCTCTCGCATTGCCATCAAGTGGTGGGGCCATTAACTGCGCCCCTCCGGCCATCGATTCTAAGTCTCAATGGAGCCCCGGCCAATCAGCTCTGACACTCTCCTGAAACGAACGCTTGGAGTCACGCAGGCAGCAAGGGTTCCAAACACCACTGCACTTCTAAGTGACTTACAGCTTTTTTTGTTGCTTCGATGTACAATGATGCCCACCTTGGTCCGGCATTCGAAAACGTTGCTACAACCGCCGCCGTGTATAGTAAAATAAAGATTAAAAAAAAACAAAAATCATAACCAGTGTCAAGGCCCCTTTCCTACTATGCGGAATCTATTAACATCGAATTCTTCATTTTATACTCTTTAGCAATTCACGGTATTTTCATTTTCGCTCTCGTTTACAGTATTGCTGCTGAATGTGCCATTGTGTGTTCTTTTTCCCCAGTGAGATATTCCAAGTAAATAAAGGCAATTTTCGCTTAGTTGAAAAAAAAACCACATTGAACATTTTACAATTTCGCACCAGTAATCCCAGGAGAAGGCAGCTGTTTGACCTTCTGTTGGTTTGATATGCATCACAAGTCAACTTTACATCAGCACCGACAGAGATACGTTACCTAACACAGCAGGCCAGATACACATTACTGCACAGGTCACTCTTTGCACGGGCGAGTGAACCCACCCTCCAGGCCTTGGGGGTGATGATGCACACGTGTAAGTCGGTCAAAGTAGGGTTTGTGGATCAGGTATGTTTATGAAACTTCCAAACCCGCTAGGTCGTGAGGTTGTCAGAAAATGACAGTTACAGCATGTAGGCTCATGACCTATCTGTGTGGATTGCTATTTCTTTTTGTGCATGAATCATCTCCAAGTACTCCAGTTTCCACTCACGTGCAAAACGCTCATTCATGGATTGGCCATAATGCGAATGCTGCTGAAAAACTGTTGTGAAAAACGATTTATCAGGTACTTGCAATGAAAGGTTACAATCAAGAAAGTGCAAGTATTACACGCGACTATGCATAACAGTGTGCATGCATTAACTGCTTCATAAATAATGTATGACGGTGATGGAACCAATAAAGGCAATGAATTCACATTCATCAAGTATGTAGTGCATGTGGTACAGTTGCTGCACAGTGTGTTGCCACTCAAGCACAATGCCTACCGTGGTTTATCCACCTTTGCAGGAAGTCATTTGGCGATATCAATGCCTTTTACTTCCTCAGAAATGCCTCATTGGGCCTTAAGGCTGTGTGGAGGAGGGCCCTCGCTGGGGCGTTAGTACTATTCCTATGTGGAGGAGGGCCCTCGCTGGGGCGTTAGTACTATTCCTGGTGGAGTAATTCCGATAGGTAACTGCATTACATAGAACACACTCACGTGCCCATCGGAATAAAAACTGTAAAATCTGGCCAAGCTAGTCGGTGCATTTTTCACCTACACGCCACCTCAGCCCTGTTGTGAGATTCGTAATAGTTGAGCAACTCACAACAGTGCTGGTTTACGACACATGACGAGGTGCAGCGGCAGCGCAAGCCAGAGACTGCATTGCGCACAAAAGCAACCGACACTGGAACCACGTGAACGTGTTTCCAAACTACAGCACGCTACTGCATACAAAATACAACATGTGGCCACAAAGAGAAGCTATGCAGTGTCAACACAGCTATTTCCAGCGAACAACATCGATGCAACACATCCGTGGAGTGGCTTGCAAGAAGCATTGAACAACAAAGTTGTCTCAACATTAATCAACGTTCAAACACAATAATGATTCGTGTTCAACTATCATACGCCGAGTGATTGTGTGGCTTCCCGCCTAATTAAATTGAAATGACACAATTAGCATTTGAGAACCGCTGCTTTTCGCAGGGGAGCGGAGGAATAGCGTCGCACCTTGGGACGCCTCACCTTGATGCTGGCCGCAGCCGCCTTGGTACAATTAACGATGCAGGTCTTAGCAGCTGTTCTGTGCCGAAATAATAATAAAAAAAACCGTGGTCAAAACAGGCAACGCCGCAGAGAGAGTAGCGATGCAGCCGCTCAAGGGCCTGGATTACGCTGCAACGCGGGCGATGCGGCGGAGGGAAGCGCGCTGCGCAGCCCGGGACACTGCGCAAGGCTTTTGCCGAGCGCACGCTGCGCCATGCCGCACCAGACGCGGCTGCAGGGGACACTGGCGCTCCCGGGAGACCGATTCGGCAACGGCGTAGCAACCTGTGCGTATGCAAGCGCCACAAGCTGGGCCTCACTTTGTACAATGGTCAGGCATAATCCCAAGGGTGCATAAACGAGACACAACTGCAGTTGCCATCTCCTTGAGAGCTCAGTGTGGTGGCTGAGCCCACGGTTGACCAGTGGTAGGAATTACTCGCACTGGCTAGAGTCACGGGGTTGGTATGAGATGTGCCATGCCGAGGAGATAAATCCCCTCCATGCAAAGCCTGCAGAACGGACGAGAAGTGGGTACTTGCCCGTTTGTCTTCTGACGAAGGATGATTTTCTAGCTCTCGTTCTGCCTCTGCAGACCATTACATGGTTCATAGCCATGGACAATACTGCACGTTCAGTGCGGTGGCATCCTTTGGCTGAAATACCGAAGTTGAGCTTTGGCTCAGGGGCATAATCCTCCTAATGGATTACATATTGGAACTACATATCAAGAGCACTGGGCGGCATGGTGGCCCAGTGGGTAGCGCTGTCACCTTACAGCAAGAAGGTCTCAGGTTTGAGTCTCGGCTCGGGTGCCTTTCTGCGTGGAGTTTGCATGTTCTCCCCATGTCCGCGTGGGTTTTCGTCAGGCACTCCGGTTTCCTCCCACAGTCCAAAAAACATGCTATTGCATAGGTTAATTGGCTTGCAGACTGAATTGCCCGCAATGCCCGGTGTTGGACTGGCGTCCCATCGAGGGCATATCCCTTCCTTGCGTCCTGTGTCTGCCGGGATAGGCTCCAGCTCACCTCGACCCTGTACAGGACTAAGCGGTTTCTGACAATGAGATGAGATGAGATCAAGAGCACCGTGCGTCTGCAACAAGTACATATGAAGACCTTGAAAATACAGACGGCAATATAAGGACATGCACACACTCTTGGGCAGCGTGCTGAATAATGAGAGCTGATGAAACCCACATCACTCATTGTAATGCACATACGCTATGGTTTTCAAATACAACATAGTGGTCCATGTCACCATTAACACCAAAGCGTACTACCCAGCCTTCGTGAACTCACAGTGGTGTTCGTTTGCCCTTGCTGATCATTCTGAGCCCTGGGTAGAACTGAGACACTTGTAACCTCCATACTCCAGGTCCTATGATGTAGCTATTGATTGTGCAGGAGGTCCATCGGCACTCGGCTCATGAGCTGGAGGGGGCCCACGTTCTGGCTACAATGGGTAGGGACATTGGAGAGGGGGTCCCATTTCAATCTTGCCACCAGGGCCTATGCTCAGGTCTTTCTCAGCCAATTGCCTCTGTGACCATAATGCCAGAATGTGGTGACCCTGGTTCAAATGGAAGGGAGTGGATGCACGTTAGGATGCTGCCTTGGAATCAAGATCATCGTAGTATTTGTTGAAACTGTACTAAAACATGGGCAAAGGATATAAACATCCATCCACAATTATTCCAAAATACTACAGGCCCTGGCTCATACAATGGAAACAGTATGAGTACCTGTCCGCGGTAAGGATAACAAGCTGCCTTTAGGAAGCAGTAGAGAAAGTAGATTTATGTTAGACACATCTGTGCAATAGCCAAGCTGGTTTACATCCACTAACGAGACACGGACTGATGCTCATGACCACACAACACTATTACTGGCTGAGATAACTTACGACAGGTCCCAGCTAGGTGGAACTTATTAAAAACAGGTCATAATTATGTCGCAGCGCTTGAAGTAATCACAAAAAGGTCCCCTGTATAGCCTCAACAGACTGTAGGGTCAAGTGCTGTAAGCGAGCACCTAAGAAGGCCCGCACAGCACATGAGGGGGTGGGTGGCTAGCACTATGCCCTGCTGCCTTTGTCTTCTTAGGGGCAACGTTTCCACACCACACTAGCGACTTATCTGAGGCTGAGTCGACCTATGGGAGACGCATAACCAGTTCAGAACGTAGTAACGGTTTTGGCTGTGAGTGGGAATCGAACTAGGTTTATAGCCGAGCGCACTCACGATTGAGCTACCCTCCCCTCTAACTACTGACCTAACCACTGAGCCACCACTCCCCACACACAATGGCACAAACATTGTGGAGCAAGCACACACAATAATGCACTCATTGACACATTTATATATACGATCGCAAAACCTGTGGCCACAATCTAGTGAACACACAGTATACAAACACTGCCAATGACACAATCACCCTGAAACACAGACGCATTGACACACATTAGTACATACAGATACACATACTGATACAGGCACACAATGACACACTGTCTGACAGCCACACATAAGGATCGGCCCAACAAGACCACACACATTGATACACACGCCGACGACACACTCGCATACACACACCGACACACACGGTGCATTGACACACACACAGTAACACGCCGACAACACACACAAACACACCATTACACTGCCATGCACACGGCCACACAAACACGCTCAACACGCACCTACACGGGTTGGGACGCGTGTGCTCGTGGCTCTAACCTTGCGAAATGTCACTTGCGAGCGTGCGCATGCAAAGCGCGCCCCCACTGCGGCGGCGGCGCCGACTCCGCTGCGCATGCGAATACGCAACGTCTGTATCATCATCATCATCAAATGCAGCAACGCTCAACCGCAGCTTCTCTCGCGCATCTTCCACGCACCTCCTCAGATGCACCGCCACGGCCGACAAACAGCCAGCACAAGACACGGCGACCCAGCGCCGGCACTGGGCACATATGCCTGGGATCGTGTCAGGGTCTTTGATGGGACCGTGCAATGATAAGACCGGGTCCGGGATTGAACTGGGGAAAAAAAGGACTTGGAATGAAACACCCGGAATCAGGGCTCATGTCGGGGACGTAGAGTAGACGCCTGAACTCGCGCTGCCATTGCTCCTGATATTATCTCAAAACTAGCATCAGGATTTCAAGGTCAGCGTAGGCTTAGTACTTGGTGCTATTATTTCACAGGTACAGCTCTTTTGGTATTCCACTGCTGGATGAGGGCTTCAACCCGCTTCGGGCAGGTTGTGAGGCTTATTTAACCATACTTCACCAGTGCGAGTCGGTGACAGCCGGGATCACAGACGCGAGAGCGTAAGAGTTCAATGCAACTATGGGATTTGCCGCACTGCCATCCGCTATCCACTGAATAGGTCATTCTGGTATTTAGCAAAGGATCGGCGTTAGGCTTAAACACGATATCCCCAATCTCTAGGGGGTCACATGTGCCGTCACTCGGGTGAGCCAGACTGTGACGGCATGGGTGGCTGTCGCGAACACCGAGACAACAGAACGCCCAGGGACCGGTACCGCACGTCATCAATCTCGACACAGGGCATTCGGGCCATCGTGGTGAATTAATCGGTTTGCGAGACCCTCGTGCTGTGATGCGCGATTCCACACGCGAGCGAGCTCTCGCCAGGACATTACTACCGCAACCGGGAGGACACCCAGATAGGCTCCTCCATACCGAAGCCGTGACTGACGCGTGAAGATCCCGTGATTGCGTCGCGATTCCCGGGATGATGTGTCGTCGGAAGGTGGGGGGGGAAGCAGCAAAATCAGCAATCACGATACGAATGGGGAAGGGCGGGTGGCTGTCATGCTCATGCTCCAGGCTATGGGGTCTGTTTTCATTGCTCAAGGTGGGGAGGCTAGCGGGGGAGGGGGGAGGAGGTGGGCGCGTGTACTCACCCTCGATGCAGATGACGTGCTCCCGAAGCTGGTTCTGCACCGCCGGCTCCTCCACGCGCTCCAGGAGGTCGTAGATGGCGTAGATGTTAGGGTGGACGCTCTCGAAGCGCTGTATCTCGGAGCGAATGGCAGCCGAGATGGACAGCTGCTGCTGCTGGAAATTCATCTCCCCTGCTGCCGAGACGTCCCTACGAGGGGTGGTGTCCGTCCGTCCGTTGCTCGTCGCTGTCAGTCGAAACAGCCGCGCTGTGTAAACGAAAAGCGGTGTGCGGAACACAGCCGGTGTCTATCTGCTCTCGGGCAGGCTCTAGCGAACTAAGCCCCGCATGTCAATGCGATTCCGTACCTCGCGTTAAAATAATCAGCTCCCCCTACACAGCACCCACACACCGATCGGCACCGGTGCTGGTATAACATCCACAGCAGGCAGCAAACAGCAGGAGCTGCCTCGGCCAGACAGACAGCAGCAGCAGCAGTTCCCGGTAGCCGGGACACGCGCACAGCCCCGGCGTGCCGAGCCCGGGTAGGTCTACGTCTCTGCGTTGCTGCGTGTGTTGGTGATGCTGGGATGTGCACGGGGCGGGGACTCTCCCTCTTCTCTCCTCTCTCCTCCTCCTCCTCGCCTCACTCTCTCCTCCCACAGAGCGGGGAAGTGACGCCAGGATCTTACTCCTCTGACGTCATGAAGGGAGAGGCGATGAGGAGAATCAGTGATGCCCTTTATCAGGGGAGTGAATGTGTCACCAGCTGTACTGCTCTTGTAAACATCTGTCGTCACTGGGACCTTATCTAGCTACAAATGCAAGCCAGCAATCTGCCTGTGTTTTAGAGTCACCTGCGGTGATTTTGGCTTTCGTAATCTGCGCGCATTACAGTGACTTTGTATGGAAATTACAGAGCTATTAAATATTATTAAAGTTTGTATTTGCATATAGCCCAAATCACAGAACGAGTTCTCACCTGTTTCATAAAAGTTCTGGGTATTTTTCAGATATGTGATTAAGGATATGCGCCCAAGGTTCTACTCTTGTGAATTACCGTTGGCCAGTTCTGCTAGTCGTGTGTTCTTGAGATTATTAACCAGACTGAGCTTGTTGTACTCTATCTACAAACGGCCTTCCTGTAAGATTGAACCTTTTGTTCGTGACATCGCTGCAGATATTTACCCTGGGCATAACTGCCATTACTTGTCAAGCCGTGAACCACTTGATAATATACTGCGCACATACATTTACTGTTGCAATGTAAAACCGAAGGACGGCACGGTGGCCCAATGGGTAGCGCTGTCGCCTCACGGCAAGAAGGTCCCGGGTTCGAATCTCGGTCCCGGGTTCGAATCTCGGTCCCGGGTTCGAATCTCGGCACGGGTGCCTTTCTGTGTGGAGTTTGCATGTTCTCCCCATGTCCGCGTGGGTTTTCACCGAACACTCCGGTTTCCTCCCAAAAAACATACTGCTGCATAGGTTAATTAATTGGTTTGCAGACTAAATTGCCCTCAGTGCCCGGTGATGGACTGGGGTCCCATCGTGGGTATATCCCTGCCTTGTGCCCTGTGTTTGCCGGGATAGGCTCCGGCTCACCACGACCCTGTACAGGACTAAGCGGTTTCTGACAATGAGATGAGATGTAAAACCGAATGGCTATTGCTACACAGGAGCAATGATGTAACGTCAGTGTACATTTTAGATTTGAGCAATGACGCCAGGTTACTATTGCATGGCCCACGATTTCGAGACGATCGCGCTCATGAACAAGGCCCCGCGGCAGCTGATGGCGCACTTGCGGACATTCTAATCGTAAATTATTATCGAGGGTTGAACACATTTCTCCACAATGTGGTTTTCCTGTCAGCACCTTATCGATGACATAACACTCTGGCTCACTGAGGAATCCATCCAACTATCCTTGCAGTGGTAAATCACTTGGAACTGGATTTGAGTGGCACCTGAATTGAACCCTTACATTCACAAGTCAAGTATTAGCTCGGCATCGGTGCGGTGGGGCGGTGATTAACGCTGCCGCCGCACAGCAAGAAGGACCTGAGTTTCATTCCCGGCTCCGTACCTTTCCGTGTAAATTTTGCATGTTTTCTCCGTGTCCGCGTGGGTTTTCGTCGGGTACTCCGGTTTCTTCCCACGGTCAAAGGCATACTGTGTAGGTAAATTGGCCTGACGAAATTGCCCCTGGTGCCCTGAGATGTTGTAACTTGCTTACCTCTTCCCATTGTAAAACTGCTAAAATGAGCTACATAGCTCAACAGTTCTCTCTGTCTTTTCCTCCAACCCCTCATGCATGAATGTAGCCAAACATCAAAATGCAGGACCCTCCTGGAAACGCCCAGAGACTTAGTGAATATTTAATGGTTAAATAAACTTGATTTATTAACACAACTCTGCTCAGAACTCTAAACTCTAATGTGTAGCACGAGGAGGCGAAATATATATTCGACACGTATCAATCATAACAATGTCATGGATTAAAACACCACAATCGTCAATAACCCTGCCTGAATATGAACAAAGATTTAATAGATGACGTTTATGGCAATGGCCCTTATTTGTAGCACATCATTGTGGAATAATAAGTATGCGTACAAGGATCCATCAACCACTTAAAATAGATTCCTACGCTTACGGTGCAGATATGTGCATCGAAAACACGTGTCCTGTAACCTCACAACATTATTGTTGTAATGGTAATCAGATTTAAACCATGAGAGCTGGCGCTCATTATGTAGAGCGCTTTTCACCCGAGGGTCACAAAGCGCTTCACATAGCTGCGGGGAGAACGGCACGACAACAACAACGGCACCAGAATGGAAGATCAACAGCAACATCTTCTTTTCTTTTTAAAATATTCACAGCGTTGCAGAACAACAAGCAAAACATGATCAGACCTCCAACTACAATCTTAAAATGGAAAAGTGTCAGTGAATG
>JAZEWT010000003.1:28215833-28232563 GCA_036362905.1 Mordacia mordax | reverse complement strand
GGGCAGCGTCACGGCGGTGGCGGCGGCCGCGGCGAGGTGAGCAGGGCGAGAGGCCCACCTCCTCTTCCTCCCCACCCCCGATTCTCGCCGCGGGTTTGAGGTTGAGAGAAAGAGACAGGAGAAGAGGAGGAGGGGGGGTTCTGCGCGGCACCGTGACGCGGGGTCTCCGCGGACTCGAGCCGAGGCGGGTGCCCTGGTCGTCCCGCCGCCTCCTGCCCGCCGCTCGCCGTGCGAACGTCGCCCTCAACAGTTGTCGCTGCGCGGGCGGGGGCGGTCGTCGCGCTGCCGACGATGAGACCTCTTTGCTGGAGATCGGCGTCGCGCACCTGGAGCAGAGCTTCGTGAAGTTAGCGCCAGTGAAGTCAATCCGGGCGGGGGGGGGGGAGTTGTTATAAATCCGAGCTGTGGATGACAGTTCAACTGATAGTCAAATAGCAGTACATTATAGCACGTAAAATAAGCGATAATAAATAATACGGTAACCCTCATTTATTTACATTGGAAACTCAGGAGCTGCTTTTATTTGTTTTTAGTGCGACTCTGCCTTTATGTTGTTTGCTTAAGAAGAACTCTTGTGTCTCCGTAGGTAATGTTGTAGTCCATCAGCCGATTGGCGTTCAGGGATGTTGCGACGCTGTGTACTGGTGTTTGAGACCGATGATGGTGCTTGAGGAGGCGAGCGCTATTGGCAGCCTTGGCGTGTCGAGAGCCCGGTGGTATTGAAGGGGGGGGGTGTGTGGATGTACGGCAATGTTGATGCGCTGGTGGACATGTGTTGAGAGAGCGGCGGTGGCGACCGACGAGAAAGCAAACAACGGTCAAAAATCTCACAGCAGAGAGCGGCCATTAAGGACGAGAGGCTTAATACAAGATGTCGCTTCATGCTCCACTTTAATAACCTCGCGTTATTAATTTGCCGACGCCGTTTTGTTTCTTGTACGCTTTTCCTTTCGCAGAAGGGTATACGTTGGTTGTATTCGTTTCACTGAGCCAACTCGGACCCACTCGCTACATTAAAAACAAAACTCGAGCCTCGGAAGGTTTATAATGCAGGGTCAAACTACGAGGGCTTCGATGCCATTCCGGGCTCCACGTGCAAATTCCTGTGAGTCAGTCCACCGTGGACACTGCATTTTGATTCAAGTGCACAACTGCGTCATCCCCCACACTACTATATCGGTGATAATAAAACATGCACTGAAGATTTGTTATACGTTTGGTTCTTGACCATTGACAGCCGCACATCCAGGTTTCTCATTCCCAAAACAAGCTAAACAGTGTGTGCTTAAAACAAATCAGAACATCACCTGTGGAGAGGATATCGTTGCAGCCCTTACTTGTGCAGGCCAGCTACAACTAGTTGTGTCGGAGGAATCCCGCACCCAGAGCGTGCAAGCTCATTGGGTACTCTGTCCTGTCATAATAAACATAGCGAAATCTAAAAATTAGCCTCCGAGCAACATTAGAGTGAATGCCATGTACGTGTGTGCATGCAGCGAGCAGCACGGAACGGCCTTGCAGTTTCCCAACACAGCGACGTGGCTTCGAAACATGCTAGCGCTTCTGCGAGGACTGGCGAGATCAGAGGCACAGATGAGCGCCTTCCCGCAGCCCGTGAGAGCTCCTCGCTTCGCTACCTTCCACCAGCCTCGCGGCATGCACCTGCGCGGCCTAACTGGCCACATGATTGCTCCATTGCCACCCCGGGCATGGCTGGCCGGCAAGCAGCATGCTGCGGGTTTTGGCTGCCGACTCTTGGGGATGTCGAATCGTTTCCTGTACCAAGATTCCTTCCATGCGCAGGTACGAGTGTGGTGTGATCCACACCTTGTCGGCCAGGTTCCATTAATCTTTATTGTGCATACATTATATAGAATTCCAACACGCACAGTTGCCGTATGCCGAGTAAAAATAACCTGTGAATGTATTCGTACGGTTTATGTTTAATATTATGTTCTAAAGGGGCAGCATTGACAAAGACAATTTTACTTTGAATGGATTGAATAATAAACGACAACCCTTTGGTTTTGTACCAGTTCTGTGTGCCAGTCACTGGTCGATTCAACCGACCACATCAGTCACAGGCAGTGGCAGCTAGGAAGGCATGGCAGGCGGGGCAGGAGAAGGTGAGCTACGACACATTCTTTACCATGAAGAGACTACTGGAACGCTCCCGCAGCCCAGAGGAGGTGCTGCGTTGGTTGGCACAGAATCCTGGAAAAGTCGCACCTAGCCACTACCCAGTGGCCCTGCAGCGGCTCGGCCACATCTTGCAGCAACAGCATCATTGGGGTGGCATGGGCGATGGCAGTAATGGAAATTCCCAGACGGTGGAATCGGCATACAAGCGGCTACAAGACAGCCCTGACTTCAAATCACTCTGTGAAGCTGTTGCAAAAAACTGCTCTCAGTTTGACAACTTCAGTGTTGTCAACTGTCTCTATGCACTGGCAACTCTGGGTAAGTGATGGCCGAAGGAAAACAAATCAGTGTTGAAAGACAGTAACGTTTTGACCACATGTAATGTAAAATAAATGCAGCTAAGCCATAACTACCTGCTACCGTACCATTGGTTCATGTATTAAAACCACAGCACTGATGCCACATTGCTTTTCTCTTGTGCCACAAACAGGGATGCAGGGCAATGCAGACGTTGTACGCACTTTGGAGCAAGAGTCCCATTCCCGATTGCCCCACTTCAACCAGAAGGACGTCTCCATGCTGTTCAGCAGCGTCATGAAACTACATCCCACAGCGCCACACAACCACCCCCTGGTAGAGCCCTGCCTCAGCAGTTTGGAGCGCAACATCGAGCGGGAGCGCCATCCGCAAACACTGTTCCTCTTGCTGTCATATTATCGCATGCTCACAACAGCCAATGAGCCACAGGGAGCCGAGTCGATGCTGGCAAATACTCCGGCAGCGTTAGAAAACACTTCCTCCAAGACATCCGACATGTCCGAGGCAAAGATGGGTGGGACCTGCGCACAAATTGGTGGTGCCTCCATGACGGCAGCAGGTCCTTGCGTGACAGTAGAAAAGGGAGCTGGTTTCACAGCAGAGGATGGCATCGCTTCTGCTAAAATGAATGGAGCTCTGGGCGGGGAAATAGACAAGCGCGTGAGCCTCGAAAGGAAGGTGCTGCGCTTGGTGAAGCACACGTTGAGCCACGTTGGTAACGTGCGTGAGCACGAGCTCGTGCTGCTCGACGAGATGCTGTCCACCTGTGTGGCTCAAGCCTCCAACAAATCCCTCGAGCTCATCTTCAGCTCGCAGCTCTTCTATGAGAACAGACAGGAAAAGTTCATCAACAAGCTCGCAGGTGACCATTAGCAACGAGATCAATATGTACGTGTTTTTCACAACGAATTGTGACGCTCTTTACCGTGCTTTGCACACCGTCATTCAATGAAATGTATTACATAGGTCCTAAAATCCCAGTCACACTTGTCCCTGGCGATTTACATAATTACTAATCAACAGATGCTCAATGAACATTCAAATACAAATAATGAACTGGTAATAACAAGCCTGGAACAAATGGGGGAAGGCCAAGTTTTGAACATCTAGGTTGGGCAGCAAGTGGTAACATTCACACTGCACAGAAAGGTCCGAGGTGGTTCCATACCCACCTTGGACGCCTTGTGTGTAGAGCATGTGTTCTCCCCCTGTTCTGCATGGGTTTCTTCCCACAACTAAAACAGTCTTTAATTGGCCGATACTATAATAGAGGAAACAGTGTCTGGCTCGCTGGCGCCAGCCGACCCCCTGGACGCCGCCCCACCCCCTCCCCCCAGGCAATTTCCTCACGCCTCAGTATTTTGTCCGTGACCATTCATGGCATGTGCGTGCGATATTTGGTATTATCATTTGTATAACATTCATTTTAGTTTTGTACATCTGTACAAACAATACTTTTTATTCTGCACAGCACTTATATAATACAACGCATACAGTGCAAATACACGAATGGCATTACAGAATTTATGGATGTATCATGTCACATAAGCGATTGCTGCGTTGTTTTTTTGTAGAGGAGCTGCCCAAGAAGGTGGACTCGATGTCCCCTCACACAATGGCTATCATTGCCAAGTACCTGGCCCGGCATCGCCTGAGGGAGCCCAGGCTTCTCGACACGATCGCTCAGTTTCTCATTAACAAGGCCGAGATGCTTGACACGAAGGTTCTCCTTCCCACTTGCACATTTCAGCAGTAGTTTTCAGGATTGGTAGTCTTAAACGCCGTGTTACAATAGTCTTGGTTCTTCTAATACATTCTGTACGAAGTTTTAAGATATAGCTTGTCCAGTGGTCATGCTCACCAGGATTTTGTCGTCAGACACCTTAAGTGGCATTATAGGTGTTGAGAAATCCTAAGCCAACTCGTTTAACACATTTCAATCACCAAATAGATGTTTATTACAGCAAAAAAATATCCAATGAACTTACAAGCTCTAGATGCAGGTTTCCTGCAACAACAAACGTCTGAACTGACCAAGAAAAATCGTAAATGTAAACCTCAGCATGCAGAGTGATTACAGGTAGTGTTGGGCTTTGCAGCAATAGTATCACGGCCTTGGCTCTCGGGTTTGCTACAAGAGTTGATGCACGCCTGTGTGCAGGTGCTGCAGAAGCTCGTGTTCCCATTCAGCCGGATGAGCTACAAGCCCCCAAGCGAGCGGCAGTTCGTGGAGAGGCTGGAAACCGTTCTGGCGCAGAAGGCACTGTACTCACCGCTCGCAACGGTCAACATCATCATGTCTATGGTGCAACTCAACCACTTCCCAGCCGCCAGCCTCGGCAAAGTCTTCTCGCCACCCTTTTTGCGCATTATCATGAGTAGGTGCTCCTGCTCCTTTTGTCGGGGTCGTTGTCCAAAACGTCTTGGAATAATAATGGTCATGCTAAATGGGTTGAATGTGATGTCATCAAATAATAAAAGGTCAAATTATACATTTAAGTGTTGTTAAAAATTTAACAAGTTAACAACTGGATACATTTGAACGGCCTTTATCACCTAACTTATGCTCACAACTGCTGTCGTGGCTTTAATATGGTACTGTGCTCAATTCTAGATTGTTCAAAAGCTTATTAAGTTGTTACATTTACATGCTCTATACTGTGGGTGGTGTTTTTGAACGCCCCGTGATCCAGTGTTGTGATTGCTATCATTACTGATCAATTTACCAGTACATTTTTCATCTGAGGATGCAGTAATCTCACATCTCAACACATGAGAAACATACTATAGTTGTGGTGTGTGATTTTAGACGTTATTACATTAGAAAGTACCCAGTGAGCTTGCAAGCTCTAGATGCGGGATTCCTGTGACAACAAACCTGTTAAAGCTTGGGTTGTGTCATCACCTTGTTGTAACAAGACTTTTCCCTCTTTTTTTCTCATAAAACCCCAATCCCAGACAGCCCTCATGGGGCGATAGTGCGGCGATACCTCTCTCTGCTCGATGCAGCCATCGCTCTGGAGTGTCCCAGCTACAGTGGGCCCCGGCTGCCTAACCAGTACAAGGTCACAATGTTTGACCACGCTCTGACAGCAGACGAAGTAAACAGGAAGTACAGGTCAGTGGAACACACTATCTTGCTGAACTGTGCAAGTACAAAAGGATAGTGTGGGCAATGAATTGTGTACTTGAACAAACAACAAACCACATGCAAATGTCATGCTGTGATGTTTGATTCGCAGCTACAAGGGATTTGTAGCTGAGGCCCTGCGACAGCTGGTGGGAGCGCAGTGCTTCAAGCAGGATGAAGTCCTGCCCCCAGGATACAACACAGGTAAATTATATGAAAATCTGACATTTACTTAAGATTTTACATACACTTAAAATGCTCAGTTGATTTTTGTTTGTCTCTTTTCAGACTTCTTGCTTTTTCTGGATGATCAGAAGCGATTACTGCCAGCAAGTGGAAATAATAACCTAGCAATGCATGGCTTAATTTTTCCCCTTCTGCCGAACACAAGATCAGACCTCAAGAATCAAACGCAGATGGATGCATTGACAGCCGACCTACATGTATTTTCCCCTTTTCAGTGTGACAAAATGACGAAGCGAAACTTTAAGTCAGAACCACAAAATCCCAAACTGCAGTTGCCTCATGTAGCTCACAACTCTGCCTATGGTCAAACGGCACACACTTTTTTGGGTCATAGTGGGCATCATGCACACAACCAACCAGTAAACCCTTGCAACAGTGCAGCAGCTGGCATAGCTGCAGTCAGGACTTTAGCACCAAACTTTTCTGCTAACAGCTTCCAGGTTCAGCATTCACGTTCAGGCACTGGTGCTGTTATTCCTATGAGAGATGATCCACATGCATATTTGTCATCTGCTACACAGGGAAGGGGCTCTTACCCTTACAGCCACCAGCTTCAGACCAATGATCATCCTCAAGTGGGATCTATGCTGGGTGGTCCAGAGAGTTCAAACAGAGAGCCCCACGAAGCTGGAGAAAGTATGTCAAACGACCACTTGGGGGGCAGGGTTTCAGCAACTTCTGCGCAATGCAGCCATGCGTGCGAGATGATGCAGCAGATAGCAGCAGTGACATCTGACTTTCATCAGGACCATAGTATGCCCCAAGGACATATTGCCACACTGTGCTCCTCAACAGATGGCCAAGGGAATGTCATCTCGTCTTCGGCTTACTTCCACGTCTACCAAGAAGGGATGTTGCAGCAAAGTGCAATCCAGGCAGATGATTCGGATGTCTACAGTCCCCAGGAGTCAATCCGCCGGTTTTACGAGTCGCCATTTTACACACAGCGGTTTGTGACGGACACAGAGCCCAGCACCACTCTCAGAGCTGGTGGACAACTGCAGCAACCTCTAGAAAATCCAGCACGGATGGACAATGACACACCAAGTTTAGCAATGGAAAATGCAGAGAAAATGCATAAGTGAGTAACTCAGACCATCTTGGGGGGGGGGGGGAGGGTGAGAGCCTCTAACTGATATAGGTTTTCAGACCTCGATGTTATTATTACACTCCATAGATGTTCTTTTATGATAGCCAATTGGGTGCTCTTTCAACATTTGGAAATGTATCGTCAGGTGGTCTAAATGAAAACACCAGATGCGTCCAATGTTGGAGGCAAAACTTTGTGAAGGAACACTCAACACGGCTATCCCAAAAGAACAGCTATGGAGAGCACTTTTCAGTTTTATCAAGTATACCAACTTGCTAGTCTTCATGGTCATTGACAACTGGTTTTCTTCGAGCAATTTATAATTCTATGTGTTTTCCAGGATCGTGATGTCGGTTAACGACAAGTGGCACTACTGTCACAGCTCTGATGTTTTGGTTGGCTCACGAGCAATGCGGGACAGACACCTCCGCTTGCTGGGTTATCACATTGTACAGGTATAGTCTTTGACTTTGCTTCCCTCCACACACACGCATGCTTAGACGTAGAAGTGTCAGTTTTGCAAGGAGTACATGTTGTACATATCGATTTGCTCTTAAGTGTCCAGCTAAAATGCCCAATGTAAAATCCCTGACATTGAAAACAATGCATGCAATTACATATATTTTTAATTGATGCTTAACACATTTTGAGCAAGTTCATTGTGATCAAATTAACGATGGTTTTGCATATGTAACAAATGTTGGAAACAAGTCATTACCTAACAGTACAATCTCATCTCATTGTCAGAAACCGCTTAATCCTGTACAGGGTAGCAGTGAGCCGGAGCCTATTCCGGCAGACACAGGGCGCAAGGCAGGGATATACCTACGATTGGACGCCAGTCCATCACCAGGCACTGCGGGCAATTTAGTTTGCAAGGCAATTAACCTATGTAGCAGTATGTTTTTTGGACTGTGGGAGGAAACCTGAGTGCCCCGCGAAAACCCACGCAGACACGGGACGAACATGCAAACTCCACACATAAAGGCACCCGAGCCGAGATTCGAACCCGGGACCTTCTTGCTGTGAGGCGACAGCACTACCCACTGGGCCGCCCATACAGTACAATATGTACGGTATTTTTTTTAATGTTAGAACAGTTGGGTTTTCCTTAGGTGGTGTACAACTTGTTCACAATTACCCAAAATAATATATAATCGGTAAACTTAGCACAGTACTTGGATAACCACAATATTAAGGCGCCGTTAAAGACTGAACTAGTCGAGACGGCAGACTGCAGTGACAGAAGCATGACGTGAAGGCTCCTTGTTGTGCGAGTGCTATATAGAACATATTAGGGGGTGGGGGGGGATAACACACTTTTTTTTTTATGAATCCGCAGTATAAGCAACATCATTATAACTGGGGAGCCCTGTACCATGTATTACAAGGGACATCTGTGCTCATGCTTAACTGAATCGTAATTGTGCATTTTCATAATGATTTATTTATTTTACCCTGAGGTCGCAAGGCACTGCAGGAAACGTCATAGGAGGGAAATAAGCCACGCGGTCACCCAGCATCAGCCCGCCACATGCTGCATCTCATGATAGTTTTAGCAAAAGAGTTAGTGATGGGTTTTTGGTCGTAGGAAGAAATCCCTGCAGAACAGGGTAAAGACGCTTGATGCAGGAATCAAACCACCTTGGGCAGGACTTTTTGCAAGTCACAAATGTTAGCACCAGAGGTCGACCAATATGGATTTTTCAGCACCGATTATATTTTAGAGATCAGCAGCTATCCATCATTTGTGAGAAAAGGAAAGTTACAAATAACTAGTCTTAAAATAACTTTTAACAAAGTATTATTTATCTTGAAAGTAAAAGTAAAAAATGCTAACATTTCTTAAACTATGTCCTTGAACAAGGTTATCCGACTGAATAGTGTAAAACAAAAAGCTCCGATGCCTGCATAAGGTTACTGCAACATCTGTTTCCAAGATTACATTATAATCTAGAGCAGTGGTTCTTAACCTGGGTTCGATCGAACCCCAGGGGTTTGGTGAGTCCGTCTCAGGGGTTCGGTGGAGGTCAAGACACACACCTCACTCATATGATTCGTGATGACACGCCCCGCTTGGCCATCACTGGCTGCAGGTGATCACATTTTATTTTTCCAATAAAGAAAGGTTCGGTGAAACGCGCATATGAAACTGGTGGGGTTCAGTACCTCCAACAAGGTTAAGAACCACTGATCTAGAGTATATAAGCCTTATCAATCAACCAAACTAATTATTATGAGATAGAAAGTTTACAATAGAAATAAACACATTGTGATGAGATCTATATTACTGATAGAGGGCGCATCCAAAATAAACGAGTCACTTCAACATCCTTACGAATGCCCAGTGAAAAATGCAAATATAAACCTGATAAAATTGGCTGATCTTTAGTTATGCAAATGTGCCACTAATCGCTGCCGTTTTCCCTCATTGCTCTGGATGAACAGCTACGATACCACGACCTGGAGACGCTAAATGGGATTGAGGAAGTGAAGAAGTACCTACAAAGCAAGCTCAACGAGTTGATGGAGGGACTGTAGCATGGGTGGTGGTGGTGGGGTTGGGAACTGGGTGCCAGGGTGTGAGGGAACTGTTGCACAGTGTTAAAGTAACTGGGTGCGGATTATAGGCAGAGTAGATTATGTCCCAGGTGTGGATTCATGCATGAACAAAGGTTATGAAAGGATTCACTGATGAACTTTATTTTATTACCATCTTAATGAGAGATTTCTGGATGTGTAAATGTTACATTTGGTGAAATTGGCAGTCATGTTTTATTCAAACCTTCCAAATGCTAATGCAGATCCTGGCCAAGGTTTTATTGCAGCCTCAAAACGTGACACTTGCACTGTAAATACATCCATTGAGCACATTACAAGTTTTTAGCACCGCTTCTCTGCATGAAGGAATTTATAATTTAATCAGTAAGTTGCCTTATCACCAGCATATGCATACTGAGCGTTGTAAACAATAGACATGTGCATTAGATTTACAAGAAAAAGTTCACACTGCGAGATGTTTCAACACTAAGCAGGTTACTTTTATAGCTGCTGGGGCTACTCTACAGTTAAGACTGTATTAAAAAATTGAGGCCTGTGGCCACCACGGAGACTAATGTACTTTAGATGTCACAGTAATAGGCATTTTATTAAATCCATTTTACAATACAAACGAATCAAGAAATGTTTTAAAAAAGTGGTATTAATGCACAGGACAAAAAAAAATAGCCAATAATGAGATTCAACCAAAACCATGCCACTGAACTGACATAAGAAAACTTATGAGCTGCTATTGTTGCATTACTGCAATGAGTGGTAATTTTGGAAAGTGTGTAATGCAAATTTAACGGAGTTCGATTGAAGGTATATCATTGTTTGAATAGGCTGCTTTAACGATGTGGTCAGCAATATTCATAAGTTAATATAGGAAGGGGTAGGGTATTTTTTTCAGAACCGGTTATCTGATATGTACAATATGGTATGTTGTATGTGCAGTTGGCATGTGTGACTCCTGTTAGGTGTGAGCCATCTGCACTGCTGTAGACAAGAACTATTTGGCACACTTTGTTTTAACAGCAGTTGAGGGGCTTGTATGGTTATATGGGTATTTAACAGGGATTGTTCTGGGTGTTAATTTAAATTAAAAAAAATATTCAATACAAAGTTAAAGGCTGTTTTATTCACAATTTTATGGTACAAGTGTCCGGCTGTTCTACCTACAATATAAATGAGATAAAAATGCGCAGACTGCAGCAAGTCAAATATATTTATTTTAAGTCCACATTCTGTTGTGCAATACAGACCCACCCAGTGTTACTTTCGCGATGCAGGTCGTCGGTAACAAGAAACACTTAGACCAACAATCCATCTGTGGCATGCTCCTTGTCCACTTCATTTTCAGCCTGAAAAAAACAATTGCACTAAATACGGTGTTTAACAACAAAATCATGTATATATTACAGCCCCTCGCTGCCTTACCTGCTTTGTATGCTTGTTTTTCTTGCTTAAGGGCACAAGTTTTCTTTTCTTTTTCTAAAAAAACAAAATGCATCGTATACACCACTTTATATTTTGTAACACCACTTGCTACCAATACTGTTTTTTTTTAATACTGCCCTTGGTGAGCAGGCCCTACACATATTACGTTTTAAACACAACTCGGTATTCAAGACTTAAATTAGCATTTACAAAGCACACATTAACATGTATTAAACGTGTTATACTATAATGAAATCCACCAATGTTTCAGTGACAGCTCACCATTTCCCATATGGTCTCAATAGCGATGCGTTCTGCGTAGGGTAACATCTGAAAACGAAACGCACAACACATCCGTACGTTCAATTATTACGCAAGAACTGCACGATGCCTGAAGTGCAAGAACTATGGATGTTAAATGTTACATTAAGTATTTGTTTATCGTAGTTTCGATTTGTTGCGATTCGTTGACCAAATAATACCTGCAGCCGCAGGTGTTTCGCTTCGTGGAAAGCTTATCACAAATGAAAAGTATTGAAATGCGTGCTGGTGACTGTAGACCTCAAGCAAACACCCAGGATACCAAACGCATTTAACCTCTACAGTGCATGCATTAATTCCCCCATGGGAAGAAGATGGGCAAAGAGAAGGCTAGCAGCCGTTCCTTTTGGTACCGTGCAGACGGTACTGCAATTGCGTTTCCCATTAAGCAACAGCCTCACCATTCATCATAATAAGTGCAAAGCACTCCGCCAATGATTCAACAAGCACACCTTCTCCAACGATGCAATGTAAAACGAACTTTAGGCCAGCCAAGTTATTCTTTCCAGCAGCCACAGTATTAACGAGCGATCGAGTGACGGATTTCGAGTTAAAAAGCAGACGATCCTGTCGGCTTTATCTCACTTCTTATCCACTCTGCGTCTCCTGTTAAAGCTATACACACTATGCTTACATATTTTTTATGTACTGTACGGTATTGGCAACAATTTAGTATACCGTATGACCGAACCACCACCTCACGTCTACCCAAAAATTCGAGGCTATGATTTTTCCCCCCTCAAATTATTGTAAAATGGGGGGAGGGGTTCTTCTATCATTTATATATTGCAAGACTTCATTTTTTTTTAAACCATTGCAATAAACAAGGACTAACCATATTTCCTTTAAAAAAATATATTAAAGCAGTTATTCAAAGATGTTTTTTGCACAGGCATACTATAATTTCCAAACAGGGCTTCTCTGGCAGTCAAGGACATGGCATCTACTTCCAAAGGATTAAAAATACATGACCTGCAGCGAAACACGTTCCTTTGCCAGTTTGTCAATGTTGGCAGCGTGTGCAGCCTTGATGTAATCTTCTTTCTGCTCGACGTTGCTCCACAGGTGAGTCAGTGCATTAAGTTTTTTCCTTCCAACACAATCCGGCACAACGCTTGCAGCCATTTTGGTGATGATGTCGTAGCTCGAGCTGTTTTTTAAAAAGCAGAGAATGTCAAGTATAATATATTTAGAACATCCAGTTTTGTCGATTGGAACTTACAACATTGTAATGATGTAGGTTTTTCACGGCTCGATGCATGATGATTTCTTCGAAAAGCTGCTCTCTCGGGACAGCCGCGTCGATTGCGAGGTGGAGATAGGAAGCAATCGACGCTGCTGTCGAGAGCAGTTTTTCGAAGAAATAATATACATCAGTAAATTACTTTTTAATACAGTAATTATATTTCTTTAGCAGAGGAGAGCCAAATTGTACATTTCTGAAGTTAAAATTCCATATTGCTTTCTGCATAATTGCCAAATATAACTAACCTCTCAATACAAATTGAGAGCTCTAGAAAAAGGGTGATCGTGTACTCACGGTGCACGTTTTCTTTGCATTGCCAGTTGCACGAGCAAGGAATTCTTTTTCAGCTCATTCTGTTAAAGTAAATGGTCACTTTAACATAAATGCAGAATAAAACAGTTCACGCATTTGTGGTACATTTCACGGACCAGCTTTTAATGTACGAATCTTTAACAATTATAAATACTAAGTCAAGCAATGAACTCAAGAACATGCAACTTGGAAAAGTGAAGAGACCTTCAGGTGGCCTTTTGCAACTGAATGTAATGTTGGAAAAAAAAACTATCCATGAAACTCGCACCAAGTCAGACATTTTCATGAGAGTCCCCGCATTAGGTTTTAATAGATGTTTTGAGCCAATTAATAAGTGTATATATACACACACATGGCGATTAGTCAACTTGCGGTATTGCTTTCTGGCAGGCAAGGGTAGGACACTCAATGCGCAAAGAGCGAGCGAGTTCTACAACATTTTTGCAGTCCACCAACTTGACCTTGCTCGAGTAGCTGTGAAGGTAGGACTAAATCATTCATCATCAAATTCTGTACAGGATTGCGGGGGGATCAGAGCCTATCCCGGCAGACATGGCACAAGGCTGGGCTATACACGGATATCTGGACATCGCAGGGCACACTTTTTGCGGGCAATTTACTCAGCCGGCCAATTAACCTCGGCAGCATCGTGTCTTTGGACGGTGGGAGAAAATCTAGGTACCCGGCAGAAACCTACGCGGAGACTGGGCGAAGACTCAAACGTCACACACAAAGGGACCTTAGTCTGAAACCCAATCCGGGAACTGCTTGCTGCGAGGTGACAACGCTACCCATTGTATCACCGCACCGCCAAGGACTACAATTTTCACAATCCGATTACAACAATGTAAATTCATTATTTACCAATTTTACTTTGGCTGAGTGATGGATTATTTTCACAGGTTACCTCGTAGATCCGTTTCTTCTCCTTTGCCTTTTTTTTGTAAAGCCGTTTAGTGGCATCCGAAAGCGTCTGCCACTTTTCCTCCGCAATACTCCATGCTTGGGTCATGTTTGTCTGTTGGCAATATAAACCCCAAAGTAGATCACCAAGTTATCTCAAACATACAATTACAGTACAACGCACAAATGCAACTGTAGATCAAAAAGCTGCACACAGACACGGGAATTCCTGGAGAAACTGGACACCAGGGTGGCACGGTAGCCCAGTGGGTAGCGCTGTTGCCTCACAGCAAGAAGGGCCCGGGTTTGAATCTCGGCTCGGGTGCCTCTGTGTGGAGTTAGCATGTTCTCCCCGTGTTGGTGTGGGTTTCTGCCGGGCACTCTGGTTTCCTCCCAGTCAAATAAACATGCTGCATAGGTTAATTGGCTTGCAGACTAAATTGCCCGCAGTGCCCGGTGATGGATTGGCGTCCGATCGTGGGTATATGCCTGCCTTGCACCCTGTCTGCCGGGATAGGCTCCGGCTCACCAAGACCCTGTACAGGACTAAGCAGTTTCTGAGATGAGATGAGTGGACACCATGATGATGGCCTCACACGTCAGAGGCATCCTCAGACACAGATGCCTCAAACGTGAGGCGAAACGTCGCGAGGTGGAGAGAGGAAGCGATTGACACAGCTGTCCCGAGAGTGCAGCTTTTCAAAACAATCATCATGCATCGAGTCGTGAAAACCTAGGTTACAAAGTGAACACCATTAATGTAGAGAAACAAACTAAGTCTGAAGGCCAACATGAATAGGGCCAAAGTCAGCAGCTCAAGTATAGGAAGTTCAAGAAAACGGCAGTAAGCATAAGTTAAATTACCTCCTACTAAGCAAAGGTAGACTTAAGCTTCAGACGTTGGTTGTTGGAACAGAGTTAGTGAAATATGGTCTTAGCAGATCCTTGGAGGATCTCAATGACAGGGATTGTTACGTTCATCTGAAGGCAATGAGAAGTGAGTTGATGTGGAACGTGTCAGACACACCTTCAAATGCCCTGGTGTGGCTCAAGCTGAACATAAATTGTGTATTTTTTAAAATATCCAAGCGTAAAACACTAGGAAGGTGATTTTTACAGCTCACCTTGTTCTTGCGCATTAGCGAAGGCAGTTTTGTCTGCACGTATAGCTTCTTTGGAGAAGGAGGTGCCTCTGGAACGGCTTCCCAAACAGGCTTTTTACTATTGTTAAAGTCAGGGTAGTATTTTCTCTAAAAAGGAAAACAACAAATTTTTACTTAAAAAAAAAATATATATATAACTTTCTAATCAAGCAATGTTTACAAGCACAAATGCAATGGTTAGGCTGAAATTCTTTAAGTATGTTGACCACTTCACAGTGTTCCTTTCAATATTCAAGATACCTCTTTAATTACAATTCATATTGGTGTCCTTGAGTGCCCAGAAAGGCGCCTTTAAATAAAATGTATTATTATTATATTATGGTGGCTGCATGAAACCAAGTAACTAAGAATAGCTTGTACTCACCTTCGCCTCCAATGGTAACTTTTTCCAAGATTTTAAAATTATGGTTAGCATTTCCTGATCTGGGAGATCAGATTTGGGATGTTTCTTCTTTAAAGTCTTGAACATTTGCTTTACAAACTGTATGTGAACATCTAATCTTCTACCTGAAACCTACAGGAAGGAAAACCCAGCATTGTTGGGTTACATTTTTGCTTTAGATTGAATCACATTTATATTGCAGATGGCACAGACACAATTCCAGGGTGTTAAAAAGTCTATATACAGACCTTGTCTTTGTGCTCCGCACATGTGCTTTGCTGAATCTTCAAAGCCTTGTTTACCCAGAACAATTTTTTTTTAAGCGGTATTTCTGTCCACCTCTTGGCAAGGGTCTTTTTTAACAAACATTCAGTCATCTATAAATGCAAAATAGTAAAATTTACAACATCTATTGCTATAAAAAGGCACAATACAGTGCATGTGCATTACTACAGATTGCCAAAATGTGCAATATGCTGTGAACTTGATAAGACTAAGTTGGGGATTTTACAAATGTAGGCTACTGCGCCACTCAAAAGATACAAATAATTAAATCAAAATGATAACTAAATAATACAACATTTAGTCCCTGTCTTTTTATTGACAAATTTATCTTGGATGCAACACACTTGAGCATTAAATTAAATTGATGTTTGGATGTTTATTATGGGCGGCACGGTGGCCCAGTGGGTAGCGCTGTCGCCTCACAGCAAGAAGGTCCCAGGTTCGAATCTCGGCTCGGGTGCCTTTCTGTGTGGAGTTTGCATGTTCTCCCCGTGTCTGTGGGTTTTCGCTGGGCACTCCGGTTTCCTCCCACAGTTCAAAAAACATGCTGCTGCATAGGTTGATTGGCTTGCAGACTAAATTGCCTGCAATGCCCGGTGATGGACTGGCGTCCCATCGTGGGTGTATCCCTGACCTTGCGCCCTGTGTCTGCCAGGATAGGCTCCGGCTCACCGCAACCCTGTACAGAACTAAGCGGTTTCTGACAATGAGATGAGATGTTTATTATGGCATAAAGTACCCAGTGAGTTTGCACATTCTGGATATGGGATTCCTACGTGTTTGAAGTGACCAATGCAACAATGCATGAAACCAAAAGGACAAATCAACTTACAGCAGTCATGTGAATAAATAAAACGCTAACCGTAATCATAAAATACGCAAAATTGCATATTTAAATAAACTCACAACACCGAATGTATAACTAGTATAATGGCATCATTAGACTAACACTTACAGAAGGATTCTCCACCAGAAGCGTCAGCTTGTAATTCTGGCACCACAGATTAAATGCGGTGTTAGGTGGCGAATGAGTCTCCACCATGTCAGTTCCAAAATAATCATGCAAGAGCCTGGTGTTCAGGTGACAAAAGCATATGTTAGCCATTTTAATATTTGAATAGAAATCACAAAATCAATAATGGATAGACATTAAACCTACCAATTAATGTCAATGCCTACCTTAAATATAACATCTCAGAGAAACAAGCTGGAAT
>JAZEWT010000003.1:28199995-28214058 GCA_036362905.1 Mordacia mordax | reverse complement strand
GCTCACCGCGACCCTGTGCAGAAGCAGTTTCTGACAATGAGATGAGATGAACATCGGCTTATCTAAGATAGTTAGTTTTGCTGTAATTATGCTTTTGTTTCTCCAATACAAATGTATGAAAACCTTTTAATAAATGTCATTAAATAACTCGTGAAAGTATCCCCTTGTCTGCATCACTTTTACATGTATTTTGCATTTTTCTTGGTGCACGATTAACTTATCTTAGGAGCTGCTCTCTCCTTTGCTAAATGTCACTTTTGCGAGAGCTGGCATCATCAAAATAATTTTCTCACACTGAATCAGGCTCTACTGCGAGACTTTGCATTCCACCAGAAGGCTCGTTCCCATATATTATCAAAGCATGTTGTTTGCAGTCTTTACCACTGTGTGGTTGCTGTAAACTTGACACTTTGTGAAAAGTGTCCAGTGTTTTAAGAACTTAACAACAATATTGCTAGAAAATGGGTAACACCTCTTTTGAAAACAAAAAAACGTTGTTGCAGATTTGCTGTTTTTATGTCGTTGTCGTTGCTGACATGCCATTCTCTCCACAGCTCTATGCAGTGCTTTGTGACCCTCGGGTAAAAAGCACTATAGAAGTGCAATTATTATATTATTATTTTTTACGTCATATCCCACGTTAGAGACATCACGCTTGTATCGTTGCTATAGCTGTTCTTTTTTTTATGTCCAAATCTACATTAATGGAGCGAGTGTTTTATATGTATGTGTGGTGTCAGACCTCGTGCCATGCCGGGACAGATACACCATGACGGCCGTGACCTTGTAAGTAAGACGGGGTCAGCCGGGACGACGAGGGGTCAGGAGAGGTGAGAAGCGTTGGTAGTGATAGGCTCGAACAGAGCGATGGTGGTGATAGGAGTGTCTTGAATGGAGTGGTGGTGGTGGTGATAGGAGTGGCTTGAACGGCATGGGAATATAAGGAGGAGGTGGAGAGAAGAGAAAGATAGTCTGCATGGGAGTTTGGCGTAGACACACGTTAGGATGTAGCGAGAGCAGGAAGGTAGCGCGCGAAGAGCGGGGAGGGTAGGGTAAAGTGTCGTTGCCCTGTCACTGCGGTGATATGGTGTTGAAGTCGTTGTGTGTGTTTAATTATGCATCAAAAGGCAAAAGTCTCCTGGCTCCTCACTTCAAGTGAGTGGCTAGCGTGTGTGTTGTCAGTGCTAGTGGGAGCGGCGTTTTCAGTAGCCCACTACGTGTTCTCTTGCGCTGCTTCTGAACCCGATACGCTGGCCGGGAGGAACGAGGGCATCCTGGTCAGGGTATCACATATGCATGTCCCACTGAAGGTACTGGGTTCGAATTGTTCAGAAGCACTCATTTTACCTGCACAACCTCAAAGATTTAGTTTTTCTCAGCTTTACTTCCCACTTATTGATTATGCTCTGAAATGTTATCACCATTTCTGCTTTAATTCCCCATTTTTGCACTACCATCAGCTCTTTAAAGCACTGTTCAACCATTACCCAGGAAAAAATCCAGGTCAAGCCAGTCGCATCCGGAAAAAAAAACGATTATCCACAACAGGCCTCAGAAGAACGCTTTACATGATCGAACAAGATTACCGTAGGGCATAAACCCTGCTAGCAAATTTCAATTTGGCCGATGAAAAAATAATGTTGCTGAAGGAAGATGCAATGCTAGGAATCAAGTATTGAGCAACATTGAATTTGCACGTCTATTATATATTCGCTATTTAAATTAAGCCCAGGTGTCAGCCGAAGGAAACAACATGTCCACAAGGATATTGGGGACACAAACGGAGCAATTAAGCCGCTGGTGCATGGGTGCGCTATGGATTACTACATGACAGAACTACAAGATCACGACGGCCTCAAAAGGCCTACATTCAGCAGCAGATTGCCCTTCTTCAAGGTTGAAGGCAAAATCTTACCCTTCGGCTTGTCTTTTTCAGCCATGAGTCACCGGCAGGCTTTCTTTTGCCTCTGATAATACACAATAACAATGAGATTAGTAAAGTACTGTAGACATGGCCGGGACACGAGACAAGGGAAGCAGTTTTGGGTAATTTTGTCCCGAGTTCTAATGCCCAAACCCATTACCTCACATAGAAATTGCTAAGTTGTATTTAATTGATGTATTCTGATGTATTGGACCCCGACCTTCATCCATTCATCCTGGCATGGAGCAACTCTATAGAAGAGACTTAACATATACATAGTACCTACATATAAACAGGAGTCACACATGCACAAAGCGCCTCAGGATGCCTCGAATGTGTGAGGCGAAACGTCGCGATGGGGGGGGGAGGAGGGAGCGATCGACGCGGCTGTCCTGAGAGAGCAGCTTTTCGAAGCAATCATCATGCATCGAGACGTGAAAACCTACATCATAATATTCTGATGTACTGTTGATGCAGCTCAGTAGTGCCGTGCCGGAATGTTGGCTCTCTTCGAATCCGCACCCGCTCGGAACATATGTTCCTTCCTTGTTTGTAAAAAATATATTTATTTCTTGCTAACTTTATGTCCTATAATTTATCGCTACTGTTTGACTTTCAGTTGAACTGTTCTGATGTTGTTGTTATGGCGTTCTCGCCACAGCACAGATTTGTAAACAAAAAAGTTATTGTTGCTGATTTGCCGTTTTCTGCGGTTGTTGTTAACGTGCCGTTCTCTCCGTGGCGCTGTGCAGCGCTTTGTAACCCTCGGGTGAAAAGCGCTCTATAAATACAATTATTATTATGAGTAGTAGTTGACATACCGTTTTTTTTCCCCATAGCTCTGTGCAGTGCTCTGTGGCCCTCCGGTGCGCTTTAAAAATACAACTGTTATTATTGTTACCCGTAAACTCTACATCCCACCGAGGGAGAGAATACTGTTTAAGGCGTTGCACCTTTGGCTCTCGAGTTGCAAATAGGATGTTAAGATGTTTCTATAGACTCCGGGGAGATGGCACGGCTAACAGTACGGCTAGGTGGGGGGTAGGCGGGCACAGCATAATAATAATTGCACTTCAAGAGCGCTTTTCACCCGAGGGTCACAAAGCACTGCACAGGCCTGTGGAGAGAACGGAATGCCAACAACAAGATGTGAACGGCATATCAACGATAAAAAAATTGTGTTTTTTCTTGTTACAAATCTGAGCTGTGGAGAGAACGGCAGGTCAACAATAACAGTAGATCAAAATAGAAAAGCAAAAGACCAAAGATGGTACGTCATTGTATAGCAATCTCAAAGACATCACAGGTAAGTGGATGGTAATGGATGCACTAAAGCTAAAAATGGTGACACTCATAGAGAGAGAGCAAGTTTTGAAGATTTATTTCACAACACTGGAGAAGGAAAGCCATCGATTAAAAAACGGTTGGATGGTTTGAAAATCCTTAAGCCAGAAGTAAGAATTAATAGAATGAAAAACAACAAAGGTACAGGAGCAGATGAAATAGCAGTAGAACAAATAAAAATATCAACGAGATTTATGACAGTGGAGCGATACCTGAGGATCTGAGTAAATCAATCTTTATTGCACTCTCCAAAAAACCTAGGGCTATTGAATGTGACCTCCATAGAACCATTAGTCATGTAACACAGACCATATTATAAGTGCTGATGCTCAGAGCCAAAAGCAGGATAAAACCAGAGGTTGCAAAAGTTCAATGTCGTTGTGTTGAAGATCGAGGAACAAGAAACGCAATTTTTAATTCCCGAATGCTTTCAGAAAGGGCAATCGAAATGAAGTTCTCTGTGTTTTGTTGATTATAACAAAACATTCGATAGTATAAAACACGAGAAGCTAATGAAAATGTTTCAAGAACTGGACATTGATGGTAAAGATTTAAGAATTCGAAGGAACATAGAATGGTATCAAACCGCAACGGTAAGGATCAGAAATGAACTAACTGATTTCATCCATATAAGATCACAATAGGTTTTACAGAACTTAACACCTGCATAATCGCCAGATACGGTAAAACCTATTGTGATCTTATATTTGTATACTGGCAAAAAAGTACCCATAGTGATTTCATCCAAATTAAAAGTAGGTGTGAGTCAAGGTAGTGTTTTTTCACCGGACTTGTTTAACTTGTACAGTGAGAACATCTTAAGAGGTGTTGAAGGTTTGCCAGGGTTTATAATTCGTGGACAGAATGTGAATAACCTCCGTTATGTGGATGATGGAGTTTTCTCATCGGATTCAGAGGGGAAGCTGCAAGACATTCAGGATAAGGTTGTTAGAAAAAGTGAGAAGGGTTTAACTATCAATTCTAGGAAAGCAATGCATGGTAATTTCAAAGAATAAAAGTGTACCTGTATGAAACATTAAAATAGGTAATTAAAATGTAAAACAAGTCAATAAATCCAACTATCTGGAAAGCTGGACAACATCAGATGGTAAATGTGATCATGAAGTAAAAAGGAGGATAGGGATGGCAATGATAACTTTTTCGAAATGAAAAAGATGCTATTGAAAAACATTTCTATGGGAACGAAAATAAAGAGTTTTCGATTGCTGCGTTATACCAGTTTTCACGTATGCACCAGAATGTTAGACAATATCACCAAGTATGGAAAGAGAATTAAAGCAACTAAAATGTAGTTCTTTAGAAACATCTTCAAGGTATCTTGGACAAGTAACACCTCCAATGAAGCATTGTTACGAATGGGATGTAGAAAGGTGCTGAATGACATAAGGAGGACGATCAAAGTTTCTTGGTAATATTATGAGGAAATTGAAGATCAGGTTATAACTGGGAAATCTGAAAGAAAGAGGGATCGTGGACGAGAAATTGACTTATGTCAAGAGTCTCGAGAAAAATGAACATATCAACAATGGACATTCTTAAAAGTTCAAAGATTAGAGATCTGTGGAAGACCATTGCCACCAATGTCCTGTTCGAGGTGAATGGTACCTACATATAAATAAGTGTAACACACACGACACACGCAGACTGCGCATGAGGATGCCTCTTACGTGTAAGGCGAAGCGTCGCGAGGTGGACAGAGGGAGCGATCGACGCGGCTGTCCCGAGAGAGCAGCTTTTCGAAGCAATCATCACGCATCGAGCCGTGGAAAACCGACATCATTACAATACCCAGTTAGGATAAGCGCGGCTGCTATTACAATCCCCATTTATCTCTCTATTAGTTACGCTTGCTTCATCACGGTTAACTCCGACAAATCGCAACCACATCGCGCCGGACCTTCGTCCAACGACACCACTCGGCACCGCACACGGGTCTCTGGCACCTTAGCGCGCACCAAGAGGTCTGCGGAGACGTGACGGATCGTCATGAGTAATGGCTACAAATGAGAGGACATAAAATAAGAACGGAATAAGTGTTCCCAAGCAGGCGCAGGTCAACAGCGAGCCACAATCCAGGCACAACAACAGCGAGCAAGCCATCAACAGTCCTAACACAGGCGACTTTACGCGTTACCTTTTTGAGGCTACAATGTTAACTCATCTCATTGTCAGAAACCGCTTAGTCCTGTACAGGGTCGCGGTGAGCCGGAGCCTATCCCGGCAGACACGGGGCGCAAGGCAGGGATATACCGCGATGGGACGCCAGTCCATCACCGGGCACTGCGGGCAATTTAGCCTGCGAGCCAATTAACCTATGCAACCGCATGTTTATATGGACTGTGGGAGGAAACCGGAGCGCCCGGCGAAAACCCACGCGGACACGGGGAGAGAAGCTCGCAAACTCCCCACAAAGAAAGGGCACCCGATCCGAGATTCGAACCCGGGACCTTCTTGCTGCGAGGAGGCGACGGCGCTACCCACTGGAGTCACCGTGCCGCCCTGCAGTGTTATTAACGTTGCTTAGTTAACGGTAACCTTGCGCACTGCCGGTCCACTGTTACGCGTGTTAACTGTTCGTCACCGCCGGCTACCGTAGCACGCGGACCCGCAGGGGAGCCGGCGGCGGCGGCGGCGGCATCGGGGGTTCTGTTCCGAGAGGCCGCCTCATTACGCCTCTCGAAGCGCTGCTCCTTCGGGATAGCGGCGGCTATCCCGAAAGAGCAGCGTTCATTGTCTCGTCGTTCGCCGCTGGCCTGGTTAGTTGCCCGAGACGCGAGGAGGCGAAAACGCCGCGAGGGAGAAGAAACGATCGAGGCGGCGGCTACCGACAGCAAGTCTCGTACATCGAGCAGTGGAGATTTATAGCACTTCACAAGTATATGGGTTTCATCAGCACATCATCCCCTCTGGGGTCGATAACCGCAGTACAGTAGCACTTTTTTGGTGAAGTCAACAGTGATTCTAAAAGATTCGTCCCCGTCCAAGAAACTGCGTAGTTTCCACTACTGGCTTCGGGTTGCAATACATTTGAACCCGTCTCAATATAATCATGAAAATCATTCTTAAACCCTTTGGGTTTTTAATACAACAACAAAAAAAGCGTTCAAACAATTCGCCACCGCTTACTCGCCCGGTCCGCCCGTTCCCAATCCGGCCGGGGACGAGGGCGCGTGTCTCCCGCAGAGCGACTATCCGAGCATCGCTGCCTAGCTAGGCCGCGCCCGTTACCCCCGCCGCTCAAGTTCAAACGCGGCTGCTGTACAACAACGCTGCGCTCTCCCTTCCTCTCTCTCTCTATGCGACACACGGAGTCGCGTTACACACGCTTCCATTCAGCGATACGGCCACTGACGATCACCGTTGCCTCTCGTCGAAAGTTTATTTCTCAAACCTGGCGCGCGGGAAGTCATCGGAACTTCGAGCCACAGAAGCGATTGCGACGAAACCACGAGGCCGCCACGTGACTCGCAATTGACTCGAATCGTAAACAAACGCACGTCTCCTCAATTACTCTGCGCGCATGAGCACCCATAAATACCTCGGTTGTTACGAAGCTCCCCCAGTTCGAAGACCCGGCCTCGGGTGCCTCTCTCTCTCACTCTCTCTGACGTTTGCGCGTGTTCTCCTCGTGTCCGCGTGCGTTTTCGTCGGGCACTCCGGCTTCCTTCCACCGTCCGAAGGAAGACACGCACGCCGCTGCCCAGCAGCTTCAATCGGCCTGCCGAGTAAATCACCCCACGAACGTGTGCCCCCAGATATAACATCCTGGGTATTCCCCCCCGCCTTACGCCCTCTATCGGCCGGGATAGACTCCACCCTCCCCCCCTCTCCCCTCCCCCGCGAACCTGTACAGGGAGAAATGGGTATTGATGATGTACGTTGTGCGACGGGGTGAGTAGCGCTGATGCCTCATAGCAATGAGCTCCTGCTGGTTCAAGTGCATATGTATGTGGCGTTTGCATGTTCTCTCCCCGTGGGTTTTCCTCGGGTGCTCCAGTTTCCTCCCACCGTCCACACACCACAGCCTAGGTTTATTGGCGTGCTGAGTAAATAGCCTCCCGTGCCCTGCGATGTACTGGCGTCATATCCTGGGTATCGCCTCCCCCCCCCTCTCCCGAATCAGTGATGTGAAGGCAAACGTGTTGTGTGCCTTGACATCAGTCAGCTGTGAAACAGCACATTGGGAACTCAACTGTGTGCAGTGGTAAGGTGTTTAATTACATTTTGAACGGCCAAAATTTTTAATCAAAACACGTTTAACAATTAAAACTGCGCGAACAAATACGGACACACGTCGATATAACGCTGATATATTCCTGAGCCGTGGTCGGTAAAGCCAAATTACAGATATCCAATCATTTCCTCATTGACTTCTGGGGAAAATGCGTTCCAACGGACAAACCATCGGCCCCAAGATGTAATAAAAAGACACTTACGAATGTAGGAAACCGTTAAAAGCACGTATTTAATGGGATTTCAATAATTTTACGAGCAAATGACTCAAAATAAAGAGCAAAATAAAAAGACGGTACAATTCTTACATTCAAAGCATTAGCTTGAGTCACTTTCGCTAAATCACTTGCATTTATATCGTGTTTTTACAGACATCTTCAACATACTTTTGCTGTATTAGCAATTGATGATAAATTGTGCGATCATGCATGATCGTAACCAAATAAAAATTATCCCAGCTTTCGCGACAGCACCAACTGCGCCGCGCAAATTACGTCGCGCTGCTTGAAATGAGCTCTGGGACAAACGACACACACAATGTCTTGTCCTGAACAGTTTTATTTTAGGAAATGCAAAATTTGGTAAATACACATTTTTCACAACATATATCTCATTCGTTCCGTAATCCACGAGTTACGTGTAATGCAAAATTGTATACACGTTGCCGTATCGAGAGCGATGAGTCATTTCAAGCTCTAATTTAATTCATTTATCAAACTATGCCATGCTGTTTCAGATAACGTAATCCTTAGCTGGTCTGATTTTTTTTTACCAGACTTACAAAAAAATAGCTACAGATGTTTTCTGTAAACCTACACAGCTCTCCAGAAACTGCTGACCCAGCTATGGAGAGAAGTTGGTTACTAATAACTCTTTGCTCATAGATATTTCCTTGTTAAGCATTTCTGCCACTTTACGGAAGAATCTTCAATCAGGGCGGATACATATTAACAAAGGACCGAAAATGTGATTTTCTTGTCACATTCTTTTCTGCAAACAAAGCTGTGGAGACTTGACTGTTTTTTTTTACTTAACTCTACAAATAATAGGACTCCCTCCATGCTTTCATCACACTGGCATTTTCTCAGCCTACTTTTGAATCGTATATATATTTGTCTACTAATATAGTTCCATTATAAGCACATTTTGCTGTGACCTGTTTTAGCTGCGGATCCTCTGAATGTGTCATTTGCATTTTCATCACTGCTGTAATTAATGCCGATGTGTTGTTCAAAGCAAGCACATTTCACAAACCTTGTCTTCAGAAACCTTGTCATCACGACTTTCTGGTTCATGTCTCTCGTGCCTCTGTATATGGTTCACCTACTTTCCCACGATGCCCTTATGGGGATCCTTAAGGGCTACACTCAGTTGTGGGTTAAGTAAAACATTGGGATCTCTGATACCCAGTGCATCACAGAACGCTGTTGTCTGAGGATTCAGGGAGTGCTTGGGATCCTGTGCTGTGGGTTTGTGAGGGCCATAGTCGGACACTGTCTTCACGAAGTTTTGTGGCACACGAAGATCCCCACCAAGAGAAATGAGGGCTGTGGCAATGGCTTCCTTTGTCAAAGTATAATTGTGTCTGTTGGAGAAAAACAATTAAAACAATGGGATTAACATTGTGGAAGCCAAATGATAGCATAAAGTACTTAAGATAAGAAGAGTGAATTGTGTATGCTAGTGTGTCAAAGTGGCAATATGTTCGTGACAATAATGGATAGATACGTGAGATGAAGATCCTTCTTGAGTAAAGAAGTGTGCATGTCAGGAGAAACGCTGGTTAAGTGGTCCATGCTCTTCAGTATCGCCAGCCACTCAGAATCGTACTCCAGCTGCAGAGGGACTGCTGGATCATGCATCATCTCTATAACCTGATTATAAAGAAAAATCACAAAGGACAACTTTATCATGGAAACCGCTGAGCTTGTGACATTATTTTGCTTGCAAAGTTGTGAACATATCATGCTTGTGGAGAATTCATGTTGCAACTTGCTCTGCCAACCTGCAGGAAATCTCTCCGAGGTAAGCACTTGTCCAAGGCCAGAAATTTTGTTACTTTAGGTTCGGCATCATCCAACGTCTGCTGCACACGCACAGGTATACGAAAAGCATGAAGCAGCAGGGCTAATTCACCAAGTGGAAATGACCATTTTAAACTTGGCAGCATGCACATTGGGCCATTGTAGTGGGTACTTATTTGGGTGTCTACTGTACAGCTGATTTCATGTCAGACCGTCAGTGCTTACTCACATCGTGTTGAACCAGCGCAGCGAATTTCACATGCAGGTGTGCCGAGAACCAAAAGGTAGGGCGCAGGTGGTGGAGCAGCTGGGCAGCGGCGGGGCTACCTAAGGAGTTTGCCTCCACCTCGTCCCGCAGGAAGCGCTTGCGCCGCAGCAGCTCTTCGCGCCGCCCGAAGTTATAGATACCACGGGGCCAGTCATGAGATAGGAACACGTCAAGTGGCTGCTGCACCTAGCAGGCCAACGAGAACGGGCCAGTGGTGCCTCGATGTCTTGCTCATCACAAAAACAAGTAATTTATTATCGATTTAATATCTTTAAAACATGCCTCCTCATTGTTCGCAGATGTTTACAAGCCAGTAATTGTTTGAAAACGCCAACAAAAAGTTAAATACTTTAATTCGAAGGCATTCGTGACCAATATCATCGATGAAATCCATTTTTATGTGTGACTTGACCCAGAAAAATGGATTTCATCAAAAGGTTAAATAACGTAAATATTACAGCTGACGATGTCCCTGGTGCTTGACCTCACATTGGTCGAGATCATAATGCTGTTCTTACAGTTTTGTTGGTTAAAAACAGAAGCCACGCTATTACAATAAATGAGACACCAATTTCAGGCTTGTGCCGCCGCTCAAGCAAATAAGACACGAAGTTGTATTCCTCACCTGCTTAAGTTTCACAACATCACACCTTCGGACGTGGTAGACACTTCTGACTGTATCACTGTTGTATGGTGGGAACTCATAATGACCTGGGAAAGGGTTGGAGTGAGTCAACAAGCAGCAGTGCATGTGACGATCAAGAGCAGCTAATTTTTACCAAGTTTAGAGTCTTTTAATAGCAATTATTCAATGTGATCACACCTTACAATAATTACCTTTGCAATAGTTGCGGACATTGTAAATTCCTGAGAGTCCTCCTATCCTCAGGCTGCCATACTTAACAATTCCAGCATATCCTGGAACAAAACACAGCACAACAGATTCTTTTTATGTCCCTGGACACACAGTCACTTATTTATAGCAACGATACCCTCGCAATGCGCAAAAAACATTTGTAAAGACGTGTACACATATACAAAAGAAAACAGGAGCGCATTCTTACCCAGGTAGTAAATGTTCGGAGCAACCCAACCACCATATGGAATTTCTTGTAAATGATTAGAGGCCTCGTGGTTACCACCAATGAAGATGGTCAACACCGGGGCCTTCTGTGCCCCAGAATAATACCTAGGGAAGAAGATAGCATGTGTCAGTCCATACTGACTTAACCTAGGCGCCCCAAAAAAAAAAAACCCACAGTAGGGAGCAAAAGTACACAACAAAAATTCAAACTCCCAGTGCCCGTGCCATCTTCTAGTAGTCACTTGTGAAAGCTATGCATTTGCCGGTACTTGGCTGGCACTGCCATGCACTTCAGGTCGGTCTCGTCGCGTGCCGCCTGGAAGTCACCGCAGCAGAGCAGCAGGTCAACGTGCACGCCCTCCACACGCGTCATGTGCTCGAGCGTGGCGAACACCTTGTCGAGCTGCCCGTGGCAGCAGCCTGCCACTGCCACCTTCATGGCGCACTGATGCGACAGGACATCAGAACCGAAGCGCGCAGGATGATACCACAATAGATCTACAAAGCTGTTATTTCGGGATGGCAGTGGCGAGTGCTCCTCCTCTCGCCTTCGTGATGTTTCGCTTGCCACGTTGGATGCGTCATCCTGTTGATGAAGCGTGATTAGGTCTCTAACGAAACGTCGCAAAGGAAATAGAAGGAACACTCGACACAGGTATGGAGAGCATATTTTCATTCAATCGTAGAATTCTCATAGAATCTGGCCTATGAGCCTCGTACACCTTGCCCGAATTATAAATGTTTTTTACACGGGAAAGTCCTCTATTGAGTTTCCAGCCTCGTTTTCAAGGACCCCGTCTGAAAAGTTTGGACAATTGAGTCGGTACTGTATGTCATCCCACATTATTTAGCAAGGCCACCTCTAGCCCTGGCACATATTCAGCTCGTCTACAGGTATACACTAAACGTACGCAGTAATCGCATCAGATTTAGACTCGATATGCAGTCACGTGTGCTATATCTGTGCGCATACCATGTGATCCACTCATCTGTGAGCCAGAAGGGGCTCCGTGATGGGGACAATCCTGGCTACATGACGTTGTTGTTGTTGTTGTTCTGACACGCAGTCCCCTCCGCAGCTCTGTGCAGCGCTTTGTGACCCTCGGGGGGAAAAGCGCTCTGGAAGTGCGATTATTATTAATACTGCGGCTGCAAGATGCGCGCAGCACTGATCGGATGGACGCACTGCAGCAGATTCTAACGTCACTGCGAAACACGATTCATGTCATCCATTGTAAACATCTTACAGCACTTATGCAACTCGACATACATAGCGTAATATGCAGTTCATAAACACGTGTTTCTGTGAACACAAAAAAAATACTGCCGTCTTGTGACCACATGCGGCATTGAAAACGACACAGTGAGCTTTTGCGTAGCGATTAGAAGCACGTTGCACTATAAATGTGTGACCTCAATTCGACGCTCGACCGACAACAGTGGCAAGGGGTGTCTCACGAACTCTCGTTGAACGATTAGGGAAGTATGGTCGAACCACACCCAACGAGCGACATTTCACGGAACGGAAGGCCCTCATCCAGCAGTGCATATACAACGGTGCCATTAATTAAATGCCTTGCAGAGCGTTACTGCAGGCAAATGCGTTGACTTTGGTGCGGCCAAAATCAAAGCGCTGGGCATACGCAACGCGTTGTTACCGCAGTAGCAGCAGAAGCGCAGTGCTCATCGGCCAGAGAAGCACTCTCTCACTGCGCGACAGCTTCGCAATGGGGTGAACGGGGAGGCAATCGCGCCGCCGCCGCAACTCGGGCCAGGATGGGGATGCAGATGAAGACAACTGAGTGTCCGTTACCTCCGAGTCGGGGAGCAGAACGCGGGGCTTGGGGCAGAACGGAGCCATGTGAAAGAGACGCAAGGGACACGGGGCGAGGCCAACCAACCCAGCAACGGGAAACAGTGGAGCGACTCAGAAAGCTCACCCATCAATCTCACCCAATCAATCTCACCGAGACCAATCTCACCCGACTAATCTCACCCGACTATTCTCACCCAACCAATCTCACCCAACCAATTTCACCCAACCAATTTCACAATCAATATCACCCGACCAATCGCACCCGACTAATCTCACCCAACCAATCTCACCCAACCAATCTCACCAACCAATTTCACAATCAATATCACCCGACCAATCGCACCCGACTAATCTCACTCGACCAATCTCACCCGACCAATCTCACCCGACCAATCTGGCCCAACCCATCTCATCCAAACAATCTCACCCAACCTGCCATCATTATCAGTACAGTATCAGTATCCGCTTATTTCCGTACGGGGTTGGCAGACAGAAGACACAAGGCAAGGCTGTACCAATGATCGAATGCCAGTCCATCGTAGGGCACTGGGGACAATTTCATCAGACCAATCTAAATACGAGGTATGTTTTTGGTACTGCTGTTTCCTCCCATCGTCCACAAACACGCTACTGTCTAGGTTAATTGGCCTGCTAAGTAAATTGCCCTGCGATGTACTTGCGTCACATCCTGGGCATAGCCCCACCTTGCGACCTATGTCGGGATAGGCTCCAGCCCCTCGCGACCTTGCTCAGTATTAAGCGGGTATTGATAATGACGATTGATGATGAGTATATTTTGGACTGTGGAAGAAAAACGGACTACCCTGCGAAAACCCACGCGAACATGGGGAGAACACGCAAACTCCACACATAAAGGCTCCCGGGCAAGGAATCGAACCCTAGCGCTTTCTAGTTATGAGGCGCCATGGTCTTCACCAATATTGTAAAATGTATTAATGTAATTTGTTGGGGATGGCTTTCAAGGCTGCACTTTGTGCAGCATCACACAAGAGGGCAGCACTAACCCAACTCACTGCCTCCACGTGTACATTTTATTTTTTTACTATACGACTGAAATCGTAACAAGATTGACATTCCAGAAGAAAAAAAACTTGACCCGCATGTGCAATGTGTGTCTAAAGTCTTCGATGTTTATATAATGTGCAGCGATACGCAATAGAATAACACGCCAGCTATTTTGGAGCAGTTTATAATCCAATTTGTATGGCTTTTATTACATAATCCCACCACAGATCGGACATTGACCTGAATTCATTTTATTCGCCCACCTAACCTGCCTACTGTAACCAAAAGACCCACTTTATCGACGATTCCACGCGCAGGGATCT
>JAZEWT010000003.1:28186509-28199576 GCA_036362905.1 Mordacia mordax | reverse complement strand
TATTACCACGAGGGGCATTACTCGCCAATAAGTGTTGTAGCAGTGATTGTGAAGGCCACTTACTTCCCGTTCATTCGCTCCGTTATTGTTAGGTATGCCGCGTTTACGTTTTTGTGCGCATGATTTCAAAAGCGTGCTTTGCTTTATGGGATCGCTGGTTGACGTGAATAGGGGGACCTCTGTCGAGAGCGTGTTTATTGAATGTACCGCACGAGTTTCATGCCAGCATGTTAGAAGATTATGTAAACGAAACGTTCTTTAACATATGCCGTTTGCAATTTGTTTAAATCTCATCATGGTTGATCCACTGCTGGGTAAATGTCTCCTCAAGTCATAACGAGACTAGCGCCGAGAGATGCAAAGGTCCACATTTATAATTCCAGACCTTTTTCAAGCCAGTTAATAACAACAGTGAGTGGTAAATAAGTGGGAATTATACTGTGACACCACGGCTTCGACTGCGGGCTTGTGACAGCTTACAGCGGCAAGACCACGGCGAGGTTCAGCATTCACTCCGCGATAGATCAGCCAGCGACCACGGATGAGCAGAGACTTCTTGATTTTGGATGCTTTATTGAAACCAGCAGTGCACGGGGCCGGAGTAGCGGCATACAACGAGAAGCTACATCGTGACACTCCCTCCTCCTTCTCGTTCCCCCAGGAGACTCTCCCCGCCCCTCCAACCCCCCGCCTATATATCCCCGCGGCCCCTTCTAGCGAGTTCTAACCGACGTCAGCCCACGTGGCTTTGTCCCCCCTCTACAATAAAAGTCCCCGGAGACTCTTCTGCTCGTCCCCCACGTGGTGTTGGTCCCCCCTCTACAGTAAAAGTCCCCCCCTCCCCTATTCCTTAACTCTGCATCCTAACAGCAAATCACATAATCTACCCGACAAACAGCGGCCCTATACTGAGAATGGATTATCACACGTGAGCCGCTAAATAACTCGTGCGTGCATCAGGAGGCAGCAATAATTGAAATGTCGTGGCAAGGAAGTCCATGCCCCCTGCCACCATGCATCTAGCACAGCAGGTCAGAAAGCAATCGTATAATCCCATCCCTGTGCTGTATCATTACGCTGTGCCCCGTCTCTGTGTCTCTATTTCCCCGGCGTTGATGCGGCCGGGTGGCTGTGCTTGAGAGGGAAACACTAATGGCTAGGGAGGCCCAGGACAGGATGTTGTCGTGATAGATCGTGGTGTTGGTGACGCAGCTCGGCAGCCCACGGTGGCTCCCCACTGAGACCACGCTCCGCTTTGAAGTTCACCCATAACGCGATTGAAACGCAGCGCCAGCCAGTGACAAAATTGTTTCCGACAGATCCTGGACCTTTATGTATACATATAAAAAAACACATTTCAAAAATAAAACAAATTGATTTGTGGCTCTTAGAGGACAGGTTATGTTATTTTAAGGTCAACCGCTTCAGGACCGGATGAGTGACTTTTAAATACCATCATTATCAATACCAACTTAATCCTGTGCAGGGTCGTGTGGGGCCAGAGCCTATCCCGAACAACAGAGGGCGCAAAGCGGGAGAATACCAAGGATCTGACACCAGTACATCTCAGGTCACACTTTTTCGGCAATTTATTCAGCAGGCCAATTAACCTAGGCAGCAGCGTATCTTTGGACGTTGGGAAGAAACCAGAATACCCAGCGCAAATCCACACGGGCACGAGAAGAACATGCAAACTTCAAAGAAAAAGGCACCCGAGGCAGGACTCTAACCCAGGTCCTTCTTACTGTGAGGCGACAGCGCTACTCATTACGCCACCCAACCGGCCAAGTACGCATCTGATACTGAAATGCACTGCTCCCCAGCACCCCTACCTACCTGATCAATCGTCTCCAACGTGTGCAGAATGCGGCTTATAGAGTCCTCACTCGCACACCCATCCATGATCACATTTCCCCAGTACTGATGTCTCTCCACTGGTTACCAGTTAAATACAAGATTTAATTCAAGATCCTCCTTCTCGCCTACAAGGCTCTCACTGGCGCTGCTCTGACATACATCCGTAACCTACTTCAGGCACCCTCCTCAACACAACTTCAATCCTCCAATACGGGCTTGTTGCATGTACCTGGGTCGCACCTTCATTCGATGGGTCACACAGCTTTCTCGCCGCTGCTCCCAGATTGCAATGCCCTTTGGAGATTCGATCAGCATCTTCAAATCGCGTCTCAAGACTCACTTTTTCCGTAAGGCCTTTAAGGCCTCCGGCTAGGACTCTTGATGCAGCTCAGTGTTGTCGTGCCAGGTTGATAGCAATCCTCCAAACTGTGCCTGCTCGGGAACATTTATTCCATCCATGTTGAAAGCAGAATTATTTTATTTTTTAATCGCTTTTTTTGTGTCCTATAATTTATTGCTGTTCTTTGGCTTTTAGTTGGGCTGTCCTAATGTTGTTGATATGCCGTTCTCTCCAGAGCTCGGATTACTAAAAAAATTATAATACAAAAAAATACATTATTGCTGATATGGCCATTCTTATCTCGTTGTTGATGTGTCACTCTCTCCGCAGCTGTGTGCAACGCTTTGTGACCATTGGGTGAAGGGCGCTCTAGATATGCAATTATTATTATTATTATTATGATACGATAAATGTTACATTAAACAGTTTCCCAATATATGTATTATAAACTCTGATAATTTTACATTTTAAAGCTATAGTTGAAAGTTTGATCATATTTTACATCTTGTCTTGCAAAGATGTGTACATTTATAAAAACACTAAAAATTGTTATTGATGCTGATTTTCCGTTCTAATGCATTGTCATTGACTTGCCGTTCTCTCCGCATCTCTATGCAGCGCTTTGTGACCCTCTGGTGAAAACAACGCTCTATAAATGCCATTATTATTTTTACTATACTCTATAGTAATAGGTAGATATCTGGGGCATTTGGGGGAGCAATGGCTAGGACACTGTGCTCTGACCCCACAGACATACATTTACATCGCGGCCACGGCAAACATGAACTGTTCAGTGAGCCCCCACTTCTCAAACCCACACTGGGCAGTGTGGGAAGTGTGGGAAAACAACCCCGTGAATGACATCGTGGTAAGGCCTAAATCCAACTGTGAGATTTGTAAAAAAAAAAGCTCACGATGTAGTTTTTCTTATAACTATCTCGTGACCATTTTCATGCTGTGTTCAGCATTGCGTGAATAGCAATAAGCCTGTATTATCCTTGAAAGCCTCATTGCTTCTGAAAACTATTTCAATATTTGGCACTGGCGTTTTTTATTTAGTATTATAGTAATGGGGGGAAGAAACCAGAGCGGAAGGAGAAAGTTATATATATGAGCGCATAACACCCGCCATTTGGATCAGGAATAAATATAAAGTTAGGAATAAATACAAGGGATAAGAATGAATGTATACACGGTCCACTTGATATTGATTCATTATTGCACTAAATAGTTGGTTGTGCCGTGAATGCTTTACAAGTCACACGGTAATCGAAAGCGCACAAATTAATAAGTGAAAACTAATTCTAAGTATTTCATTCAACGCCGTGTGGCGCGCAAGGAGTGTTAGTCTGATTCACGGAGCTGTACATAGCCACTAGATTTAACAAGTGCAGTCCTGTAATGTTTTGCTCCTATCTCTTGATGCCTCAGGGGTGGTCTTAGTGATTTTGGGGCCCCAGGCAGAATTCAATGATGAACTCCCCACCCAGGGCGGCGCGGTGGCCCAGTGGTTAGCGCTGTCGCCTCAAAGCAAGAAGGTCCGGGGTTCGAATCTCTCGGCTCGGGTGCCTTTCTGTGTGGAGTTTGCATGGTCTCCCCGTGTCCGCGTGGGTTTTCGCCGGGCACTCCGGTTTCCTCCCACAGTCCAAAAAGCATGCTGCTACATAGGTTAATTGGCTCGCAGGCTAAATTGCCCCGCAGTGCCCGGCGATGGACTGGCGTCCCATCGTCGGGTGTATTCCTGCCTTACGCCCTATGTTTCCGGGATAGGCTCCGGCTTCACCGTGACCCTATATAGGATTAAGCGGTTTCAGATAATGAGATGAGGTTTCAGACAATGAGATGAGATGAGACTCCCCACCCGCAATGGTTAAAAAGTACTGACGTGAACGTCGCCCTCGACCAAAATTCCGGCCACCCTCCCCCCCTCCAACCCAAGTACATGATTAAGACCATTAGAGGGCGCTCTAGAAATCCCCTCGATCGTTTATGCCTGACCCTTCCACACTGGTCGGACGACTTGGAAAAGTTCGGAGTACCCATACATTACCCCACCACACGCACTCTGCCTGTGATGCGCACACACTGCTGGCTTGACATGGGCGAGAGGGCGGGGAGTGTCAGGAAGAAAAACGTGCTGATGCTATGCAACTACTTCCCGTGTCCGTGACCAGCGCTGCAATGAACGTCCCACGTTACTCATTAGCATTCCCCGCTCAGCGCAACGGCACAACATGTGGCGGTGCTCGTGATGGAGGTGGGGATGAGTGGGGACACCTGGAGATCTGCACGAGACTTCCTCCGTGGCTACAGCTCCCTCGTGAGCGAGTATCTCACGCAACGAAGGGTGCGACTCTGAGCTTCGCATCCACGCTGGCAGCGTCAAACAAACCCATGAATGTGATTCCAAGATGGGCCGTTTTAAATGACATTCATGGAGCAGTTCCTTTACTAATTGTAGACCACCAACGCTGACTTCATCTACGGCAGGTGTTCTCAACGTTGAGCGAACTTGTTGTACAAGAGGCATGCTTCGTACGCCAATTCAGGTTTGATGGGGATCAAATTGATGAATTAAAGAGAAGCGCGAGAGCAGCTTTGAGTGCTTTAAAAAAAAAACCGGAATTTGATTACAAGATAAGACTGTGACCAAGCAAGACATTTCTAATCAGTGTACATTACCCGCTGCACCACGTGCGTCAGAAAAGTGGAAAACGAGAGAGCAAATCGAACAAATGCCGAAACGTGCGGAGAGAAGTAAGGATAGGTGTACACCGAGAGGGACAGGGAAAACACATGGTAAGAGAAAACAGGGCGAAATGATTGGTAAGTAAAGTAAGTCGGCTTGGACACGGAATGACTGCCAATGGTCGAGGCAAGTGATGGGAGTGGCAGCCAAAGAATATAACATCCCCAAGCGCATGACTACCGCGAAGTTGGAGCTATGGATTCACGTCCACGAGTGAGATAGATTTTGGCATCACAGATTGATGAGATGCGCCATTGGCACAAACAAGGCCTTTAATCAGCAGTGGATAGATAACGCCTCGTGATGATGATGATAAGTGTGGTGATACCAATGTCGAGTTTTTAGAAAAGCCCCAAAAAACTTTACTGATACCGATTATCCATTCTCATGTCGTTGTTGTTGACGTGCCGTTCTCTCCGCAGCTCTGTGCAGCACTTTGTGACCCTCGGGTGAAAGCGCTCTATGAATGCAATGATTATTATTATTCAGGATGTGAGTAATAGGGTGGCATTGATAAAGTGAAGAATTTAATATTTTACCAATATCTGTAAAACAAATGTAAATTACTTTTAAATAAATTGTTTCTTTTTTCCCATTAATGCAGTATTAAAATACGTATCACTGCAAAATAACATACGCCAATTTAAAATGTGTTGACTTGAAGTAACACAGGCTTCCATACGACAGCTCAAGCGATTGCCACGACATACACAGTAATAGTGCCTGGAGAATACACAGCTGTCTTCTGCTGTTCTGAGTGAAGGCCTAGACTTCTTGGAAGGCTGACAGTGGTTGTCTGTTTCCATCTTTAATCAGTGACATTTATTTGAAGGTTATGGGCAGTACGTCAACTCCAGTCGGAAAGCAGTCACTTGTAAAACACATGCAGAACGATCCATAAATTAACCCCTTATGAACCAAATCCCTCAGTGGGATTTTTACACTTATGATCCCATCGTTCTCTACGCTGTATTGTTATAGGTCAATATTATTTGTGAATGATTTGGCGTGGCACATTTATAACGATACAAATGCCTTACACACTGAAACATTTAATTCAGTGATGGGTTTTTTTGGAGCCCACTTGATCAAAGTCACCGGATTTAGACCGTTTTGAACAAATGTGCAATTAAACCATGCGTACAAAAACGTATGTCTCGAGTCCAAACCCTAAATGCGAATTCATCAAAACATCAGTTGAAGCACTAATTTGTCTTTAACCAGTCCCAAGCATAATTTTACCTATTTGTAAGTTGCTCCCATTGTTAAGTTGCTGCCGCTAGCGGCGACCCCACAATGACACCGAGCCACTCGCGGTTGGGGTGAGCGTGCGGCGGCCTGCGGAGGGCTGTCACTGGGGCTCCATCACGGCGCTCGTACGGTTTAGCTGTGGATCAGTGGGCTGCAAGGTGCCGCGCACTTACACATCCGAACATTTCCGTTGCACAGCGGCATTCGGCGGCGAGGCCGGAGACTGGGGGATCTCACATCCGAAGGGACTTCAGCTACCCCGTGACATTTCCCGTTTTAACCTCTACCCGGCCTCTCATCTGACAATGAGAGCCGCCCGGCGCTGCGCATCACGCGACCCGGGCAACCTTAGCGCGGGTGGCTTTGCATTGCGGGAGCATTAATGGAGCCCACTTTACCTCCAGGCATTTTGTTTTTAATGCCAGCTCCGCCATCTGCGAGGCAGTGTATTTAATCGCGGAATCACTCTGCTTGATTCTTTGTGCGGGAACAAGCCCGCCAGTGCTAGTGTGGTTTCTCGCGAGCGCAAATGTCGGTACCAGTTTAATGCAATAGCCAGGAGGAAAGGGCGCCCCAGCGCAACACGGGGCGATTATTGTAGCCAAGGGAAATAATTTCCGAAGTGAACATCACAGATGGGTTTTACGGTAACACTACAAATTCCATTATGATATTCAGCAGAGACATGCGGTGTCTGTGTGGATTTGTTAAGGAGGAAATGCTTCGAGTTTAGAATGTTTAGAATGTTCGTGGTCGTTCAAGGTTGCCTTTACTTTGAAGAGAGCAATCTGGGTTTTGCGTGGACATCTCTTGCGTCAAGATCAAACAATGGTGACATTGGTCCGAAAGGTCATTGTGTGTACCCATCATTGTCCACATTTAACATCCATCACAAGTAAAGCACGGCATTTGATGTGGTATTATACATTTTTGACGGATCAAACATTAAGTAAACATCTTGTCGTAAAAAAAGATGAACTTCTCAACATCGCCGAGGCTTCTGAAGGACAGTTTCTGAAGCGGACCTTTCTCCAGTTTAAAAGTAAGTCACAGCAAACATTTTCAAATAGTTCATAGCGGAGGAACACCAAAGCATTTTCAAAGCTGTGATGGGCGTTTCATTTTTATTTCATTATATTTTTTTTGTTTGCCATTGGACATCTGCACTTGGCGCGGCCATTTATAACATGGCGGGACTTTGAAGTCCCTCAGCAGTCACGATAAATCACCGTGTGTAAATGGAGGTCCGCTCCGTTTGTATAGATCTGCTGCTGGGAACCAGACGCGACTCCTCCCCCGAGCGCTCGCATCCACACCGGCAGGGAGTAGTCCCGACCCATCTATCAGAGAGCCACGCTCATTCATGTGAATAAATATTTGTGGGATGGGTCAGGCTAGTACAAAGGGCCAATGTGAACTGTGTCAAAAATATTGCTAAATAAATAATGCTATGACATTTTTGGACTCTTGTCCTTATGATGATTATAATGGTGGTGCTGCGAGTAGCCCTGCCGCCTCACAGCAACAATATTCTGAGTTCGATCCCCGGCTCGAATACCTTTTTGTGTAGAGTTTGAAAGGTCTTCCCGTGTCCGTGTGGGTTTTCGCTGGGTACACGGGTTTTCTCCCTCAGTCCAAAGACATGCTGCCTCGATTATTCTAACTAACTTGCCCCCTGTGCCCTGATTTGTTATAACTTGCTTACCGCTCTCCCGCTGGACAACTGTGAAAAGGAGCTACATAGCTCAGTGGTTCATTCCAGATTAAATAAAACAAAAACTCATCTCATTGTCAGAAACCGCTTAGTCCTGTACAGAGTCGCGGTGAGCTAGAGCCTATCTAGGCGGACACAGGGCGCAAGGCAGGGATATACCCACGATGGGGCACCAGTCCATCACCGGGCACTGCGGGCAATTTAGTCTGCAAGCCAATTAACCTATGCAGCAGCATGTTTTTTGGACTGTGGGAGGAAACCAGAGTGCCCGGCGAAAACCCACACGGACACGGGGAGAACATGCAAACTCCACACGGAAAGGCACCCGAGGCGAGATTCGAAACCGGGACTTTCTTGTGTGTGAGGCGACAGCGCTAACCACTGGGCCACCGTGCCGCCCTAAAACAAAAAAAAACTGTAATATAATTTAAATTATTACGGAAAGATTCCCGGAGTCCCAAGACTTTTTTTGACGGTGCTAAGCGGGATGTTTGGTTAATTTGTTATTGACGAAGCGCTTGGTTTCAAATTTTTGCCAAAAGGCAATCCACCAAGATGACCGTGACTTCGTGACCAAAGTCTAATTGAATGCTCTCAAGGAAGAGGTGGAAAGATGGAAGCCGGTACAAAATCTCATCTCATCTCATTGTCAGAAACCACTTAGTCCTGTACAGGGTCGCGGTGAGCCAGAGCCTATCCCGGCAGACACAGGGCGCAAGGCAGGGATACACCCATGATGAGACACCAGTCCATTACCGGGCACTGCGGGCAATTTAGTCTGCAAGCCAATTAACCTATGCAGCAGCATGTTTTTTGGACTGTGGGAGGAAACCGGAGTGCCCGGCGAAAACCCACGCGGACATGGGGTAACATGCAAACTCCACACACAAACGCACCCGAGCCGAGATTCCAACCCGGGAGCTTCTTGCTGTGAGGCGACAGCGCTACCCACTGGGCCATCATGCCGCCCCGGTACAACATCATCTACACTTATAACTGCATTCTAATCGTCCAAAAAACTTAAAATTTCCAATGGGGGCTCCCGGCGATATCTAAACAAATATTCTGCACAGATAGATCCAAGAATCCATTTCTGTACTGCCATGTTATGTTCACCCCAAAAGAAACAAAAGTGAACACAAGCACAGCAAACATATTTGAGGGAACAGAGCCCAAGATAAGTCCTGAAATCTACTTGCAGTGCTGCGATCCTCGAACCAAACCGACACGACGTTCAAAATCGTCCTGCCACGAAGGTAAAATGTCGCTGTATTTTTCAAATACAAGAGTGACATCGGCACTATCTGATATACCCTTTAAGTCATCATAATTATCAATACCCACTTAATCCTGTAAAGGGCCGCGGCGGGCCGGAGCCTGTCCAAGATGTCACGCCAATACATCGCAGGGTACTAGGGGGGGGGGAAGGGGGAGAAATGTAGTGAGTAGACCAATTAACCTAGGCAGCAACGTATCTTTGGACGGTGGGAGAAACCGGAATACCCGGCGAAAATCCANGGGGGGGGGGGGGGGGGGGGGTGTCGAAAATAATTACAAAACATTATTGGAATAACTTCATAGAGCTCTCATAAGAAGTTGGTGGGTGTCCTGTTGGGTCCCCGTTGCCATGACGCGGGTCTCCGCATCCCCATAAATCAGCGGAGGAGCTCGTGGGCACGCTCGGCGGAGCGGGGCGCGGGTCGCTTGATTTACACGCCGTGGGGCAGAAGGGGCCAGACGCGGCGATTCCTCAGCCTCGATCCTCCCAGCTCCTCGGCGTCGCTTCCATCCGCTTCCTGAGATCAGAGGTCAGCCGCCCACATTAACTCGCTCACGCATGCCGCATCAACTCCACTTAGCCCCGCAACACAGGCGCCCAGGAAAGCAGGGACGATGTCTGAGAGCGGGTGTCAGAGTGGCTGACGTATGGATTGGACTTTTCCCCCTGTGGGACGAAGTTGGATTTTAATAGCGTTTGTTTAAAGCCAAGTTCAACACTGTCTGGGCTTTTTTTTTTGCAATGGAACATTAATACGTTTCTTTTGTATATATCCATTTAAGTTTTGATTGAAGCTGGCAGGGACCGTTGAGGTATGAGGCTCTTTTTAACAGTTCTTCAACAGGGAGAGTCAACCAAACTAGTAGGTAGCTCGGGCTGTACCCGGGATGGAACGCAGGTTCATCGCAAGGCACTGGTCGCAGTTTTGTTAGCTCAGTAAACCTAGGAAGCATATCTCTTGACGAATTGCATTCCTTTTATAACATGAATAACCGTTTGCTGAATTAGATGGAGGGTCTACATTTTTGCGTTTTTGCATTTATTGGTTGTGAAAATTAAGTGTGCGTGAAGATAAATCAGACACAATGCAATAAAATGTAAAAACAAACTTAAAATAAATTTACTTAATTCGTAGTGCCTAACAGAAAACTCACCCTTACGCATATCAAACCTGATTAATGTAAATTCGAAAATTTCTATTACAATTTTCAGCACAAACACAGTTTACATTTTTGCTCCGCATTACAAATAATGGGCGTTACAGTAGAAATGTGGCTTTCCATTTTCGTGTTTTATACTCATACGCGTCTATTGTGCAGCTGTTTGAAGAAATGTGCTTGAGGATGAATAGGCCAACACGCCGGCAGTGTGGGTCTGTACGGCAGAAAGCGGGGATGGGTAATGTGTAATCCCACGGATGCCCTGTGTGTTTTCGTGTCGAGCCTCCCGTTAACCCTGCTCATCAGTCACGCACTCTGAGTGTCAGGGCTTGCCTGCCACCCTCCCGCCTGGCTTTCAGCCCAAAGATTAATACTCTGGCCAGAGAGCCACCATGTGAGAGCAGCCAATTCCCCGTGGAAAAAAAAAATGTAAAACGGGCTCCCTTTCTCATTAAATTACTCTTTATGTGCCCGTCCGTGATTAATGGATTGTCCCTTTTCAATGGCATTGTTATACCAGTTACATTTTACATGTTTGAGTGATCTCTCCTGCTGCCATGGCAAGCCCCGCGCGACCTGGGGAAGGCTGCTCTGGATTGGAGGTGGCTGCACGCGTGGCCCCGAGGAGACAAACGCCGCCGCGAAAAACAGCCCACGGATTACGCCGCGTGGCCAAATGCCTGTGAAGCTCGACGTGTTTAGAGTTATCCACTTATTTCCGTCCCAGCCATTGAGCGTCTCGTCATCATCTCATTGTCAGAAACCGCTTAGTCCTGTACAGGGTCGCGGTGAGTCGGAGCCTACCCCGGCATACACAGGGCGCAAGGTACGGATATACCCACGATAGGACGCCAGTCCATCACTGGGCACTGCGGGCAATTTAGTCTGCAAGCCAATTAAGCTATGCAGCAGCGTGTTTTTTGGACTCTGGGAGGCGACATCGCTACCCACTGGGCCACCGTGCTGCCGTTGAACGTGTCTGCATGTTTTGTTTTCGCGTGGATGTGGAAATCAATAAGGAACAAACACACTGAACGCTGCCGTTACCCGAACGATAAATAAAATGTGTTTAACGGGCGACGTTTCGGACAGTGGCCCTGCAGCGCTCTGCTACAAATAACGGCCAATGCCTTGAATATCGACTATTACGTAATGCCCCCTCTTTAGGAGCGATTTTGACAACGTGTTAAGTGTTATGTTAATCGTGCCGCACTGCCAATCGTAGTTACATTGTTTATGGGGTTCGTCACCACTACTGTTGTACATTTTGTTGTGCAAAAAAGTTGGCTGGTTACGGTACCCAAGTGACATGAAAATGTAATTATTGAAAAACTGATCGTGTGATGTGGATCCACTTGCGTCTAATGAGCGCTACTTTCTTGCAATGGATTGCAATGCTTAATAATCAGCACTAGCTAAACCTGCTCCAGTGTAAGCAGCAGGTAGAACGTAACCAATCAACAATCAACTGAAAACAGTTCCAATCAACTGCATCTCAACCACGTGCAATGTAACGAGGTACGAGCCAGCCAGAACTGCCGATATGAGCCGCACCATGACAGGCTCTCCTTCACCAGGAGCGAGATGCTGAGGCGGAGGTTGAGCGGATTCTGTCCTAGCAGGTGTGGCTCACAGTGTCTATTTCCACCATCCAATTAATGAGGTCCATTCGGCCCCGACGGAAGACAATGTCTGCTTCGATGTCCATAAATTACTTATTTTAAACATAACGTAATGGTCTGAGCTGACAGTGGTGCGCGAGCAGAGACTGAAAAAGAACCTGAAAATCATCGTTAATTAATTATACCGCCTCGTGAAGGGAAACGCGTAGCTTAGCTGTGAGGTTATCACAGCCCTTCATTACAAGTCAGAGTATAACCTTATCCTGGTATGACTGCACGTGCGGCTTCAATGCCAATTGTCCCCGAGGTCGACAACGACCACGGAGGGAGATATTTTTCGAAAACTTGTGACAATGTCACGCGTGCAGCCCTACCCGAATCAAGTTAGAACATTAACACATGGCCGTAGGATTACATCTCAGTCAATTGCCCTTCTTCACATTGGAGGCGCGCTTTGTGTTTTCAAAAAAGGCCCATTTTTGGATCCATGAAAAGCTCGCGCTGTGCCCTCGATTCATTCATTCACCAGACCTTGCCAGAGAGAGATGGAGTAACATGCACAGGTGAGACAGGATCCTTAGAAAACTCACAACGGAAGGCCTCTGATGGCAATCAGAGCTTGGCACAGCTTCAATTTCAATTCCTCGAGTCAATTTTGACAACAATATTTGCATTTATAAAGTACCCTTCACTCAAGGGTCACAAAGCGCTGCACATACATTTGTAGCAGGCGACTGACAAAGTTAAGTCAGGCACTCAGAATAAATGGTGGTGCGGCCAAAACGCAAGACCCGGAGCTCACAGTAAAACTCGTTCTCACGATCCCGACACAATTTGCCTTTCCCGTGCTGGCATTGTCATGCGGGCATTGTCGCTGAAGAGCACAGTAAAGTGGTGGTACTTGTTAACATGTGCAATACAATTCCAATAGCATTTCCTAGCCTATTAATATACAAAAATACATTACGCACACTTAACCGTAAATGCTGCAGGATGTTACATTTGAATGTAATTTGGATAAGTACACGAGAGAAAAACATTATTTTTGTTTATTGATGTATTATGCTTCCTCCCAGAGCGGCTCGATGACGCAGT
>JAZEWT010000003.1:28135534-28148757 GCA_036362905.1 Mordacia mordax | reverse complement strand
CACACACGCTCACACACACACACTCACACACACTCACACACGCTCACACACACACACTCACACACACTCACACACGCTCACACGCGCTCACACAGACACAGCAACAAAGGTCCCGCTCGTAGACTTAGCAAACTGGAGGATCAAGTGCTGTTAGCGAACGGTTATGAAGGCCAACACGGCACACGAGGGGATGTTTGGCAAGCAACACGCCTGGCCAATGTATTTTCTTAGTAGCGATGCTTAAACGCCGCTTCAGGTATTAGTTTGAGGCTGAGTCGACCTACGGGAGACCCAGGACCAGTTTCTAAAATCGTCACTGGTGTTGGCCGTGAGCTGGAATCGAACTCGCATTGCGGGGTTCGTTGCGGTGCAACAGGCTAACCGCTACACTACCGCTCCCCACTCACACACACACTCACATAGCCACATTCACAAACACACAAAGACAAAGATCCCCCATATAGGCTTAGCAGACTGTAGGGTCAAGTGCCGTTAGTGAGCACCTATGAAGGTCGACACGGTACACGAGGGGGTGGGTGGCCAGCACCACGCCTGGCCGCCTTTGTCTCCGTAGTGGCAAGCAAAGAAAACAAGACAAAGATCCCCCATATAGCCTTAACAGAATGTAATTTCAAGTGCCGTTAGCAGGCGCCTATGAAAGTCGATACGGCACACGAGGAAGCGGGTCACCAATACCACGCTCGGCCGCCTTTGTAGACATTCACCACGGCTTCATCAATACTAAGATGCCAGTTTAGCGAATTCCTCCAATGGGCATGCGCGAGGTGCGTTGATACCAAACGCAGGTTCTCTTTCTGTTCGCTGCAAAATCTAGCGAAACGAGGTCAGTTGTCAGCAGATGAAGAGCGGCGCAAATCCCAAGTGGGTCCTTGGATGATTGCGGAGGTGCTTCTTGTCTCTAGTCCAGAACGAACGTCCACAGAGATCAGCGTGTGCGGGTGATATCCGGCTTGCACAGCTAGGCAGTGGCTAGGAGACTCGGTGCGGTATGGGCACTTTTTTGCCAGTATACATATATAAGTAGGACAGGTTTTACCGTTTCTGGCGATTATGCAGGTGTTAAGATCTTAACACCTGCATAATTGCCTGGCAATTATGCCTGGCAATTATGCTGGCAATTATGCCTGGCAATTATGCAGGTGTTAAGATCCCAAACACCAAAATAGACACATTTCACAATGTGTCTAGTTTGCAAAAGCCACACATACTCGTGGCAAAATATGCAAACAGGAAGTTTTGATAAACTATGCATTGTCCTTCAAACTGACCGGCCTCCACCAGACAATGGCTTCCTTTTGAGGCTAATAGTCAGTGGCAGACGATGCCAAAAGGCAGTCAGCTCAGGACAATGCAGTATCAATGCTTATAGCTTAGGTGGAGCTGTTAACGCTATGGGTACTTTTTTGCAATTATGCACGCGGCGTGCGCGGTCAACATCAAGCACAGTTTTGACAGAAATTATGACGTCAATTGTGGCGGCAGCATCTGGATGATATCCTTAGGGATAAACCGCCGCTTGAAAACTAAACCTTTAAACGGCGACTCCACCGTGGCCTTGAATTACAAGCTGATAACGCAGCTACACGTGCGTACTTTCGCACACATATTACCGCTCTGCAGGGCTCCCCAGACTCTATAAGAAAATCTGTGCTGTCCATTAAAAATTAATGTATCACCTTATTACAAGGCACTCATTTTAAACTATACATCATCCCTCCACAAATTGGATATAAGCTTGAGCCGTCACCGCATTAGGCAATGGAGATAAATTATGGAGTACTTTGTGTGAGAATTACTTCCTGATAAGCTCGGCGTCAGTGATAAGTGATTGCAAGCTCCCAGTGATCTTGCACATGACAGCAAGTGGCAAGCTCAAATACAAATCCCCCATATATCCTAAACAGACTGGAGGGTCAAGTGCTGTTAGCGAGCACCTCTAAAGGTTAATACAGCACACAAGGGGATGAAAGGCCGGCACCACACCTGGCCGCCTTTATAAGCCTAGTAGCGATGTTTACACACTGCACTAGGTACTCGTTTAAGGCTGAGTAGACCTACAGGAGGCTCAGGACCAGTTCAGAAAATGTGTTATGGTGTCGGCCGTGAGCGGCAATCGAACTCAGGTCACCGGGTTCGTAGCGCAGTGCGCTAATCGCTGAGCCACCGCTGCCCCGCACATTACCCCTATGGCACGCACACACAATACACGCACCCACACACACAGGGGCATGCAGGATGCTAGCAGTCTATTAACATCAAGTGTGATAGCTACCATCACAAGTGTGTCAAAATCGCGACGGATGAAACCCTGCTGACTTGGATAAATCGTTTGCGTAAAATACCAGGGTCCGTCGCTAATCAATCGACTCTAATCCGCCACGTCTCTCCGCGGCTGACAGCTGTGAAGGGAGTCCGCAGCATCGTTACGGACACCGCCGCTCATCCCTCTAGCACACGCACCTCTTAGACAAGAGTCGGCGCTCGGCGAAAATCGGCACGACGGCGCCTCTCAGATGTTGGGCAGCTCTGGTTGCCACGTTCGTAAAAACTGACAGCTTTGCCTCACAGCACTTATTTACATCACTTGGGATATTAGTCTACGCGCCCATCTGCATGAAACACTTCCATAGCCATAAGGTAGATGGATTTCCTTACAGTTTAATTTTTTCCCATCCACATATGCCGGGGTCACACAGGAGCAATAGTTTATGCAAGATTTCCTCATTTGCGTATGTAAATGCGACGCGCCGCTCAGCATGCCCTAATTGACTCTAATTAGTGCAACGGATCGTGATCTCATCGACATGGCAGACGCGAGAGATGGGGCTCGGCGAGCATTCCCCAACAGAGCGTCCCGTGCGCGCGGCCGAATTCACCTGCGCAGCCTGAGATACGCACGCCCTGGCCGACCCCGTACTACCGATCAGGAGATACTGGTGGCGGCAAACGCGGGCGCACGCAGCGAGGCCTCGGGCTAGAGCTGCCTCGGCGCAATTAAACCGCATTAAGGGGCGAATTCCAGGGAATATGCGTCGGCGGGGGCTGGGCTCGGCGGGGCCCTTTGCAGTGCCTGGCGCCCTGTCGGCGCAATCATCAGCGAGAACGTGGACACAGCGAGAGCTTTGTCTCCTGTCTCGCGCGCCTCCAGCAACGTGGCGAATCCAGCGAGCGCGAACGATGCAATTTTCTGCGCTACGAAACTGAATTAATTATTTAAAAGTAATGGCTCTGTATTACAAAAATTGGAAGCAAAAAAAAAGAATTGCCTACGGCACCCAATTGCAATATTTAATCGCCAATAAATTCTTCCCGCCACGGATGTTAGCAACACGTGCATTGCATTCTTGTACCCTGTAAGAATGTGTCTGCGGTAGTTAAACATCCTCGTGATTACTTTTCAGTCTCTTTCGAGATAGGGAGCGAGAGAATAAATGTAGTTGCTGTGTTTTTATTTCTCACATGAATTTAGAGATACAGTGCGTGAAGCCTGCTCGGTGTAATTGATAACACAGGGCGCCGGTACTGATGAGGTTAACTGTGCACGGTTGGACAGGAACAGCTCATGAAGCCAACTGGTGTTTTTTTGTGTTTCTCTAAGGAAGCTTCACCTCGGCTTGCGTTAGGCGGGATGACATTACGGGGATAATGAACCGGAATCCATTTCTCGGGGGTGTTTGCGAGCTGAGCGGAGACAATGCGGCGACGACTCCCTAAGGGCGAGCGGACAAAACGGACTCTTGACACCAAGAGCTGGCCTCGGCGTGACGCGCTGCTTCTGTCGGCAGTGGCGGCGGTGGCGGCAGGGCGATGCACGAACCCCAACGGCGCTCAGAGAACTCTCTCCTCTCTCTCTCTCTCTCATTCACGTATGAGAGAAACAAAAAAGGAGAGCCAAGAAGCCACAAAGGCAGGACTTTGTCTCTGCAGTGGCACGAAGGTTGGCCACTGCCGCCGTTCTTAAGCGATCGGTGGGCCGCGAGCGCCACCTAGGGTTCCGTGGAGGCCAAACCCAAGTGGGGCCTTGAGGCGCAAAACGTTGAGTGAGAATCGCCGGGGCACTGTATTTAATTGTAAATAGAGCCGGGATCTCTGCGCGATGACCTCACCGAGCACACAAAAAAAGGTGACGCGGTAATACGCAGCGTCAAGGCGCAAGGGTTGTTCGTTGGACTCGACAGAGAGAACTATCGGTAAATAAATATATAAGTGTTAAACAGATGGATGGGTGGCTAAACAGATTTATGGCTATAAAAAGAACAAAGTACCTGCATGTATACGTTCCGCGCGCCCTCATTGCGCGGTGGAATTTGAAAATAATGAAAACGTTTACTCTCAGGCATGTCAGATTAGTCTTGATGCGAACGCACTCTTGTGTAGTGGGAGAGCAACATTTCGAAAAAGGTTTTTTTCTTTATTTTCTCATTTACAAATGACTCCAAAACTTCGAGCACATCATAAATATGGTAGCAACTGGCAACAAGCGTTTGCGCAATGTTCGCCATAAAAGCTCCGAAACTGGATTGACACGTGTTTTATGACACCGTGTGCACAGCACGTGCGAGTTGTCCGTGTGACCGTGAGCGTTGCGGTGCATAGCTGTGTGGAAGCTGCCTGGCCTGTCGCTCCACACTAAGCTTCGGGTCTTCTCAGCTGCGGTCATGCCCTCTTTTCTCTATGCGTGCGAAACGTGGACCCCCCTAGCGGAACATCAACGCCGTCCTGAAACTTTCCGGCTGGCCTGCCTACGATCCATCCTGGGTTTAACCAGGTTGGATTGTGTGAGGAGCTCACAAATTCGCGAAAGATCTGGATAAAGTCCAATTTGTGAGCTCCTCCAGCAGGCGAGGCTGCGGTGGCTGTCATGAAGCCCGCATGCACAGCCACCGCATGCCCAACAGTTACTGTTTGGCCGGATAGAAGGGGCTAAACGAGCGCGGCACGGGCTAGAGAATAAATGGACTGATATGGCACAGGGGGCGGCGCGGTGGCCCAGTGGTTAGCGCTGACGCCTCACAGCAAGAAGGTCCCGGGTTCGAATCTCTCGGCTCGGGTGCCTTTCTGTGTGGAGTTTGCATGCTCTCCCCGTGTCCGCGTGGGTTTTCGCCGGGTACTCCGGTTTCCTCCCACAGTCCAAAAGCATGCTCCTGGATAGGTTGATTGGCTCGCAGACTAAAATTGTCCCGCAATGCCCGGCGATGGACTGGCGTCCCGTCGTCGGGTGTATTCATGCCTTACGCCCTGTGTTTCCGGGATAGGCTCCGACTCACCGTGACCCTATATAGGATTAAGCGGTTTCAGATAATGAGATGAGAGATGAGATATGGCACAGGAGGACCTGGAGCTAAGTGGACTTGCTGAAGACTGGTACCAGCGGTGTCAAGATCGACCTCTGTGGAGGAGGATCGTGAAGGACGCTACGGGGCAGTAGGAGGTAGTCGCCCTCCAACAACAACGCAGGGCGGAGTTGCGACGCTCACAACAACGAGCGAAGCGTCGGGCGGATAAAACACAGCAAGTTGGCACAGTAGGGAGCATAGGTGGTGCATCAGCCAGTCATCTCAGTCAGGCAACTCATAACACCTGGGTCTGTCCCGTGACCTCTTGTCAGCGAGCCTTCGACACTTCGCGTGGCTTAAAGGTGCACATGGCCTGGCACAGGCGCCGTGGTGACGTCACTGCCACTTAGTGGCGAATGGCGGTTGTTGTTATTGTTGCGGTGTGATGATCAAGTTCTATTCCCGCTCACGGTCATAGACGCCAGTTACGATTTCTCAACCAGTCTTGAGCCTCCCCTAGGTCGGCTCAGCCTCAAATGAGTAGTTGGATCACTGTGCAAAATAATATTATTTGCATTTCCAAAGCGTCTTTCACCCGAGGGTAACAAAGCGCTGCATAGAGCTACGGAGAGAAAGACATGCCAACAACAACATCAGAATAGATTACTTAAGTAAAATATCTCATCTCATCTCATTGTTAGAAACCGCTTAGTCCTGTACATCCCGGCAAACGCAGGGCGCAAGGCAGGAATACATCCACGATGGGACGCCAGTCCATCACCGGGCACTGCGGGCAGTTTAATCTGCAAGCCAATTAACCTATGCAACAGCATGTTTTTTGGACTGTGGGAGGAAACCGGAGTGCCCGGCGAAAACCCACGTGGACACGGGGAGAACACGCAAACTCCACACAGAAAGGCACCCGAGCCAAGATTCGAACCCGGGTCCTTCTTGCTGTAAGGCGACAGCGCTACCCACTGGGCCACCGTGCCGCCCTTTAAGTAAAATAATAACTATAAATCAGCGGACTTCACATAAACAAATAAATAACTAATTTTCACAAATAAAGGAAGGAAGAAGTGTTCCTGAGCAGGCACGGGTCCTCACTAGGGAGATTAAAGCGGCCGGGCGTAGTGTTGGCCACCCACTTATTTGTGTGCTGTACTGGCCTTCATAGGCGTTCGCTAACGGTCTCTCGAATCTATACGGGGGGTCTTTGTGCTGTGGGATGGCGCTGCACAAAGATGTGAATGGCTCTTCATCCATATCAAACCTCATGGAATGCCTTTCAACATCCAGCACGAAAACTGCACTCAAACCGCACGCAAGCTACATTCAGACTGCACACAAACTGCACGCACACTGCACGTACACTGCACGCACACCGCACACAAACTGCACGCACACTGCACGTACACTGCACTCACACTGCACGCAGACTGCACGCAGACTGCACGTAAACTGCACACAGACTAGACGCAGACTGCACGCAAACTGCACGCAAACTGCACTCACACTGCACACAGACTGCACGCAAACTGCACTCACACTGCACGCAGACTACACACAGACTACACGCAGACTGCACGCAAACTGCACGTAAACTGCACTCACACTGCACACAGACTGCACGCAAACTGCACTCACACTGCACGCAGACTACACGCAAACTGCACTCACACTGCACGCAGACTACACGCAAACTACACTCACACTGCACACAGACTGTACGCAAACTGCACGCACACTGCACTCACACTGCACACAAACTGCACGCACACTGCACACAGACTGCATGCAAACTACACACACACTGCACGCAGACTGCACGCAAACTGCACACACACTGCACGCACACTGCACGCAAACTGCATGCAAACTGCACATACACTGCACATACACTGCACACAGACTGCACGCACACTGCACATACACTGCACACACACTGCACGCACACTGCACGCACACTGCACATACACTGCACATACACTGCATATAGACTGCACGAAAACTCCACACATACTGCACGCAAACTGCACGCAGACTGCACACAAACTGCACTCACACTGCGCGCACACTGCACGCAGACTGCACACACACTGCACGCAAACTGCACTCACACTGCACATAGACTGCACGCAGACTGCACACACACTGCACTCACACTGCACCAAGACTGTACGCAAACTGCACACAGACTGCACGCAAACTGCATACAAACTGCACGCAAACTGCACGCAAACTGCACCCACATTGCACGCAAACTGCACGCAAACTGCACACACACTGCACGCAAACATACTACGAAGCACCCCCTTTATTCAAACGTCTCCGCCGTTGTGCGCAGAGCGAGTACGCGTGTCTGTGTGTGCGTGTGGTCCAACGTGCCGAACGTCACGCGGACCTTTGACACTTCACGTGGCCTTAAGGTGCACCGAGCCTGGCACAAGCGCCGTGGTGACGTCACCGACACTTAGTGTTGTTGTTGTTCTATTTCCTACACGTCCGAGGAATAACTTATGGCAGCAAGCTGTACCCGATCATTTCTCGTGACACAGATCCTATTACGCCAATAGGAATCTGAACCTGACCTGATTCTCTTGCCACAAGTCGCAACCTCTTACCTGTAAATTGCTCTCCACAGCTGTTCCTTCGCGAAGGAAGGAGGAGGAACACTCGACACGGTTGTCCCGAAAGAACAGCTATGGAGGGCAACTCTCATACATCGGAGCCGTGAGAAAATAGATCAATAACAATGCAATTTGTAACGCACACGAATTCCACGCCAGGTCAGGGTCGAGACACGGACACTGAGGCGTAAGAGAGGAAACCGTAGACAAGGAGGAGGGGGGAGGCAGCCACGCAGCCAGCGGGCGCCAACATTTGCCAGACACTGAGTCCTATATATTATGATCTCATCTCATCTCATTGTCTGAAACCGCTTATTCCTATACAAGGTCACGGTGAAGCCGGAGCCTATCCCGGCAGACATGGGCGCAAGGCAAGGATATACCGACGATGGGACGCCAGTCCATCGCCGGGCACTGCGGGGCAATTTAGCCTGCGAGCCAATTAACCTATGAAGCAGCATGCTTTTTGGACTGTGGGAGGAAACCGGAGTGCCCGGCGAAAACCCACGCGGACACGGGGAGAGCATGCAAACTCCACACAGAAAGGCACCCGAGCCGAGAGATTCGAACCCGGGACCTTCTTGCTGTGAGGCGACAGCGCTAACCACTGGGCCACCGCGCCGCCCTATATTAATGGGGGGCGGAGGGTTGTAGTTTTGGACGGAATCTCACACAGAACGGCGGGGGGGGGGACGCACAAACGCCAAACAGAAAAGCATACGAGGTGGTAATCTGACTCAGGCAGAACTTTCTTTCTGTAAGGTGCAGATGTTACCACTGCGCCACTCAACTATCGCGAATATTCCCACTGGGAAGACCAAGGCAGCCAGGCAAGTGTGTTCCTGGCAATCTTTCCTATGCTCGCAACAGTCATTGCCACCGCATTCTGTGCAGCGCTTTGTAGCCCTCGGGTGAAAAAGCGCTCTATAAATGCATATATGATTATCATACGAAGCTAAAGAGGTAGTCTCATCTCATCTCATTGTCAGAAACGGCTTACTCCTGTACTGGTCGCAGTGAGCCGGAGCCTATCCCGGCAGACACAGGGCGCAAGGCAGGGATACACCCACGATGGGACGTCAGTCCGTCACCGGGCAGTGCGGGCAATTTAGTCTGCAAGCCAATGAACCTATGCAGCAGCGTGTTTTTTGGACTGTGAGAGGAAACCGGAGTGCACGGTGAAAACCCACGCGGACACGGGGAGAGAACATGCAAACTCCACACAGAAAGGCACCCGAGCCGAGATTCGAACCCGGGCACCCATGCTGTGAGGCGACAGCGCTACCCACTGGGCCACCGTGCCGCCCTAAAGGGGTAGTGTATTGAGAATTTTTGCCAGCCAAGTTACATTTACGAGACTGATGCGTGCATCATCGAAAATGCACGGAGATGATTTTGCACATTCTGTTCATTGACTTGTTTCTATATATATCTGTTTACAATAGTCTTGGGTAGATGTCGGGGTTTTTTTTGTACAAGTTGGGCCATAAAGGGTTGACACATTTTTAGTTATTGTGGTCAGAAATGTGTTGGGTGTTTTTGTCTCAGCCTGTATACGTGGCCCGTACTTGAATTCAATTCATATCATTTACAACCTTTTGTCAATGTAGCGCCGAATGAAAGGCTCTCCACGCCGTGGTGGTCATGCACATTACTTTACCATGCATCACCACACTCGTCAGTGTGGGTTGCTGAAGAGGTGGAGGCTGCTGCGCGCCGATTACGCTTGCTCTGTGCTCTTTATGATTCTTCACGATCAAATTGTGGCTTTTTGTGATCAAATTCCACATTCAAAAAGAACTCCGACGTCCCTTCCTCGTCTATTTATTTCATTCGAGAAATGTGAAAACGGAAAAATGCTAAATCACGCAGTGATGCACGTAAGGAATTATGCCCAGATAATGAGGAACCAATGCATCAACGTTACAATCCAAATTAGAGACATCATATTGATGCACTGATGTAGGTTTTCACGCTCGATGTATGATGTTTGCTTCCACAAGCGGCTCTTTCGGGATAGCCGTGTCGAGTGCTCTTCTATCCGCCGCGACCTTTCACTTCCACATTACCTCCAGCGTGGGAAACGAAACGTCGCGAAGGAGAGAGGAGGAGCGCTCAACACGGCTAACCCAAAAGAGCAACTTTTGGCAGCAATCACCATATTGCCAATGCATGAGACTGATGACAGAATGGCAGTCAACGCGGTGAGCACGCCCGAGGTGACGACCATCATGAAGAGCGGAGCACGAGAATCTTCTCGTGCGCAATCGCGGTATGGATCATGGTATCGCAGCCCCTTGAGGAATGATGATGGCACGGGGAGGCCTCAACCTAGCAGCGGACCGATCGTGCACGTTGATGGTGATGCTCGAGTCTCTTCGCGCTTTACAAGTTCCACAGGGAATCATTTTCAATAGTCCGTAGGACGTGGGCACTTGCGTACGTGTGCGTGTGTGCGCGTGTGCGTGCACTCGTGTGTGAGTGGAGGCCAGCGACTATGTCGCTGCGTTTTGAGCGAGTGCTTGAGCGTGTGAATTCGATCTGGGGAGCATGGCCCATAGCATTGTCTCTGCGATTTGGTGCCACTAATGCGGCGTTCGCTCAAGGAGACGGATGGCTGCATTTTGCATAACTGACCTGTCGGCGCTAAAATATGAGCATCAAAGTAGGAGAGAGAGAGAGGTAAAAAAAATTGCATGTATGGCCAACTCTCTCGCGGAGAAATAATTAGAGATTTGTGTGAAAAATGAGAGTGTTAAGCAACACTTTCGTTTACTGCACTTTATATACGCTGAATGTACATCCATCAATTTGTTATGTACTGTGTATAAGTCCAAGAGTATATAACATTATCTTTCAGGTCGTTGTGCATACCGAGATATCGATTATTTCATACAGGTCAACGAGGTAGAGCAACGTTACTTACAGTACAATTGTTTAAATTACTTCCACATCGTAGTTCAGAATGTTTTTCTTCTTTTACCAAAGTAGGTAAATTTGCCTTCGGGCAGTAACAACAACAGTGATGTACATTCCGCACAGCCAGAGGTAATCTGACATTATGGGCGCGCGTGATTACCAGCATGTCGTTAGGTGACATTCTACAAAGGCTAACGAGCGCCGTGCCAATGAAGGGCCCGCCGTGTCGTGGCCTGACTTCCGCGCTTGGGCCGCTGCGGAAATCGCGCGACCTCTGGCCGTGTCCTGATGTTGCGCGTGCGGCTCTCGCCGTTAATGATGATGTACGTTGCACGAGTCTCATCTGGCTTGCCTCGGCGCGCTCTCTCTCTCTCTGTAATTGCGTTACGGCCCAGAAATTGATGCAGCGGCCGCCCCCAGACCCGCGTATCCCAGCAGCAACAGCACCACCCATCCTCCACGCTTCTGTGCGCTCACGGTCCCCACCCCGCCATCCACTCCCCCACCCCATGGCTCCACCGCCGCTCCAGTAATGAGGTTAGACAGCTGTGATATTGCTGTTATTTTTTTTCGTGTTGTTGTATTATTTTAAGCGCGCCTGGTCTCACGTCGAAATTGACCGCTGCATTTTGGCTCCTACACGGTTCGCCCATTCACGCGTCGGTCGGGATTACGGGAAATTCCCGCAGGAATGTTTTGCAGCCGTTATAATCTTAACGTATCCACAAAGCGGGCCGGGGCGGCTTGCGTTCTAGAGGGATGATAAAGTCACCGCATTTTAAGAAATCTTAACATTATTAACATTCAGGATTCTTGCTCATTCACTTCGCCGGCTTATGAATAGGTCCGCCCGCGCATCTTGGCAGCAGAGGTAATATCTCATGGATTCAAGGAAGTATATGAGTTCACGCGGCGAGGAATGGAATCTCTACCCCCCCCCCCATCGTGATGTGCTGTGTATTTATTCGCGTTATTGCCTGGAAAAGGGTAGAAACCTTCTCTCCTGCCTTGTCCCTTTCACGCACGGAGGTTGTGCTTCATTCAATCCGTCCGCCCGATTGTGCCTATTCTGGCGACAATTCCAAATGAGTACCTGAAGCGCGCGCTCTCTCTCTCTCCTCTCTGGCTGCTCCGGGATAAGCGATGAACTGGCATTTGTCATCGAATTCAGTTTATGCAACGGTTGCAGCTGTATTTATATATATATATAACCAGCATATATATAAATACTACACTACACGGCGTGATGTAATCTATCAACGTGTGTAATTTAGTGACAAGATGCTGGGTTACATGTCTGTCTGGCAGCGGGCACGCCGTGTGAATGATATTCACGTACGACGCAAGGAAAAGATGGCGTGGTGGCGCAGTGAATAGCGCTGTCGCCTCACAGCAAGAAATACTCCGGTTCAATTCCCAGCTAGGGTGCCTCTCTGTGTGTAGTTTGCGTGTTCTCTCCCCCCCCCCCGTGTCCGCGTGGGTTTTCGCCGTGCAGTCGAATATCCTCCCACCGTCCACAGACACGTTGATGCCGAGGTTAATTGGCCTACTGAGTAAATTGCCCTCCTCCCCCCACACCAAAAAAAAATGCCCTGCGATGTACTGGCGTCACATCCTAGGCATAGCCCCGCTTTACACCATGTGTCTGTCGAGATAGGCTTCGGCCCCCCCGCGACCCTCACAGTAGTGATTCTGAACGACGCAAAGGCACAGTGCTCTTGTGTGGGGAGTGCGCGTGGCATTGTCACAACGGCGTGGCGGAGCGCATCGTACCGGGGGGAACTGAATGAACGACAGCTTGAACCTAGAACGCCAACAGAAAGCGCGGAGCTCTTTACAGATCCACTGCTAGACGAAGGCTTCCCCCATGCCGCTGTTGGTCGCGCGGGTTTATTCGACCATAATTCCCCACGCTGGCAAGTGCGGGTTCGGCGTTCGAAAGGAGCGGGGGAACGGGAAGCGGTGACCGACTCCAGACATCACGCGCCTGCTCCTCTTGGCCGTGTCCCGGGAACCGTAGATCTCGTTCGTCAAGGTTCGCACCATGGAGCAGTCGGGCCACTCGGGCCACTTCCTCGCACTCACGTCCGGTGCACAAAGCGGCAGCCGAGGAGCTGCTTCGAGGAGGGGCGGATTTGGGGTCGCGGGGAGCGCGGACAAACGACGCGCGCTGAAGCAGTCACAATGACGCAGCACCCAGAGACGGATGCGCGGCCATCGTCTACACAAGAATAATACAAATAATTGCACTTCTAGAGCGCTTTTTTTTTACCCGAGGGTCACAAAGCGCTGCACAAAGCTGTGGTGAGAACGGAATGTTTGCAACAATAATGACATAAAAAGAGCAAATCAGCAACAATAACGGTTTTTTTTTTGG
>JAZEWT010000003.1:28082448-28109209 GCA_036362905.1 Mordacia mordax | reverse complement strand
ATAGGCTCTGGCTTCACCGTGACCCTATATAGGATTAAGCGGTTTCAGATAATGAGATGAGATGAGATCAATTCTCTGTCAACATCAACTAGAAAATATATCTACCATGATTAGCAACATTTCCTCTTAACGTTGGCACTTCAAATATCAATCTGAATCTTGTGATGTGAAAATAATGTTAAATTCAAGTGGTTTTAGCTGACATGTTAACAATTAGAAAGTCACATTGGTAAAGTCAACCTAAACATGTTTTATTGTGGCCAGTAATACTCATTGTGTCCGAGGAAAACAAAAGACAAAAAGATCCCCTCTATAGCCACAACATACTTTTGGGGCACTTATGAAGGCCGGCACACACACACACACGCGTGCTGTGTGTGTGAACTTTTACTTGTGGGGAGTGGCGCTTATCTCGCTGCGCTACAAACCCGGTGGCTCAAGCTTGATTATCGCTCACGGCCAAAACTGGTGATGACTTACCGAATCGGTCCTGAGCCTCCCCTATGTCGACTCAGCCTCAAATGAGTACCTTGTGAGAAGTGTAAACATCGCTATTATGGAAACAAAGGCGGCGCGGGTGTGGTGCTGGGAACTCCCCCCCCCCTCGCGTACCTTGTTGACCTTCATAGGTGCTACTCGCTCACGCCATTTGACTCTACAGTCTGCTACGGCCATGATCGGGGGATCTTGCCTTTCGGGTGTGCGCGTGGAGTGTGTGCGAATGGGTGAAGTGTGCGCGTGTGCGCGCGCAGGTGCACACGCGTTCGGAAGCGACCGCGCGCGTGGATGCTCACCCGTGCGTGCCCCTGCGTGCGTGCGTGCAGGGCTTTTTCCGCAGAAGCATCCAAAAAAACATGGTGTACACTTGCCACCGAGACAAAAGCTGCGTCATAAACAAAAGCACCCGCAACCGCTGCCAGTACTGCCGCCTGCAGAGGTGTTTTGAAGTGGGCATGTCCAAGGAGGGTGAGTTGCGCGCCGAGCATGGACGAGTGCACTTGCTCACCACTGGTTAAGAACAGGCCCCAAAACAACTCGCTGTTGTCGGGATTCAACGCTCGTTTCGTATACATGGATGTAGACATTGGTGTTTCGGTTGACAGCGTAGCCCCACATTTTGTGCCCAGAAATCGCTCGTCTCGAGCACTCGCCAGCCCAAACCCTGCTTGGGTTCCGCGGTCCGTCGCGGTTGAGTAAATTCGAGGTGATGTGATCAGAGGGCAGTGCAGCGAAATGCATTGTGAGCCCCACCGACACACATCGTCACTGACGAGCAAGGTGAGGTATGACTAAATAGTGCCCGCCACCCACGAGTCCTGGGGAGGCCCTCAAGCTGCACTGAATATGTATGACGTTTCAATAAATGACCCTTCTTCAGAGCTGGAAGAAAAGGCAGCAATGTAGGTTTGGAGACTGCTTCTGTCATGTTTTTAGCGTGTGCTGCCATGATAAACGCTCAGGTGTTTATCGGATTATTGCTATCTTCTTAGTTGATCAATAGCTTGTTTAATGCTGACCTCAACCGTAAATCAAAGTTAGCATACTATATGTCATGAAAGTCGATGATGAGTATGATGATGGAGGAGTGTGTTTCAGCCAGGTGAGTTCTGTTTGCAGATTCAAAACAGGTGCCGTGAAGAATGCGTGAGATGTGTAACACAATTCTGGCACATAGCTTGCTTTTCCAAAAATGACGTTTAATAAAATAGCCATTGAATAAGCCACACTATTAGTTAAGCAGAGCCGAAATGTAAACAATAGAATATTGATATTCAATCAGCGGTAAAGGTGTCAATGCAACAATCCAATAGCGCATTAAGAAAAAATAGGGGACCCACAGAAACCATTTGGCAGAGACCGGGGGGAGTAGGAGAGGGGGCGACGGGCCCCCCAACCCCATCAGCAGCCCCCCCCCACCCACACCCCCCTCGTCCAGTCTAATAAACGAGCGGCGCGCGGTTCACACGCGTTCCCCTTCTCACGTCGCCCGTGGCTTCCTCGCCGCCGGAGGTTGTGTCTGGCAGCCCAATTACCGACCCCCGTCTGCCACTGCCCGGTTCATGCATCATTTGACCTCTGACTGAGGCCCTCATAAATGATTCAGCCGCCACGAGAGGCCGCTGGGTCCTTTTGTGTCTCGCTGGCACACGTGCGTAGCTGACGGGTAGGTCTCGGAGCACGTGCAGGTGCGGCGGCGGTGGTGGCGGTGGTGGCGTGTCGTGCGTTTTGCAACTTTCCAAACCCGCCAGCGACTTTTCCCACGTCTCTGCGCTTGACTCAGAAGGGGCCGACGGTCATGCGCCCAGGACGGGCAGTGAAAAAAATCGTTACTCTCCGTCGATGTTGTTCTAACTGATTATACTTTACACAACGCGCTATGCGCAATCAGCGACCGCGTGTAATCACTGCAGCGCAGTTTTAAAAAAAAAATTGCTTTGCAATTACGAATGAGCGCATTCTTCCACCGCCTTGGTATAATTATTCTAATAACAACGTAAACAACGTCGGCCTAGGAGTACAGTGCTCTGCAAAGCCCCAGTTTATTTTTATATTATTTAAACTGAAGCGCAGATCTCTTTTTCAGCAGGGGAAAATGCATCCCGGCGAAGTTTGACAAAGTTAAATTAAGAATGATTATCCCAATCACGGGCGGCGCGGTGGCACAGTGGTTAGCGCTGACGCCTCACAGCAAGAAGGTCCCGGGTTCGAGTCTCTCGGCTCGGGTGCCTTTCTGTGTGGAGTTTGCATGCTCTCCCCGTGTCCGCGTGGGTTTTCGCCGGGTACTCCGGTTTCCTCCCACAGTCCAAAAGCATGCTCCTGGATAGGTTGATTGGCTCGCAGACTAAAATTGTCCCGCAATGCCCGGCGATGGACTGGCGTCCCATCGTCGGGTGTATTCCTGCCTTACGCCCTGTGTTTCCGGGATAGGCTCCGGCTCACCGTGACCCTATATAGGATTAAGCGGTTTCAGATAATGAGATGAGAGAGATGAGAGAGATCCCAATCACTGCAGACCACGTACAGACCGACTGGATGCGATGCGGCGGATGCTATAGCAAACTAACAAAAAAACTCTCAATTTTGAAATACAGGCAATGGCTCTGCTGTTTAGACCAACATCAAGAAGACACTCTAGTTTGTTTCGCAAACATAACAGTTGCACATATTTGCCCTTGGATCCGTCGGGAGTGTAGATGACGAAACCTTAAGCACACTGACGATGCACTCAGCATAGTCCGGCCATTGGCAAGTCGTAATTCACAATAACTGTATCATCACGGCACGTACTACTCGATCATTACTTTCTTATAATTCATCTCATCTCATCTCGTTGTCTGAAACCGCTTAATCCTATATAGGATCACGGTGAGCCGGAGCCTATCCCGGAAACACAGAGCGTAAGGCAGGAATACACCCGACGACGGGACGCCAGTCCATCGCCGGGCATTGCGGGACAATTTTAGTCTGCGAGCCAATCGACCTATCCAGGAGCATGCTTTTGGACTGTGGGAGGAAACCGGAGTGCCCGGCGAAAACCCACGCGGACACGGGGAGAGCATGCAAACTCCACACAGAAAGGCACCCGAGCCGAGAGATTCGAACCCGGGACCTTCTTGCTGTGAGGCGACAGCGCTAACCACTGGGCCACCGCGCCGCCCTTCTTATAATTCACGTTTCATAATTTTACAGTGCAACAAACAACACACACACACCGCCGCATATTAAAAAAAAAAGTGTGAACAATCAGATGTTTCCACCAGAGGAGCTGATGTGCGGAGAGATAAAGTTTTCCTGCGCACACCATCGCTTGCTCCATTCGCTCGGGGTTTGCCAAGCTTCTTGCTCTTTTGACGGCCGTTCTAGCAGCCGCATAAAGCGTCCATTCTACCCAACAAAGGTTTCCACTTCACTAGTTTCTTGGTTTGGGTCATATTTGCAAGGGTATTGTTAAGGATATAAACTGGCACTGTTCAAATGCCTGCAGTATTTATATAAAAAGGTTGGAGCAGTGCCCGGTACATCTCTTGCTTGATTTATTTGCTATCCACGTGCATTGGGTATTAAGCGGAGAATAATTTAAATCTGCCTAGGCCGTGCACTCTGCCCCGTAGATATTGAAACGTGGCCTTCGCAGAGATCTCTCCGTGCTCGACAGCAGAATGTGATCTTAGAATTTGTTTCGATGATGTGGCCCTAGTTCAGGAACTCTGTGGAATTTGTCCGCAATGCCGCCGGCACTCGTACAAGTGCTCGCTGGACTTTCACTCGAGGGTCACAAAGCGCTGCGGAGAGAACGGCACATCAACAACGAGACAAGAACGGCAAATCAGCAATAACGGGTTTTTTGGAGGTTTTTTTTTTTTTACAAATCCGAGCTGCGGAAAGAACGGCATGTCAACAACATCAGGACAGTTCAACCGAAAATCAAACAGTAGCAACACATTTTAGAACATAAAAGAAGCGAAAAAAAAAACAAATTCCACAACAAACAATGAAGGAATAAATGTTCCTGAGCAGGCGCAATTCGGAAGAGAGCCAACATCCCGGCACGGCAACACTAAGCCGCATCAACAGTCCTAGCCGGAGGACGGAATACATGTTCCCGAGCAGGCGCAGGTCGGAAGACGTATGTTTACTTCGATCTCCACCTTTCGGTGCATAAACAAACAGCGCGACCTGCACATGTGTATGGCCATGTATGTAACGTAACACTTTAATCACAGGAACCAGGCCGCACGCTCGCAAATTATCTGTATAACGACCTGCCCGATGATACCCTCAGCAACCGGCAAATCCACTGACAAACATAAATGCCAAGTGCCAAAATCGCTTTGTCAAAGGGAATGAGCAGATGGTCGACAATATCTTTCGTGCCTATCACGAGAAAGGAAGGAAAGTGTTTACGTTGTACAATTTCATCTCATCATCTCATCTCATTATCTGAAACCGCTTAATCCTATATAGGGTCACGGTGAAGCCGGAGCCTATCCCGGAAACATAGGGTGTAAGGCAGGAATACACCCGACGACGGGACGCCGGTCCATCGCCGGGCATTGTGGGACAATTTTAGTCTGCGAGCCAATCAACCTATCCAGGAGCATGCTTTTGGACTGTGGGAGGAAACCGGAGTACCCGGTGAAAACCCACGCGGACACGGGGAGAGCATGCAAACTCCACACAGAAAGGCACCCGAGCCGAGAGATTCGAACCCGGGACCTTCTTGCTGTGAGGCGTCAGCGCTAACCACTGGGCCACCGCGCCACCTTCAATTTCTTAAATAATCGCTATCAATGTGCAGTGGAGACCGGGTCAGCCGTAACTGCAGCAATAACTAGGTCTGTAGGAAGCGAGTGCATTCCAGCTTTCTCTCGTCAACATTTCGTTTGCGTTTGGTGCAAGCTCGCAACAAGATTTCCCTGTTTGATTTCTGTTCGATACCTGGTTTCATCGGTGTTTTTTCGAGCAATATGTACAAAGGTAATTTCTGTGCAAAGAGAAACGCTCAAGTGGAAATGTGATGAGATTTACGTTATGTATCTATATCCCAAGGGCGGCTCGGTGGCCCAGTGGTTAGCGCTGACGCCTCACAGCAAGAAGGTCCCGGGTTCGAATCTCTCGGCTCGGGTGCCTTTCTGTGTGGAGTTTGCATGCTCTCCCCGTGTCCGCGTGGGTTTTCGCCGGGTACTCCGGTTTCCTCCCACAGTCCAAAAGCATGCTCCTGGATAGGTTGATTGGCTCGCAGACTAAAATTGTCCCGCAATGCCCGGCGATGGACTGGCGTCCCGTCGTCGGGTGTATTCCTGCCTTACGCCCTATGTTTCCAGGATAGGCTCCGGCTCACCGTGACCCTATAGGAGCGGTTTCAGATAATGAGATGAGATCTATATCCCATATTTAAACAACGTGCAATTTCATATGCCTTATAAATGCATCACAACACATTTTATTGAAAACAGACCGAGTATTTTCTAAGTATGCGTGTATAAAATTACTTGATACTCCCACATTTTAATTATAATTTGTATCACATGCATAGCCACTATGTCGTCTATTCAAAAAAAAATCGACTTTAGGGACAAAGTGTAAAGAGTCTTCTTTTAAAAATCCCACAGGAGAGTTTTCACTGCCTGCTAACTGCATGGGCACATGACTTCTGGCCTGGATACCGAACGAGCACATTACAACCCATGTGAAATTATCGCCTCTGAGCAGGATTGAATCGTTTCTGGCAACTCTGGCCTTTGGACTCGGGGATTCGTGCCCTGACGGAAAGCATGTGTTTTTTCTGGGCAATGAGCAGCGGTGAGGAATGACCGAAACAAAAAGCGCAAGGAGGTGGTGGCACGGAGCCCGGAGAGTGTCCCCCGCAGCTACGAGCTGAGCCCCGAGCAGGAACAGATGGTCGACAAGATCCGTTGTGCCCACCAAGAGACCTTCCCGTCACTGTGCCAGCTCGGCAAGTACACGACGGTAAGAACGCCGTCACCCTCTTGGCGTCGGAGCCGTCGAGAGTTAAAACGCGCGGAACGAACAGGGCCTGGAGACCGATCGCTGTGACGTTGTGACGGCGATCCAGAGTTTGTGTGTTTTTCGAGTTGCTGAGCATGGGCCCAAAGGCCTAGACTGTCGAGCGACAAACAGCGCCATAAAGGTTATATGAGTGCTTGGGGGGGGGGGGGATACGATGGGATGGAATTCCAAGGTCAAGGAATCCGAGGGGAAAATCTGTTCTTTTGTGTGGTGGTTGAGCACAGTTGGGATGAGACAAAACGGTGTTGCGCCAAATTCTCAACCATGGTATAACGATATAAGAGTGATAAGAAGGTGACTGACCACTGGTGAGTGGTCACAGTAAGGCATTGAGCACTGGATCGCGGATCTCGCTGACAGCTTTATGCCGAGTTCTATGAAATACAATAGGGTACAAGCGGAGTGCTCCACCCCAGATATCACAAGAGCGTTCCAACTTGAGATGATTGCTGTACCATTCGCAATGCGGGTTATACGTCACAGCCTCAGCAACTGGGGCAGCACTGAGATGCAGATTTTTTACGCTCTGTCAGCCTGCCCCGTTTATGAGACATTCAGCAGGAAGCAGTCACAAAGCGTCCATAGTGGATGGAATACACGCTTAGAAGTCACAGACAGCAAAGGGTGGTTTTGTTTGTAACTGAAAAGAAGGTTTTGTGAAATTAAATCCAACATTTCCTTGGCTAACTGTACTCTAAGCTGCATTCTGGAACAATGCACATTTCCCAAATATTCCATAAGACAATCTTATTATGCAGTGGCATAGAAATATGATGGGGCAGTGGGACTCTTCAAATAGCCATTTAAAGCTCACTAATGTATCTTTCGTTAAAAGTTTAAATAAAATTCTTTGTGACATGACAAAGTCAAAAACACCTCAATTGCCACTGAAACTTACAAGCGCCTTGCTAAGTGTACCGTCGGCTATATTGGGGTCCGTGCGAAGGGTTTTCCGTGGATTAATGGATTAGGAGGCTGTATCAATAGCCTGCGGCTGATGCTTTATAAGAGACCTCCATCTAGGAAAATGCCCGGGGTAGGATGCTTTGAAAATGCAAAGCAATGTTATCAGTGTCAGCAGCTTTGGAAAAATCGCGAATAAACGCAATCTTGGCACGCGACGTTGTGACAAATTCATCACAGGCATATCGCCATGCATTAATATGGGGTATGGAATACATTGTGAGCTATTACTACTGCAGTCACCACCGCAGATGTGCAAAGACCACCGTACACTGCACATGTACAACACACGTACAAGGGATTGTATTATTCTGCTTGTGTGCTCAAAAGCAGAGAAGTGTTTATAAAACGCTAAGCAGACTCGTGAATAGATCGTGAATTTCTTCATTAATGTCACGGCCCACTGTGACATTTTGCAGCAGCCCAAGTGACCGTTCTAAAAATCCACTGTGGCATTCGAACATCGCTTCTGTGACCGGAAACATATGAGAGGAACGTCATGTGTCTGCGGGCGAGGGGAAAAAATGAGCCTCAGCGCTGCCAGTTCAAAGGTTATGCTGCCAGAGGCCACTACAAGCTTCTCATCCATCAGTGAAATATGCAATCCATTACACTCGTGTGCCTTGGCCCCCCCTGGCAAGGCCACCAGCTAAAGGAAACCCGGGCCAACTTAGGATTGTTAATAAAATTTCTGATAAAATAATACACTCTCATTCAAAACAGTGCTATAGCCAGAGGGTTTATACAAAAATAATGAGTACATTAAACTTCTGCCAATTATACAGGCAATGCCGTGCCACATGAGGCTCATTCGCACACGTGAAATTGTATAATTTGCCTACCCGGTAATAAAGTTAGTTGATGCAGTATTTATTGTTCTATATAGGGGACATGCATATTAAGGTAAATCGTGCTTATGAAATATTTAAAAAAATTACAGCCACTCGGGGTAATGTTTGTATCTTAATATGTAGATATAAAGATACAAAATGTACCAACCTGTAGTAAAACAATGCTGCTGACAAAATATAATTCCCAAAAGGCTGTCTGACCAATTTTTTTATGTTTTAAATCACCAATCGTGTTTAAGTTAAGCTGCCACTCCACTTCCGTATGTACAAGTATCATCATCACCAGCCATGCTCAATCCACTGCTGGATGAAGGCCTACTCAAGCCATTGCCATCGGTCGTGGTTCTGCTATGAACAAATTCACCTGGCACCTACACAAGCATATAACTCGTGTGTACTTCCTTGCTGCACAGTGGCTGCCTGAAATCGTGGGAGGTTGCGATGCACCGATGCATAACACCTGGCATGTGACGCCTTTTGACAGCAAACAATGTTTCTGGGGCGGCGCGGTGGCCCAGTGGGTAGCACTGTCGCCTCACAGCAAGAAGATCCCGGGTTCGAATCTCGGCTCGGGTGCCTTTCTGTGTGCAGTTTTCATGTTCTCTCCCCGTGTCCGAGTGGGTTTTCGCCGGGCACTCCGGTTTCCTCCCACGGTCCAAAAACATGCTGCTGTATAGGTTGATTGGCTTGCAGACTAAATTGCCCTCAGTGCCCGGTGATGGACTGGCGTCCCATCGTGGGTATATTCCTGCCTTGCGCCCTGTGTCTGCCGGGATAGGCTCCGGCTCACCACGACCCTGTACAGGACTAAGCGGTTTCTGACAATGAGATGAGAGATGAGACAATTTTTTTTCTTTCAAAAATAGATTTCCTTCATGGAGGTCATTCATATTAAAGGCGGAGTCATTAATTGCTTTCCAATGCCATTATTTCAGGATAGCCGTGTCGAGCGTTTCCCCTCTCCCATTCGTGACGTTTTGCCTCCCACATATTTGACTTGGTGTGATGTTTATCCCAGTATAAGTAATAGTTTTTAAACGATTGTATACGCATCCTTACATGTTTAGCATGTATGTGGTCACGTAATACTGTGAACGCCCTTGCAAACGTGGAATCCTCGAGGTGAAATATTTAAAGAGATAATTAGAAATAAATACAATTTTATTGCCTAATTCCACCCCCCCTCCTCCCCGCAAGTTAGATAATATCATAGTCTTAGCACCCATTATCACTCTTGTGTTTATGAATGCCAATGCACCACAAATGCCGAAGTATAAATCGTAATGACGATGATGATAATAATAGCAGTATGACTGGCGCAATGGTGTTTTTCGTTCCACGGACCATCAGACAATGGATATAAAGAGGAAATGAATGCGGCATTGAACGACTGCCGTCGGGGGTCGTGGGGGGCAGAGTGACTGCACGCGGCAGGTGGCCCACAGGGCGAGCGCGTCTTTTCCCCGCATTCCGCGACTTGAAGTCGCGCCAAGGCCACTCGCCCGTGCAAAATACAGTGCTCTCACACAGATTTTTGTTTTTAACTCCACAACACTTCCATGTTTTGCTAAACTTGTTAGCCAAAGTGATAGACGCTGCAACAAAACCACATTTGGCCAGACCCCAAGATCTTTGGGGATACCGCCAGGATTTCTGTGCGTTTTGCCCAGTGCTGTCCGTGTTGGCTTCGTAGAAACGTTACGCAAAGACGCGTTTTGATAACCGAGAACTGTATGCGCTGCTGTGTTTCAAGTGAACAGGTTTTCGCCGTCTTGCAACTCAATGCGACAGATGCACGTTGGTATTGCTGAGAGGCTGTGTGCAGAGACAGCGTTGGCAGAGTGTTCGTGCTCATGGGAGTACACTGTTATTGATGTCTGACCTGGGATAGAGGAACTTCACAAACGATTTCATATAAAAAAAAATAATATAAAATCTGCTTCATATATTGGGTCAAACCGTTTTCTGCCGAATCAATGAACAATTATAGAAATTTGGCCGTTTTCTCACAAATGATCCCTTCAACCACCAATTTAGGCCCATAGCGACATATCTCTGGATCAATTCGATGGTTAATCTTACATTTACCAAAGGTATACTCTGCATCAATGGGTCAAGAGGTCGTACAACCATGGAAACTGTTGCAGTCAACACTCGACCACCATGCTCTGCTCTCACATTCTCCCACCATCTTCTGTTAGACTTTCTCCTTAGTCACCGAGATTTATGGTGTCAATACAGTGGTAAATGTATTTTTTTAAACCTATCGCAATAACAATATGGTAATAGCAAAGCATTTAAATACAACCATTAACAATTTAAAACGGATCAATCATCAGCGATTACGTGAGCTCAAGTCCAGATCATCGGGGCCCCCTAATTAACGCGGCGCGAGCAGAAACGCTCGCAGCTGCCCGCGGAAGTCTCCGGAGCTCGGAGGGCAACCGCGCACGCGTCATCTCGCGCAGAATTCCTGCGCCGACCACCGCGTGCAGCTGGACCTGGGCCTCTGGGACAAGTTCAGCGAGCTCTCCACCAAGTGCATTGTAAAGATCGTGGAGTTCGCCAAGCGGATGCCGGGATTCCCCAGCCTCACCATCGCCGACCAAATCACGCTACTCAAGGCCGCCTGCCTCGACATCCTGGTGGGTATCCACCCTGACCCCCCGCATCCGCTCACTTTTTAAAGTTACACCTTTTTTCGGCTGTTATTATTATTTGCTAGTTTTACTAACATTGTGTCAGCCGCCTCGTGTCCCAGGACGACGTCAGCCGTTGGGACAATGCGTAACGACCGTGTTGGGGAATGGTCCAGGGGAGCAGACAGCACAGAAGTCCGTCCAAGAATTCATCAAAGGGAACGTTTTTAGTCACACATTATGTGAACTTTCACACCCACACTGCTATAGGAAAATATTTGCTGTGTTGCAGTCAAATTGATATATGTTTGCAATTCTCAGTGCAATCATTGGTGATTGGGGCTAAGAACATGAACTTACTCCAATTGTGAACTCAGTTTACTTACTGGTGCTGCCCAGACTTCAAGCTGGAATATCACTGGTGCTATAACCTCTGAACCACCTCGCCATCTCCAACAGTTCTTTGCCCAGCTATTAAGCAGACAAACCAAAGGCTTCAATGAAACGTTGTCATGAATACAAAGCAAACCATTTGGTAGGAATATTGACCAACTGATTCATTATCAATCCTTAGGAGAACGAGGAATATACTATTGAAGGAAATACTAATACAAATGTATTTTCCAAATACTTGAATACCTATTAGCATTCACAACCATATACCCGGAGGGTTAAGTACAAAACAGTATGTGACTCTGGCATGAGAAAAACTAAGTTTTTAATAAGCTAAACCCATGCAGTGCTTGTAAAAGATAAAAATTGGCATCTCAGTGTATACTTGAGAACGATTTGTCCTTCAAATAATTGCTCCCTTCATTACCCTAACAACTGCATACCCCTTTATTGCCCTAAGGTGAGGCCCAACAAGCTTCTGGTAGCTTTTATGTTCAATGCATTTTCCTAATTAAACTTTCAACGCAGTTCTGGCGACATAGTGGTCCTTTTCCCGTCGCAATGTGATCTCGTTGGTCACTTTATTTCCAGTAAATTATAGATATCACGATGGGAAATATTTTGATTTCCCAATCCCTGCCTATAATCTTCGAACAGTTTGTCTTTTTGCACAAACTGTTTACCCATGACAAGCATTTTTCCCATTCATTTCTCATGTGCATTTCTACTCATTCTGGCGTTAAAGGTCGTCCGTTAAAATGTCAGGCCCTGCCAGTAAGACAGATTTACTGACCGAACGGGGCGGTTATTGGAAATTATTTTTCAAACCCTTTAGGGATGATTTAACCTTCTCTGGGTCTCTGACTCTCCTTTTTATTATCCCTTCCCCTCGACTCCATTCTGCACTTGAACCATGTGGTCTTCAGCCTGAATACCTGAACGAGTAAAACGAGAGAGAATGACTAAACACGTTCGTAATGCTTTATTGACACCACACGTGACATTCACCAGGTGCAATCTCTAAATCAGGGCTTTTAAGATAATAATGTTATCAATGCTAAATAACTGTATAAACGGTATGCAGTTGAAGGATTGGTTCAACGATAGTATTCAGGCTTACGTATATAAAACATAATTACATTGGCACATTCCTACGGCTCACTACAGAGTGTCCTATATAAATGTAACGTAGGGCACGTCAGATATCTTTGAAAGAATGCATTCGCTTTGGTCCCATTTGTATTGGACACTGTGTATTAATAATTGTCATCAATGTATGTTTCCAATATTTGATTCAAAGTCCCCATAGTCAAGCGAGTTTTGGTGTGGTGTTCGTGTTTGATGATGGCCCCTATCCCAATAGTGGGAATTCTACACACCTCTGGTAAATGCCAGTCTGTCCATGTGCCAATGACTGATTATTTTATGAGCGCTTAAAATAGTTCTACTTAAAGTCAAATAAATATTACACCTTCAAAGCACCTGCAATAAAGTTCGCTGAAATGTCGGTGCTACATGTTATACTTTCTGTTTTTATACTGTGTGTACATTTTATCCTACTCCAAGTTCTATTGGCAGATTCTACGGACAAAAACACCTCGACATATCCATTTGTGCAGCCTGTAATGACAAGCGAAAGTGCAAATGGTCGTCTGGCTTCAGGAGCAGCGCCTGTGTGCGATTGTGCCTGCTCCGCTCGTGCACTCGGCTCACCATCTCCAGTTCCTCCCGATCCCTCGCTCGCTCCCGTTTTGCCCTCCGTCGACATCAAGTGAATGCAGTCCCATCCCATTCGTTTGCTCGCTGGTGCGTTGAGTGCATGTCTGCACGATAACCCGCCTCTGTCGGCCTGACCTTCAGGCCTGTCGGCAGGAATGATGTCCACTGCCACCGCTTCTCTCGCTCTAATGGCTTTGATCCCCGCGGCCACCAAAACCACGAGGAGATTGGGACCCACCATCGATTTCTGGCAACGTTTGGTTTCAGAATTCCAGAACCCCCGACGGGTGGAGAGCAATGAGCTGACACTCCAGGGATGGCTTCGTGTAATGCTAGATGAGTTTTATGATAGCCCGTCGCTCCAATTGCTTTTTTATTACTGCAATCTATTACCGTATCACAGGTTCCCCGTGTTTTCTGACACACTTAGGGTTTTTTTTTCGACACAGCCTGCACGTTCCCAAGATTCAATAAGTATACCGTTGTAGCATTATGTCGCGCGTAACACCATCAGCCGTACGTTTTACTCTCGCTGCCGCCCGTTAACAACTGTACACCGACCGGCGTAACCCTCTCGCTCAGATCCTGCGCATCTGCTCGCGATACACGCCCGAGCAGGATACGATGACGTTCTCGGACGGGCTGACGCTCAACCGCACGCAGATGCACAACGCGGGCTTCGGGCCGCTCACCGACCTGGTGTTCGCGTTTGCCAGCCAGCTGCTGCCCCTGGAGATGGACGACACGGAGGCCGGCCTTCTCAGTGCCATCTGCCTCATCTGCGGAGGTCAGCGTCGATGGTGACAGGCGACTCGGCTCGGCTGAGCAAAGTCGCTAATATGCGTGAGAAATGAACGTCGCACCCTCTGAGTCAAGCGTGATTGGAGATTTTAGGGGCAACGTTTCCCATTCCATTGCGATTGTCTCTGCCTATAATTAGGCCAACTGCCACCGACCAAAGTGAATTGCCTCTGCGCACCCTTATCGCGCAGCACCGTGAAGCACGCAATGATCTGGCAAACCGTCACCGTTTGCAAGCGCCTGTGCCATCGTGCTGCGTCAATGTGTGCTCACCATGAATTTTAGCGCCGTTCATTGAAAGTGTTGCACGTCACGGGAGAGCTGGCCGGGTGGGACGAAGCCTGTGTCCTGACGTCGACTGCTTCAGTTTTAATCCAGGATTTAAGCATCAGCGATTCACCTGGGTTGTCAAGTATAGCAGGATGATGGCTTCAATACAGTCACCATTTACTGTATAAAGATGATTTTAAAAAATTAGCTTTCACTTAATTGGACATTTTGATAAAATATATATTTTTCAGTTTATTTGGCACGAAATTACCTGAGCCATTTAATGTTGGATGGTAAGACAGATGTTGACCACGTTTTAGAAGGAGCTCTGCGTGGTTACAATTGAGGGCCGTGATCATTCTGACATCGTTCAACATCACATCGATCCTTATGAGAGCTTTAATTTGCATTTTATCGATTAACTTGCATGGCATTGACACAACTGAGATTTGATCATAAACAAAAAGTAGAACAGCAGCATTTGAAAGTACAGTAATCCATGCCCAGGCACGTTGCTCCAGGTAGCTGGAGCTATTTTTCCCTTTGAGTTATTCCACCTGGAGGGAAGGAAAACGCTTAATACTTAATACCTAAAGCACATTTTCCACACTCTATGCGCATCGGCCTGCATGTAATAGAGCACGCTCTGTCCTCGGAAGCGTGGCGCTTAGTTCTCATGTCATGAGCATTTATTTCACAGGGGACAAATTAAAGTAGGCTCGCGCACATCACGCGGCTATAGATAGGCAATAGAGGCTCGCCTGCCAAGAATCACGACCACCAAACTGCCTGCAGGAACTTAACATGGATTTGAAAACATTAACGCTGATGATGTGCAATGCAATAATGGAATAATGCGTCGTTATCACCCGCACGGGTCTTTATTGTGACTAGACTATCAACCACACCTCCAGTCTTAAAACACAGTATTTTCTTACACTGTTGCTGGAATATCCTACATATTTCTTGCTTGGAAAAAAAAGAAGTGCATAATGCGAGTGATGACAGATGGACTCCGCTTGCGTAACGATACGCGGCAGCAGTGTTTTTTTTTTTAGAGGCTCTTTTAGTTAAGATGTCTGTAATACCTGGGTGTTTTAACATTTGCTTCCGATGAATATCGGTGGTGAAGGCAGCCTGCATGACCCTGTGGGTCTGGCACAGACAAGGTCATGCGGGCTCTGTGTTGCTGATTAAGTGGAGTGACCGTGTGATAAATCTTCAGTCTGCGGGTGCAGCGAACGCGTTGACGTGTGTGGGCAGTTTCTCCCGACACAGATACGTGGGATGTATTGCACACAGGGTGGCACGGTGGCCCAGTGGGTAGCGCTGTCGCCTCACAGCAAGAAGGTCCCGGGTTCGAATCTCGGCTCGGGTGCCCTTTCTGTGTGGAGTTTGCATGTTCTCCCCGTGTCCGCGTGGGTTTTCGCCTGACACTCCGGTTTCCTCCCACAGTCCCAAAAAACATCCTGCTGCATAGGTTATTTGGCTTGCAGACTAAATTGCCCTCAGTGCCTGGTGATGGACTGGCGTCCCATTGTGGGTATATCCCTGCCTTGCGCCCTGTGTCTGCCGGGATAGGCTCCGGCTTACCGTGACCCTATACAGGACTAAGCGGTTTCCGACAATGAGATAAGACACACGGTGTGCTATGTTTACCAAGGTAAAGTTACAAGTCGACGATTCTGCGCTCATTGAGCAATAGGCCTGTGCTAATCATCACTGCCACCTTGAGTCAGGTGTGGAAATTCCACTTTCTTATGGTTGAAACCAATCTTGCCAAAGGGCAAACGGTGTCGAATCTGGCGATATGATGAGTTGAATGGAGCCGGAGATGCAGTGCTGTTAAATATTGTTTTAAAACCAAATCATTTCATACTCTAATCTCCACAACCAGAATTTCAACTCACAGCATCCTATGTGAGTTGAGCAACGGTGACAGTGCAACCCAGCCACATTTACTGTAGCAGTGTGTCACCAAAGCACTTATCACTACTCTATAATGTGCATTTCATAATATTTGCAAGATTGCTGAACAATATGAGCACATTCAACAAACAGGTGCACATTCAGTTAAACATTGTCAAAACTTTTCCTTAATAATATGCAATAATGTGTTATATTCTTCAGAGAAAAAAAGATGGCAGTGATTATAGACTCCGTTTAGATAATGGCACTGCTTTTACAGCCACTTGTTTAGTCAAGGTGTCTGTAACCTCTGTGTTTTCACCTCGGTTCTGGTGAAAATAATTGCTGTACGAAACACAAAAACATAAGCTATATATTTACTTCTAGTTAAAGTTAATGGAGCCATTCCCACAGCTCAGCAGTAGGAGTGGCTTGCAATCGGACGATTAATTCACATCCTGATTGGGGGTTGACTCAGCCCATCAATACTCTGCAGCCCATAAAATGAATACCACTTTTTTAGGAATTCCACAGCAGTTCTATGTCCCATGGACCGATAGCCTCATAATATAAATGAGAAATGTCCACGACTGGCTCAGGCCTGCAACTGCCTCAGTGCTCATTTGAGGAGAACATCTCTTCAACTTCGCTTTGATTATACGAACATGGCCGTGAGCATCTGAGCAGGATGGAATCATTGTATACACAAATCTGTGTGCTCAGACTCTACTCCCTTGTTGACACACGATAAAAATTCCACTAAGTTGGTGGTCATGTGTAGAATATGTCACATTTTATTGAACTACTCGTACTAGTGTAATGCTGATTGTGTGCCCATCGTTTGTTGCATACCGTGTGGCCGGGCCCTGCTCCTCTTGCTGGCTCTGCGTGGCTCTGTGTGGCTCCACCGTGCAGACCGGCAGGACCTCGAGGAGCCACAAAAGGTGGAGCGGCTGCAGGAACCGCTGCTCGAGGCCCTCAAGCTGTATGTGCGACGGCGCCGGCCCAGCAAGCCCCACATGTTTCCCAAGATCCTCATGAAGATCACCGATCTCCGCGGCATCAGTGCCAAAGGTAACAAACGGCCTCTGTGTAATTCGGCCTTTGGCAGCGACACAGACATCAATGCATGTGGGCGCTCACGCACAGGATATTGTGAGGTTGGCATGGGCACACAAGAGGGCAGGCCCAGAGGGTGATTGCGCGCAGCGAAATTTATTCTCGTACACACCCATCTGTTGTGTTTTTTTTCTTCCCAATCGCGTGCCATCGACCGTTTTTTTCCTGAAGCAACTCAAGGAACTGCTAATACTAAATTATTATTATTTCTGAAAATGAACATTGGGTGTGAGTCAAGTCAGGCAAGGTTTGGGGTGGACTTCATTTCAGCACGGACTCCTAGCCAGTGGGAGAAATTCCACATCTCCAATGTGGCAGACAATCTTTCCTGCAAGTTGTTTCTAAAATTATCAAATATGATCATCATCAGAAACCCAATATCCCTAATATTTTGTTGCAGTGACTATGGATCCAGAAATCATTTTTAATGTTTATTATACGTGAAACTGATTACAATTGGCTGAACTCTAGTTGGTATTAAACAAACAAGATAAACTACTTTCATTGACTAAATCACCGCCAAACACACAGTATTCACAATAATACCAACATACTTTCAAGGATATGCCAAATGTCCCATGCAGGACCCTGATAAATAAAGCCATCTTCAGACTCTTGGGGGCTTTCATAAATGGATCAACTATATTATTTATATGCTTCCCAGTAATGGCTACGTGCTGACCGAGTGCCCATCTGCCTCGTGCTTCTGTGCTCCCAGGATCTGAGCGAGTCATCACTCTCAAGATGGAGATACCTGGCTCCATGCCTCCGCTCATCCAGGAGATGCTAGAGAACTCACTTGAGGGACAGGAGGATCCACCTCCCGAGACAGAGGAACCCACCAAGGCCAACGGCACCTCAGATGGTGGTGCCGGCGACGGCGCGAGTGACGATGCTGCGGCGGCGGTGGCGGCGGTGGCACCGGCTGCAGCGCCGGCGACGGTGAGCGGAGGCGCCAAGCCCTGTGGCGGGGATGCACCGGTGGTGAACGGCCAGGGAACTTCGGGGACACTGGAAGCTGCAGCTTGCATGGCCGTGCCCATTGGTCAGATGCAGCTCGCAGATCCGTTCTGAGGCTACCGCGTGCCGCGTGTCGATGGGCCGCAGGACTGTTCCACTTCTGAGAAGTCAAGAGGTTTTGCTGGCTGAACTTACGGACAATTAGTTACGAGTTTTGAAAGTGAATAAATGTGTATATAGTGCAAAACTTTTACTTTTCACGACAGTATTGTATATACAGGGAGGTATACATGATGATAAATAACACCAGTGCAATGAAGACAAACAGTACAAGACCTTACGGAACAAGAAAATACGAACCAAATTTTTACAGCTTGCACAAGTATATACATACAATATATACAATGGCTGCTGCTACATGTGTTGACACCATTTTGCTGCTTCACTATTCCTGTGCAGTGGTTGGCTAGTTGTCAAATTAAACTTTGAACTTTCCTTATCACGCGTCACCAAAAGGAAAATAAGAGCCTGACGCTTTGGCCAACTGGTGTGATTCAGAAAGACAGGACCTGCAAGTCAAACATAATGAAGTAAGTTTTCTCTTGATGAACAAGAAAGCGACACGTCCATATTTTCTGCTAACTGGCCTTCTACGGATTAGATTTACACATACTTTGCTTGAACTAATGTATGTAAGCACAGGGTAGGGTGATTTATGGGAAGGCGTTTACAGAGGGTGGAACTTTCAAATGCCATGAAATTTTAAAAAAGCTCATTTCTAAGCCTTTGGAAATAAAATATATGAAGTCAATATTACAAGTGAATTTTAGCTTATTGGAGAGGTTTGCTTAATGCCACTTAAAAGCACTGCAGAGCTTCTTTTAAAGAAATGTAAAAAATAATTTCAGTATTCATTTACATACTGCTATTATGCGTACGACGTCTGTCTATTTTTAGTTTTCATATTTCAAAAGCTGTATTATATTCATGGCAGAATAGACTTTTTTCCCCCCATGCATTATTTTAATAAAATGAAAGGTGTACACGTGCATTGGTTGGATAAATCGTCCGTGCAATCCTCACTTAAGTTGAAAATGGCACATTCAACAGTCCGGTACTGAAAGTACTCACTGTGTGTTCATTATACAAGTCTGCGTTAAATCACAATAGCCTTCTTTTCTTTAAAGTTACTGAAATATAAATGCCTATGACTTAAAGTTTACTTACTGAAATATCTCATAGACGCATATTTTATTTTTTCATTAGCATATTTATCATTGTCATCGAAATATAAATCATTAGCATTTGCAGATGCCTTGAAATGTACTCCGCTACTTTTTGTGGTGATATACAAATGCAGTTGTTTTGTATCAAATCAATGTATATTTTTCTTACTGTAAGATTACAGTAAACTGAGTGTATTTGTGTTTATCGGAGCTTGTATATTGCCTCTACTGTTTGTAAAACACTAAGGCATGGCCTGAAGCACACAGGTTAGAACGCTTAAGTTCAGTAGACGAAGCATTTGTAAGCTTTTCACACAAATGGAGTGGCTCATTTCATTAACACATCGCCGTGCATTCAGTAGAGTAGAGGAAGACGAGGCAGTGATCACATTCGATTTTTTTTTCCCGTAACATCAAAAGGAATTGGGTTGCAAACGTTAAAGTGACGGCCATACCCTTTCTAACGCATTAACTACAACTTTTTCTCTCTCTCCAAACAACGGTTGGCCAAGAGTCCAACAACTAAATGGCATCGATTTTGCAGAAACAATGTAAACCCCAAGTGTTTCGTTTTTTTTTAAGGCTATTTGCTTACACATCACAATATACAAACTATTGCTGTAACCCATATTCGATGCCACTGCTACATTGTTTGTCAACGCCCAGACTGCAAACCAAGTTTAAATAAACCAGGTTTTAACCACTCTTTTTGTGCATCTGTAAAATTGAACTTGGAAAAGTAAATAAAATTATTGTGTACTATGTATTTTTGGATTTCCTTTACAATCAACCGAACCTAATAACAGCACCATATATGTCTGCACTCTGTTTTACAACATCATATACCTAAGCATTTAAGAAGCACAAACATGAATCAGAAATTTGTATCCGCATTCTCCAACACATGTTGAGTGGCTCTCATCATCATAGGCACTTCTGAGCCAGTACAAGAAATTCATCTCATTATCTGAAACCGCTTAATCCTATATAGGGTCACGGTGAGCCGGAGCCCATCCCGGAAACACAGGGCGTAAGGCAGGAATACACCCGACGACGGGACGCCGGTCCATCGCCGGGCATTGCGGGACAATTTTAGTCTGCGAGCCAATCAACCTATCCAGGAGCATGCTTTTGGACTGTGGGAGGAAACCGGAGTACCCGGCGAAAACCCACGCGGACACGGGGAGAGCATGCAAACTCCACACAGAAAGGCACCCGAGCCGAGAGACTCGAACCCGGGACCTTCTTGCTGTGAGGCGTCAGCGCTAACCACTGCGCCACCGCGCCGCCCTCAGTACAAGAAATTCCACATTAGAATGGCAGGAACCTGTCTGTCCAGAGAACAATCACCGGTGAGTTCCTCAACGCGGTCCTCAATTTATAGCTTCGACACATAACGGGATGAGCGGAATGCTTTGCCACAGCACCACCCAGCCGGAAAAAATTAACAGTGGCATGGATAGTTTTACATTTGAATATCCCATTCTTATAAGATTAGGACTGCCAAAAAACAAGTACTTAAATATCTGGCATCACTGAAATATGAAATCTTCCGAGGCCTGCTGGGGGGCCACCAAAAGAGATGAGCGTTGCTCGAACACGATGACTTTATGGATGGCAGCGAATGGCTGAAGGTCAAGGTATGCAAATAAAATTGCTCCATGAATGATATGCTTGGCTAACCCTGGACAACAGCTGGGCCAATCACGTGTCAATAAAATTATCATGCATCTCGTGCCCACAAGGCCTGACAAGGCCCAGAGCAAAGCACTTTAAAGCATCATTTTTAAATTCTATAACAGATGGTAAGAAAAATTGTCAACTGAGAAAAGGTGCTTTGTGAATAATCACAACACTTTAAAAATAAATATTGCCATTCAAGCAAATTTTATGACAAGTTAAAATACATATTCTAGTAACGGTTGGACTAACAAGTTTTAGATGAAAAAAAGCATTGAATTCCTATCCACCAAAATGAAAACATTGGTAACCCACGTCCGTAAACACTACCAAATTTGTCGTTATAAACATAAAGGAAATATGTCAATTACTTTCATCTAAGAAGATTACAAATGGCAATAGACAAACCAACCATTTGAACAGACAGCGCGGTATCGTAGTGAGTAGCACTGTTGCCTCATAGCAAGCAGCTCGCGGGTTGTTCCCGGCTCGGGTGCCCTTCTGCGTGGTGTTTGCGCGTTCTCTCCCCGTGTCCGCGTGGGTTTTCGCCGAGTACTCCGGTTGCTTCCCGCCGTCCAAAGACACACTGCTGCATAGGTTAATTGGCTTGCTGAGTAAATTGCCCCCCAAAAAATTGACCTGCGATGTACTGGCATCACATTCTGGGTATAGCCCCGCCTTGCGCCCTCTGTCTGCCGGAATAGGCTCCTGTCCCCTGTACAGGATAAAGCGGATGCCGATACTATGTGAACAAGCTGAATTCATGAAATGCGTTATCATAGAACACAAATACAATCAGATTGCAAAATCAAACGAATATATATCATATCCTGGCTTGCAGAAATTATGACAAGGCATATGATTGAGGATTGCTTTCCAAAGCTGTTCTTTTTGGATAGCTGTGTCAAGCGCTCGCCCTCGAGCCGGGAAAACCTACGATAGCACAAGGCGTGCGATTAGTTAAAAGCAAAATACACATTACGAAAACCATATTAAAATAAGGGACCGCTTAGGTCCGTTGAAGTTGCAGTTTATTTTTCTAAAAACTGGATTGTAAAAAAATACACATCGATGGAGGGCAGTAATTCTTTAAACATTTGATCTGGATGATTGCAGTTTTTCTGAAGTTCATCTCCATTACCTTTATCGATCTTGCTGTCAGTGGTGGCAGTGCACCACTTTAACCAAGCAACTTGGAATCGGGTTGAACGCTCATGGAGAGATGCAAACTCGATGTGCACGCAGCTTTGAGATGAACCGTGAGCTAAACAATCACCTAATGGAATGGGATGCCTAGTTGGTGACAGCATGGAGTGTTTGATGGCCCGTATATGTGAAACATTGACCATTATAATGTGTTATGTATGCGCAGGATTCTGTGTATAAATACATTCAACATAATGTTGTATCCTAATGAAAGGTTCATGAGTAAACGTCTGAATTGCTACATGTTTACGTAAGGTATTATTTGGTCATTAGCTGTAAACCGCTGCATAAATGCCTCCCTAAAATGTTCTCCGTTTCTGAACATTTTGTAATCCAAAAATCCACCAATCTCCCACGAAAAGTTCATCTTGCTTCAGGTCGTCCTCTCTTTTGGCTGCCACGCCACAGTAAATATTGACAATCAGCCTTTCAAGCAACGTCCTCTGCCTAAGCATGTTTTTCTTAGGCCAATGTCTATGTGTACGTCCTCTAAACCAGGTGTTTCTATCTCGTGAGTATATTTTCAAGCATATTAACGAAGATGAGGCACACGTTTCACATTTTGTTCTATTTTTTTACATCAGTGTCCATGGTTTCATAACAACGACTGTGCGCCATTTGCATACTAAAACTTAATACTGGGGCGGCACGGTGGCACAATGGGTAGCGCTGTCGCCTCACAGCAAGAAGGCCCCAGGTTCGAATCTCGGCTCGGGTGCCTTTCTGTGTGGAGTTTGCATGTTCTCTCCCCGTGTCCGCGTTGGTTTTCGCCGAGCACTCCGTTTTCCTCCCACAGTCCAAAAACATGCTGCTGCATAGGTTAATTGGCTTGCAGACTAAATTGCCCGCAGTGCCCGGTAATGGACTGGCGTCCCATCGAGGGTATATCCCTGCCTTACGCTGTGTCTGCCGGGATAGGCTCCGGCTCACCGCGACCCTGTACAGGACTAAGCGGTTTCTGACAATGAAATGAAATATGACCTACTACCGACATTTTAATAATGGGGGTGGTCAAAATGTTGTAAACTACAACGGAAATACCAAATATGTTTGATATTGCAGCTTACAGCTGACAAAAAAAACTACAATAATCAAACTGCCAGTCGTCAAATGTTGTTGGGAGAGAACGATAAACGGAAAGGAATGTACGAGGACGCTGACAGTGCATGACAAAGCATCGTGTGCACAAAAGACGGGCTGCAGCACCTCATCTGGCCAGAATGACGTTTTTAAAGTTGGCACGAGGTCTGGGTGCTCTCTGATTGCAGTGAATGAAGAAAACTTCGGGCGGCACGGTGGCTCAGTGCGTAGCGCTGTCGCCTCACAACAAGAAGTTCCCAGGATCGAATCTCGGCTCGGGTGCCTTTCTGTGTGGAGTTTGCATGTTCTCCCCGTGTCTATGTGGGGTTTCGCCAGGCACTCCCTTTTCCTCCCACAGTCCAAAAAATATGCTACTGTGTAGGTTAATTGACTTGCAGACTAAATTGCCCTCAGTGCCCGATGATGGACTGGCGTCCCATCGTGGGTATATCCATGCCTTGCGCCCTGTGTCTGTACAGGATTAAGCGGTTCTGACAATGAGATAAGGAAACCGCAAGATCAAGCATGATGGTTTTAGAAAACTGCCGATTCACAGTTGAACAACACCTTGAGCATTATTGTGGTATCAGTAGAAGTTTGAACGATCGCCCGAGAATTGAAAAAAGTCTGGGAATTGTAATCAGTGTGCTCTGCAAGCAATGAAATCAAGGAAAAGAACTTTCATAAAGTTTTAAACTACACCCTTAACAGTATGACAATGCGTCAGTATTGCAACAGAGAATGTGTCATGTAGGCTATAGGTACTTTCTGCCAGTGTACACATGTAACGAGTAGAAAAGGTTTTTACCATTTCTGGCAATTATACAGGTGTAAAGATCTTATAATACCAAAAAAGACACCTTTCACAAAGTGTCGAGTTTACAAAAGCCACACATATTTGTGGCAAAATATGCAAACAGGAAGCTTTGATAGTATATGCATATTCCTTCAAACTAATTGGCCTACACCAGACATGGCTTTCTTTGGAGCTTGTCAGTGTTAGCCAGATGTTGCCAAAAGGCAGTCAGCTCAGCGCAATGCAATATCAATGCTAAGTAGCTTAGGTCGAGCTGTTTAAGCTGTGGGTACACTTTGCCAGAAATGGTAAAAACTTTTTCTACTCGTTACAACGCGTCATGTACTTTATGAATCTTAGGATCAAGCGACTTTTGCATCCTCGTGTATTTTCGGCTCGGGTGCCTTTCTGTGTGGAGTTTGCATGCTCTCCCCGTGTCCGCGTGGGTTTTCGCCGGGTACTCCGGTTTCCTCCCACAGTCCAAAAGCATGCTCCTGGATAGGTTGATTGGCTCGCAGACTAAAATTGTCCCGCAATGCCCGGCGATGGACTGGCGTCCCGTCGTCGGGTGTATTCCTGCCTTACGCCCTGTGTTTCCAGGATAGGCTCTGGCTCACCGTGACCCTATATAGGATTAAGCGGTTTCAGATAATGAGATGAGATGAGTGTATTTTCAGGTCTCCGCTAGCTTGATAAATATCACGTTCACACCGAAATTACAGTTGTTAACCATGTAAAGTTTAACCTTTCAAAATATATACTGTACCATGTATAATAAACCTGTATATGTTTCGGTTGTTAAAAAAACAGATTATATTAATACTTATTACATCTGGAATTTAGTGCAAGTGAACACGTTGCATTAGTGAAGTAGATTCTAATAACTACCAAATTCACCTACGATGTTGGGAATATAAATTAGGTTAATGCATTTATTTGAACAACAATTTATGACATTCTAGTTTATTAAAAACCAAATTCGTATAGTACAGCAACTATTCAGCATATTATGAACAACACGTAGATATTAATTAAGTTACAAAGATGTCAATAAAAAATACTGTTGTAGACTTAGGCAATCGTTTACATTTACATTTTAAAATATACATTGATGCAAAATGGTGCAGAAAACATTAAAGACAAAATGTCAGACCACAATGAATCACTACATTTACGTAACAAAAACACCGGATATCACATTAGACTGTAATAATTAACACTACATTTCTTCAACCAGCGATTCATAAATGCGCTTTAGTGTTGAATAATGCGGAGGAATACCAACAACACATAACTAAAAGAGGTATATACGAGAATTTCTGACGAGTGTTCGATCACATACATATGACATGAGTTCCTGTGACGCAACGACATCTGTGCACGTCACACGTGAAGTGTCTCATCTCATCTCATTGTCAGACACTGCTTAGTCCTGCACAGGGTCGCGGTGAGCCGAGCCTAACCCGGCAGACACAGGGATATATCCACGATGGGACGCCAGTCCATCACCGGACACTGTGGGCAATTTAGTCTGCAAACCAAAAAACTTAAGCAGCAGCATGTTTTTTGGACTGTTTGAGGAAACCGGAGTGCCCGGCAAAAACCCACGCGGATATGGGGAGAACATGCAAACTCCACACAGAAAGGCACCCGAGCCGAGATTCGAACCCGGGACCTTCTTGCTGTGAGGTGATAGCGCTACCCACTGGGCCACAGTGCCAAAGCAAGTATTGTTTCTTTTGGGCAATGTGGCTTCACACGTCGCCCAAAAGAAACAATACTTGCTTTAGCCTATGGACTTTAAGTCCACAGAATGTGTATACCATGCGCCATCTGCTGGTGAAACTTTAGCATTGGACATGCGTGCAATTGATTGCTTCGAAACGCTGCTCTTGCTTGCTTGCAATTGATAATACATTTTAATATTTTGTGGTTTTAAGCTAACATGCCTCTGACAAGGCAGCAGGTTCTTGGTGAGGCGGCAGCGCAGTGAGCAGCGCTACCACCTCACTAAGAACCCGGGTTCAATGTCTGGTTCAATTAGACTTTCTTTGTGGAATTTGCATGTTCTCCCGTGTCCATGTGGGTTTTGGCCGGATGATCTAGTTTCTTCCCACACTACAAAAGACGAGCTGCCTAGGTTAATTGATGCAACTCGATTATCCCCAATGTCCTGTAATGTCTCATTCTGGGAATAACCCTGCCTTGGGCCCTGTCTTGGGATAGGCTCTGACCTGCCATGACCCTCTATAGGATTAGGTGGGTACAGATAATGAAATTGAAAGTTGCAAAACAGAACACGGGGTACATTCAGATAGTCAGATTTTTTATACATAGGATATAATATTGTAATAAGTAGAACAGGTTTTTACCATTTCTGGCAATGATACAGGTGTTTAGATCTTAAAACACCAAAATACACATTTCTTAATGTGTTTGGTTTGCAAAAGCCACACATACTTGTGGCAAAATATGCAAACAAGAAGCTTTGATGGCAAAATATGTTTGCAAATATGTTTGCATATTTTGCCACAAGTTTGTGTGGCTTTTGCAAACTAGACACATTATGAAATGTAATGATGTAGGTTTTCACGGCTCGATGCATGATGATTGCTTCGA
>JAZEWT010000003.1:28035015-28045573 GCA_036362905.1 Mordacia mordax | reverse complement strand
GTCCCTTTGCCCAAGCGTTACCAAGTTATAAAATCGTTACGGTGCTGTTGGGCGATACGTTAGCGGTGTCTTTTGAGGATCCATGGCGAACAGCTAAGGGGTAGCTTCATTCATGGCGTTTGTGGTCACGTACGGACCTCTCAGGACCTCTAGTGGTTCTTGTGTAAACAATGGGTGTCAGGGCGGATGTACGATGACATAGAAACGACTTTGAAATTTATGCCAGGGGTAATCATGCATCAGGGCCAGTTCTCAAGAGTAAGAGTCGTGGAGGTTGTCGTAGGGACTTTACCCTGGCGGTGTTTGTGGTAATGGTTATGGGTACGTGGGAACAGTTTCGATAGTTGGGAGGGCAAATAGCGGTCCTCCGATGGCCCCTTGTACCAAACACAGAGCTTAGGTCTTTATATATTGTGAAACGTATATAACGTAGCTTGTATGTATAATTGTGCTCTGTATTGATGTCGGAGGATTTATCGTTCCGAGGGAGGGATGATGGGCTGATAGTCCATCTTCGATCTAGATTCACAATTAAACGCCTCCAGAGCTAGTCGAGTTGCTTTAGTGCCACCAGGCCGAAGTGAATGTGGATATAATTAGTTTGTTAATGTCACTGTGAATGACACTGTGATTGTACAGCTGGCCTTTAATTCGTACAGAATAGTAATGATCCCGTTTTCAAACGTTTGTATTGAAATGTTTACTCCTCATTGATTTGCGTATTGCTATTACGCACGTGTTCACCGGTTAATTTAATTTATTATGATTAATTCTTATTACTTTAGCACGGCATGCCGTGGGTTTTACCCAACGGGGGGGTGTCGGTGAATATTTGTGCGTGGGGTGCGGGGGGGGCATTTTGGTGCTTTTTGGGGAAGTACCGATTTACGCCCTCTATAGATCACTGCGTATTGTATTGCGTGACTAACGCTAAATATGTAAACTTTGCACGAGTGTGGTCAGGTGCTTTTTTTTCCATTTAAAGCAATTTAATGCTGCAAATACCGTACATAAATAAAATGCCTGATTCACAGTCATAATACATTCGAATCTCAAGGTGCCGTGTTATACATCCATTCACAATAGCTCACTGGGTAATTTATACTACAATAAACATGTGAACACGAGCGAAATAACTGCCGTGTGTTGCAACGGCGAGATAGTGACGGCACATTTACTTGGCGACATGCAAGTTCCAAAAAAACACATTGCTGATCGCAGTTATCTCGTTGTGCCATTCTCTCCGCAATTGTGTGCAGCGCTTTGTAGTCCTCGGGTGATAGGCACTCGAGAAATACAATTTTTTATCATTATACGATGTTACATTTAACCATTTCCCAATGTATGTATTATAAAGGCTGATAATTTAGGATTTTAACATTTTTTTAAAGTCAGATCATATTTTACACGTTCTGCAACAACGTGTATTTTTTTTTAAACACTCATTTTTTTTGTTGCTGATTATTTGTTCTAATGTCGTTGTTGTTGACGTGTTCTCTCCACAGCTCAGATTTGTAACAAAAAATGTTCTTGTTATGCCGTTCATGTCGTTGCTTACATGCCGTTCTCTTCACAGCTCTGTGCAGCGTTTTGTGACCATCGGGTGAAAAGTGCTGTAATAGTGCAATTATATATTTTGACAGGTAGTGTACACAGGTCACAACAGTGTGAAATGTCAATAACTTGCACTCTGTATTCCCTTTTTCAGCAATGAGGCCTGGCGATACAGTGGCTCGTTTGCCAACCCACCCACGTTTTGGAGAGTTGTCTTCAAAGGCTTCAAGTATGGCTTTGCAGCATTTGCTGTGGCCCTGGCTGTCGAGTACACCGTCTTTCCATCCAAAAATGGAGGACATCACTAACTCATCACCAGCGACACATGCACAAAGATAATATTGAGCACTGTACCATACTGAAATTCAACCGAGCTGTTAACATAATAGTTCCCCAGAATTGTGAAATAAAATGATACCGTCACTTTATAGTGTATTGTGCATTCTTTTCAGGTTTGCATTACCTTTTTTTTCATAAGCCAGGAATGGGACATTTCTACATAGGTAACCAATTATGCAAGTTTATTCACTTCTACATTCACAAAGCTTTAATTTCCAACAAATTAGTTACAGAATATACATACAAGCTTAATCTTTCCCAAACAGTAGTGTATTTAGAGTTATTTAAAATTATTTTAAAGTTTGTTAAAGGTGTACTTTTATTGCAAAGGAGACGTTAGTAATCTAAATTAAGGGGTTTTACCAATTTGAAATTCCAATATAGTAACCATCCACAAATCATTAATAACTAATCAATACCAACAGCTAGACATAGTCTAAATAATTATCTTGCACATAAAATTTACTAATTATTGTAAACATTGAATGCCAAAATACGTTATTAGATTTTTAGGTTAAGCATAAACACTGACTAATCGAAACCCCAAAGTGCTTCTGAAAAATGCACAATAAATACGTAAAATCTGATATGAAACTGTGTTCACAAACAACTGCTTGCCTGTTACAATCCAGTAAAGCATGTATATTATGCATTGCTTATAGTGCGACAACCCAAATCCGTAAACAAAAAGGAATGGATAATTTCTATACAGTGCATCAAAACAGTTACATTCAGTGCATTTAAAACATAGTATTGTGATTGCATTACTTCTTAATTCCTTTACACATTCAATATTAGCACGATCTGGAACAGAATTGTAATTACATTAAACGAATACTCTCCTCTTAGGTTAATTTCAAAATCTATGTTGAAACACTGACAAAAAAACAACGTACAAAGGTGAGGACTTTTATGAAGAAAAAAAATGCTTTGGGAATGTTTAGAGAGTTTTTGTATACGATGTATAATGCTGGAGCAATACAATATTAACAACACAATACCCAATTACTATCAATATACACCACAACTGACTTAAGGCTTACACGTGGAAGACCAATAATGAGAGCAGGTAAATTTACACTTTGTGTACCTGATTTCCAAGAATAACCTCTTGAGATGAGTCTCATCACTTGAAAACGATTACTATACTAAAACTCTAAATAGCGTAATTGGAATAAAAATCATTCAACTATGGCACCTTACTAAGCCAATGTGAACATTTCAATGTGGCAAGATCTGGCAATATACAAGCAACTAATGATGCTACAAAGAGGTAGAGATTGAGGCTGATTGAAAACACAACTTAAAAATGAAGAATTCTGCACCTTAATAGAACTCAAGTTTAAAAACCAAAGCCACCGCTACTTATCACAGACAAACCACAATAAGATTTAGAATTAAAGGATCCAGTAGGCTGGACATAACTGCACCATGGAGTTACTCTGACACTGATGTACAATATTTATAGTCAATGTCCCATCTGGTCTGATGAAACCAGGTGAATACACTTTTGTTAGTGGCAGAGCAATAACGGTTAGGCAGGAGGATGCCTCAGTTTAGATACAATAAAAACCACTAATATTACATTAACTAAACTATTCAACTTAAGTAATGAGATGTGCATTCAAACTTGGTGAGCGGGCTTGTTGGTTGAGCTGGTGGGTGGGAGAAAACTCTACGAGTTCTAAACTCACATCCTGGAGGCTGCTGGCAGACAGAAGCCCTACATTCTCAGTGTTCATTTCGCTGCTATTTTCCTGCAAGTCGTCGGTAGCCCTCAGCAGCGGATCAGAAACATTGGCGCCACTTAAATGATGCTCACAGGAATGGATGGCAGCAGATTCTGAACTCATCAAACTCAATTCGCTTGGCTTTAGTGTGGACATGCTGTTATTCAGGTTCACATGCTGGGTTTCTGTATCTGCTATCGCCGAGATGCTTTCTTGTTGCAAGTAACTGGTCTCAGTAGCTGCCTCACTGGCCTCTGACTTTGAATGGGGAGAGGAGGACCCGTGGCCTGCCAATGGAGCAAAAAACTTCCTGGTTTGGCCTGCTGTTGCTGAAAGGCTTAGCAAGGGTAAATGCTCATCTTTTTCACCAAAACCTTTAAAGTGTGAAATAGAATCTGCTACTAAATCTGTAATGGCTGGCTTCGTCTCATGCCGGGAGGCCAGGGGTGAATTTTTCATTTTACCCTTGCTACCTTTTTCTCCCCGGCCTACCCAATTACTCACTATTTCTACTTTCCGTGTGCTTGATTTTTGAGTAGATGATTTGGTTGTGCTGGCCGAAGCGGAATGGCTGGAAGTTGACGCCAGTGAAGAAAATCCTTCATCAGCCTCTACAACCTGCAGGCTGTCTTCTGTAGATTGCTCCTCCAGCACTGTACACACAACCGTTTGGGAATATGAATGAAATATTAAGTATACCGTTCTTTGCGTGCAAACTAATATATAGTCAAACAAAAATATATACATTAAGGACAATATAACAATGTCATAGGCAATGCCGGGCAATTTTTGGCAAAAAATGCAATTAAAAAATAATTACGATATATCCAGTTACAATTTCACCCAAAATTGATGATAAAAACTGTCTTGGTCAGCTGATAAATATATAAGACTAGCGCAAACAATGGTGATGACAAATTCCTGACCATCCTTCCGCCAGCGATGACGGCGTATGGACGCGCTGGTGACGGCGCCACGAGACAGCCTGCGGAATGTCGGCGTGACGTCCACTTGTATGCACTGCTGTCCCTGATGAATAGTTTCAGGCGTGCTGTTCTTTAGCGAGCTACGCATTGCATTTCCCACCTAAAGATGGGCGAAAGAAAAAAAAACAATTAAATGGTGCAAGTATTTTGCAATGGTGAGTTCGTTGAATATTGTCGTGAGGGCTCACCAGCAATGGCTCTGTATAGAGCTCCAGCTGAGCTCTATACAATACATCCTCCAGGGCTTCCTGTCCCAGCTCCCATTGTCCATTATATCTGCAAAACCATCAGTCAATGTACCCACACCATTCTGCATAAAATGAGGAGCATGTCACCTTCAGTAATGATACACCTATAAAAAACGTATTATATAGTGCTAAGTGACTGTAGTGTGACGTACATAGAATAGTAGACGCCTGTTAATAGATCAACAATGAACTCTGGGGAGAGTGATATCTTGGTACGATGCTCCCGCCACCTTTTCTTTTGCCGTGGGAAGCCACTCACGCACACCCTAAGCAGAGAAGAGAAGCCCACAATCCCACACTCAATTCAACATGGTAAAAATACATTGTTTACTTAGCTTATATATTTAGCAGCCATGCGACAAACTACCAGAATAATGCAATACCTTACCGAGAACACATGTGGCACAGGGCTTGGTGGGAAGATGGAGGCATGTGAGCAATGGCCGCATTGTAGCAGAGCATCAGGAAACTCAGAACCTCAAACCTGATGACACAAATATGGCAAAAACTATTCTTTGAGATTAGAAAACCCAAAGCAGCACCTGCAATTAATTATCCTTCATGAGCTCATATGTGCTCACATGCATCGTGACCTTGAATGTGACTGCTGGTGTTTCACCTGTTTTGAGCTGTGAAAGCTTCCCTCTGGGGTAAAGGACCAGCATACGCAACCCTTACTGCCTCTCTTCCAGATAATACAGCTTCCATCATTGCCATAGAGCCCAAACTTCCGGGCTAAATGCAGAAACATCAGCGACACAACAAGCATAATGAAATCATGACCAAACCACTATGGTTAATGTTTACTATACATACTGTTTTATAAAAAAAAAATTTGCACCAGGCTCACCTCATGGTAAAGAGAAGGTTTGGCGAGTGTGGGAATGGTGAAGGCCAGCACCTTGCTGTTTCCATCAGCTTCCACAACCTCCTGAATAAGGCAGAATGAAAACAATATCCAATTAGAATGAATACAATAAATGCCTTGTATCATTCTATTGACTTCAAATTTTTGGAGCAGATTAATATACCACGTGCAACACTAAAGTGGCAATGGACAGCTATTTCCATCTTATAAAGTACATGTGCATTAGTACATATGTACCATTACACATAGGGTACATATGTACCATATGTGTAATGCCGTTTCTCGAATACAGGGAACAAATCATAATACATAAGCATTCTAATGTTTACCAGCAGCTGTCCTATTCACATGCATATAATTTATGCATAGCTCAACAATAAACCTCAAACTATGACCTACTTCATGAACGTCAGTGCAGGTTGATGAAGGCGTAAAGTACAGCACCGCCCTCTGCTGCTTAATATGCAGTACTAATGGCATATACAACAGTTTCAACTACAATGTGAAGATGGACCCCTCGGGGTTAGCGGTACACACATTGGTAATATGATGACCTCTCCTTTGCCTTCACAGAGCTGTACCATTTGAACTTTGTGGCTGACTTTGTTGTTTTGGACCCCATAATTATGTCTACGGCTCTCTGGAGGTCTTAGAAAATAAATCGTTCATCAGCACACCAGCGCGCACATACAATTTCTGGAACTGCGTTAGAATAGTGACTGGTTCAGTCACTTGTGCACACGTTCACAAAACCCATGTGCGCACAGCACGACCCCTCACCAGGTTGTAAAGACCTAATAGCAGGGCGTCCACACAGCCGTGGCTTTGCACACGTAGGCCATAAGGTGCACTGCCCGCCAGGTACCGGCTGATGAGCGCCGGTAAGAACTGCAGGGCAAAATGGCGCAGACGGGCCTCACCACTGCGCACAAACTCGAACAACTGATGGCACACGGGCTCCAGCAGCTGGAAAAGGAGCAAAATGAGATGGGAAAATATTTATTCTTCAGTTCAAATTAAGCAATGCTGGTTAAGTCACTCCTTTTTGAATAACGCATAGTGTAAATTATAAAATTAATTTCACATGTTAAAGTTTGACATTTAGTTTAATACTAAACATGTTTGCTCAAATTAGCAAGTGGGTAGTCCTCATCTCTGTTGGCAGTCAGCAGGGTAATTCTGCAAATTCATTTGGTATTCATGCCATGACGTTACTTTAAAATCTGTCAGAATTCTGGGTAAAAATAGAGCTCGCTAAAAGAGTTCTGGTTTTCATTTTGTAAAATTATTTCCATACCATTATACACATGACTAAGTGGGCAAAAAATAAGTAACTATCTTTTGATTAAAAGGATAATTTTAAAATTATTGTTTGCAGTGCACTCTTTGCTCCATCATACTTCGCTGTTCAGTGCTCCGATGACTTTGTAAAGCGCAGACACGAGAGCTGTTTTCTGATGAACTGTCACTGCATAGCTTGAGATTGAGGATTCTGGTAGAGCCTGTAGACACATTCAAGAAGCAGATGTCACTTGCTTTAAAATAACCTTTTGAAAATTACAGCAATCAACATTTTTAACCACTACATCCAATATCAGAACACTTGGATAACATGTTCAAGCAAGATATTCCCACGCTTATTTTCTCACATATCCCATTAATGTACAAGCTAAAGCTGTTACAAATAAATGTTTTAAGACCTACATTGCTTATAAACAACAAAGTGTGTGTGTATTTTTTAAATAAAGTGACAGGTTTCAAGACCCCTTTCTTTAAATGTAACATAAATACTTGTGATCTATTGGATTTCAGACGTGACCACCCCTGCCCAGCATACCAATTAAAGGAACATCTTGCTTCTCTTATTTTACCAAACCACTGTAATCTAGAATAAAAGAAAGTTACAGCCCTTTAAAATTACATCCTTTGTTGTTAGTTTGCAAAGACACGTAGGCACACACGTATGTAAATACAGCTTTGTACCTTGAACTCTGAAAGCCAATCTTCCACAACACCCTTGTCCATGGTTCGTTTTTTTCAAAAGCCACAGGTCTATCCTCAAAAAAACAATGGCAGGAAAGATTAACAAAGAATGCATGTTTGTCGTTCCCTAAAATATGACCAATGTGAAATGTGTGGCAATCGTGTATGTGCAATACAAAGATGCATGGTGCACAACACTGATTACAGGATGACATAGTAAGTGTAACCGCTGATGCAGTGTCTAATTTGGTGATCTGTCCACTTGTATATTTTACATTGTCAAGTAAATATCAGAACTTGTTAAGCAAGTTCAAATATTTTACGTCCGCGGGCAATAATGTAAATCTAACCCCAGTTTGCCCACTCAATACACAATATTCCAGATGGCTTTCAATGTCCTTTCCAGGTGATGAAAAGAAAAACCCAAGTCTTACATAATTGTTAGGGGTTTTTTTTACATATATGGTTCACAATAAGCAAACATTAATTGCCAATTTATGTCTTAAAAGCCACAACATTTGTATAAAAATCCGAATTAACTGGACATAACGTTCCATGAAATACTATCTAGGGACCTCATGGTGTAAAAATCTACCCAATATCCGCATAAGATAATTTAATCACTAACTCCTTTACGTACAAGCTTCATATATTGTCTGCCGCTGCTGTTATTCTCGAACATCAGCCATCATCCGTTCTAGCGACATGTAATATCCAACTTCCCTTTTCTTAAGAGGTTCAATTGTGTGTTGAACCTACGTATGTTACCTGCTATGTTATTGTTCCTCAACGTAATTCTTAGCGTACAACTTGTCATGCTTCTTCAAACACATCTCAGTTTGTTCCACTACCTTCTTAATTACCATGTCTGAGCCATATCACAAATGATACAATGCAGAGATTAAACAACAACTGATAAAAGGTCTAACAAATGGGTCAGTGGTGGCACAGTGATTGACTTTATGCTAGGGACCCAGCAAGTGGAGTTCAATTCTCAACCAGTGCTAATATCAGTAGCGAATGACAGCTAAACCGCAGTGTGCCCTCCCTTTATCTACCAACACCGACCTGCAAGGTGGAGTATGGTCAGTTCGAATGAAAATGATTTTGCTTGTAAGGTTGAAAAATAATGACTGTGCTGTGACTATTACTAATCCACACTGCATATATTTTCTTCCAACTGAACTAATACAACACAAACACCTATCTAAATGTACAGTTTCCATTACTCCAGTGTTATTCATTTCAGAGCAGCTTAACCAACTTAATACAGCAAGCATTAAGCCTTTAATCCAACAACAGTAGTATCTACCCCTGCACACATAAATTGTGAATTATTTCCAAACGGATGGCTCGTTATTTAGATTGGAATCACCTAAATAACACTTTCATTGATTAAAAGTATAGCACCCTGCAATAGAAATGAAAAGAAATGTGACACTTTTAAAATGTAATATAGTCTGCCACGAGGTGAATCATTCTGCGGTGTTGGCAAAGTCTGGGGCAGGGTTAAATGGTCTACTTAAGTCATTCTACCCCAACATTTTAGAGATCTGTCATCTATCTAAGGTAAACGAAATTGTCAAAAAATTATTGGCTTGATTATTAATATTAGTAAAAGATATATTTGACAAAAACGCTGAAAAGATCTTGTATAAATACAGTTTTTAAAACTGTAATTATTCTTTGAGAAGATTGGCCCCTGCCATCAGAAAGTGGATTTTCCCACCAGTGGGTGAGGGCCAACAAAAAAGGAACAATCATGAACATAATTGGAAGTTAGACTATTCTATTTTAATTGCTTCGAAAAGTTGCTCTCTCCACCTCACGACGTTTCGCCTCACGTTAGAGCCATCCTCAGGCATCATTACAATTCTATTTTACGGTTGAAATTTACATTCTTCTGCATGCAGCCTGACGTATTTTAAGCAGATTTCATCCTCAGATATTAATACCTGTGTACTTTTCTCTAAGCACCTAGCACTACGTTGTCCACCTGCTGTCCATACGTTCAGGTAAAAGTCAAAACTGCATTACACAATGTTGCTTGTGTTAAATGGTTAACGGCACCTTCTAACTACTTACTATAGAAAATGCTTTGTAATGTTTGAGCCAGGAATATAAATTCACATTACTTAATGTAGTTATATAATGTGATTTACTATCCACACTGTGCTTATCAACATTATCGTTAGACTGTGCACTGCACCCTTTACACTGAAGCAATTAGTTAAGAAGGCAGATGCTGCCCCTTTCTTATTTCCTTAAACTACCATATTTCAGCAACACCAGCACCTTGGCATTTTCATGAAATGTGTTTTTCCATTACTTTTATGATGTGCTGTCACGTACGCAAGCAGTTGCTTACTTTGTGTACAGTAATTCATAAGAGTCAATGTTGAAAATGTGTATAATTACCAATAAGGCCATTGGATATGGCATGGATTTGGGATCGTGTTAAGGTTAAAAGGCATATTTCATATATGGAACGGTAAATATCTGCAACATTTCAAGTGCTTTCCACCAGCAAGACTGAAGCTCCTTCAAAAAAACACACGATTTGCAGGCATAACAACACAGTATAGGACTGCATGAATACAATCTAGTTAATGCATACAAATGAAATGTAAGTACGATAACAATGACTATATGTGCACTAAAGTTTAAGTAATCCTTCATTTTGTGTGGCCTATTAAAACTTTATGCAAGAGGTACTGTTACCCCGTCAATTAAGAAAATTAAACTTTCCCTTTAAACTGTGACGGTAAGCAAATAGTGCTGTTAGTAAACATTTAAAGTGTTGTCAAAATTTACACATTTACCACAATGAGAGTAAACCAACGTAATGTA
>JAZEWT010000003.1:27992359-28011914 GCA_036362905.1 Mordacia mordax | reverse complement strand
ACATCAACAAGGTGATGAAGGTGGCCTATTATCATCTCAGAAACATAGTCTAATGCTGAGAATCTAATACCCATCTTTATCTCTTCACGAATCGATTATTGCAATGCACTGTTCCCTGATACCCCTGCCTACCTGATCAATCGTCTCCAACGTGTGCAGAATGCAGCTGTTAGTCCTCACTCGCACACCCATCCACAATCACATATCCCCAGTACTGATGTCTCTTCACTGGTTACCGGTTAAATACAGGATTAAATTCAAGATTCTCCTTCTCACCTACAAGGTGCTCACTGGCGCTGCTTCAACATACATTAGTGACCGACTTCAGGCACCCTCAACACGACAACTTTGATCCTCCAATACAGGCTTGCCGCATGTGCTCAGATCGCAACTCCATTCGATGGGTGACAAAGCCTTCTCGAATGCCCTTCCATTGAAGATTCGATCAGCTGAGTCTCTGGGCATCTTCAAATCTCATCGCAACTCACTTGTTCCCTAAGGCTTTCAAGCCCTCTGGCTAGAACTGTTGATGCGACTCAATGTTGTTTTTTCGGGATGATGGCTTTCTGCCGACCTGCGCCTGCTCGGGAACATTTATTCCTTCCTTGTTTGTTAAAGAATTATATTTTTTTTCAAACTGCTCTGATGTTGTTGATATGCCGTTTTCTCCACAGCTCAGATTTGTAAAAAAAAAAAACAAGAAACGTTTTAGCTGATTTTCCGTTATGTCCTTATTGTTGACGTGCCTTTCTCTCCGCAGCTGTGCAGTGCTTTGTGACACTCGGGTGAAAAGCGCTCTATAAATTATATTATTAGTAACCCAGATATTTTACAGATACTCGCATGCCTTAACTTCCTGTCTTGACGCCTTTTCGTTATCAAAAATTTAATTGGAATCCTGAAACTGACATTCTGCTCTAAAACCCATGATTACGGTTGCTGCCCTGATTTTTCACAGGACCCTTTTGGGGAGAAGCGTGGCCACTTTGACTACCAGGGCTTGCTGGTGCGACTGCAGGCAGTGCGGCAGCGGCTGCACAGCCAGCTGGAGGAGAAGCTTTCCGATCCCGACTCGGACTCCAGCACAAGCAGCGCGGGCACGGAAAGCGAAGCTCGCAGCGTGTCCTAACCTGAGCTTTGGGCCACACTCACCATCTGCTTCACAGTGTGCAGTCCCGCACCTCCAGGGTTTTGGCTTGAAAAGCAAGGACATCGGAAAACTGTACTGATGCTAGGCAGAGACAACTGATTAAAAAAGGAAAAGCATGGTTTCATATTGTTTCCTTAGTGTTAACCTGCATTTTGTTGGCTTTGAAAATCGAAACTCTGGACACGTGTTGGCGTGTGCCCAGAGCATTTGCTTTGGGACAAGTCGCGCACTGAACCAACTGCATTCCCAACCCAAGCAGCGCCGAAGCTCCTACAATTCAACCTACCGCACATTATATAAAGGTGTCAGCATATTAATTATGCATCTCTTTACCATTGTTGCAATAATTTCAAAAGTGTTGAAGTCCGGGTCCACCATTTATAGATGTGTAAATGAAAATTCTGTACTACATGGAGTATCCTATGAATGTAATCTACATTATTTAATGACAATTAGATGTAATGTTTTAGCGGAGCCAACAGCAAGACATGCACTAGACTGACCCCGTGGTCATGCACATACCAAGTTTGCAATTAATCCTGTACATCTTGGAAAGGAGCTTTAAAGGGGAAATGTCAATAATGTCAATCACTGAAGCAGCTGTACACTTTGAAACCACTCTACATTTGCATAAGAGAGCCCCACGTGACACCTATAATTAACCCTGCACGTTTTTTTCAAACAACCATAGCTTGGGTGTTGTACAAACTATAAGATGGTGCACTTGCAACATAATTGTATACGTCATGGTGAAAATACATTTATATGGTCTGTATATGCTGCCATGGTTCTTTTAGACCATAGACGACATCATTTGTATTAGTATGCAAGTCAAAGTAAACCTCTGATAATTATCTGCACGTGTGAACACGTGTTTATAATTTCATCGTTCATAGATGGTGTGACAGCTTTTTGAAAATTAAAGACTTTTGCAGTGCTTTAAGTTCTCTAGGCTTGTTCATTTGCACTGCTAGTAATGATTAAAAGTCCTGAATAAATTGGCTTGTGCAAGGCTGTAAAAAAATTGCAGCATAGCCTTGCACAACTGGGAGAAAGGTCAATGCAAATATTGTAAATATTGTATTTTCTTGTGTAGTCTTAAAAACTTCAAATTAATATTAACAAAATGTATGCATGTTTCAAGCTTTTGCAGCCCCCTTAAATGCAAGACTGACATGGAGACTGGCTTCCTGATCATTTAATGTGCGTGTAATTTTCTGATCACGTTCACTGTAACACTGCGTAATGTACAAATCCCACTCGTGTCATCGCGCGATCATTTTCATGTCCTGGGCTGTAACCATAAAAGATTTGCTTTTTGCAACGATAGCTGTTTGAGACAGTAGGCTATGGTATATGGTAAATCGTTATCAAAGAAAGTCACTTAAAAGCAAAACAATTTAGCTCAATTATCGCAATTTATTTCTAATGAAAAACATAATTGGTAACCTTTTTTCCAGTATGCAGATGAAAGTGAGAGACACCTTTACACTTCCTGGCAATAATATAGGTTCAAACATGCTTGTGATGTGTCCACAATTTTATGTATTTAATGCAGTCTTGATGGCTTGTAAAAGTTGTTTTTGTTCAAACACCTGTAATGTTGAACAAAAGTATTATTTTCTCCTTAAATGTGTGGTACATTTAGGGCGATCATTTCAAGTATGCCTTCAGGAATTGAAAATAACCTTATATGCTCTCGGTGGCAACTTTCCCAGATTCTACGTAATCGTAAAATGTATTGACTGAAAGCATTTGGCCCGTATTTCTTAATCGTTCATTTTAACCTATTCACTGATCCATCCTAATGTAGATATATAACCATGCATTTGCATGTTTGTGTTAGATGCAAGCTTTATGGAAGGGTGGATCATGAAGATAAAATTGGCTTTGAAAAGCTGAGTGCAGTTTAAATCAATTTTAGAATTTAAGTTAACGTTTGGGCAGTCATGTCCAATACAGTATGTAACAAAAGTACACAAAACCCTTGACAAATTGGAACAGACGTAAGACCTGCAATTCTAAGCAAATAACGTGCGGGTAATCCTTTAACCTTTCTATTAGCACTATTTTGGATCTTGTTTGGTAACCACAGTTGGAGACTTGTCATGATAATTGTATTTATAGTGCTTTCCACCCGCGGGTCACAAAGTGCTGCACACAGCTGCGGAGAGAACGACACGTCAATAACGACAAAGTAAATCAGCAACAATAACTTTTTTGACCCATCAACTTGAATGTTTAATGTAAAAAAAGAGAATGCTGCATATTATGCATCATATACCAAGTGAACCAGAACTTTAGAACATACCATGGCAGGGAACTTAAAGATGAAGATGCTATTATTTGCAATCATTTGTTCATAATTCTAGCCCAGCTGTTCTCCAGCAGTTGACGAATGATTGAGCCAAAGGTGAATAATAATCAAAATTCTCTATGAACTTGCAGTGGAAGACTAAAGAGTGTTAACAAAGCAACATACAAAATATATTGTACAGAAATTTGTTTAACTGAATCAGCCATAATAAACACGCACTGATATGGAATATAAATCTCGTGTCAAAATGATGTACATGTGCAGGCAATGGCAGCTGCCTTTATTCACTAGCAGTTCCATAAAAGGTGCAAAACCATAGTTTCTTAACTTTCATATCATTGTCAGAACTGCTTAATCCTGTTCAGGGTCGCGGTGAGCCAGAGCCTATCCCGGCAGACACAGGGCGCAAGGCAAGGATATAACCACGATGGGACGCTAGTCCATTACCAGGTATTGCGGGCAATTTAGTCTGCAAGCCAATTAACCTATACAGCAGCATGTTTTTTGGACTGTGGGAGGAAACCCACGCGGACACGGGGAGAGAACATGCAAACTCCACACAGAAAAGCACCCGAGCCGAGATTCGAACCCGGGACCTTCTTGCTGTGAAGCGACAGCGCTACTCACTGGGCCACCGTGCCGCCCTAGTTTCTACACTGAACAGTTTCTTAACTGTTCAGTGTAAAAAGCTTCAGAGCATGCACGGTGCATTACTGGCTAACTTCCTCAGGACTGATGTCTTGGTTGCACAAGTCGGTGATGAGGGCAGGGAACCAGTAATGTGCTCCTCCAGGTGCCTGCTGGTCTATCCAGGCCAGTCCTTCCCGCAACAAATGAGCCTGTGCAACAGTCAATGTATAGTTAGTAAATAAACATTGACTAATCGTGTTTACAAGCTGTGCGAAAAAAACCACAACGGTAAGGTGTGGATGCTGAGAACATTTTAACTCAACAGACTTGACAAGTGGCCCTTCCCAATATATATATTTATCGCTTAGAAACGCAAATGAACCAGGATTAGCATTTATGCTCTTAGTTATTAAACTCATTTAACAACAGGTGATTACTTACCAGTACGAGGTTTGTACGCTCCGTTTCCCACTTGAGAGAAGATTTAATTTCTGCAACGCTCACATAGCCCCTTTTCTGTTGAGCGGATAAAGGCAAAAACACAACCATCATAATAACATGGACTCTTTTGAGTGTAAAAAAAAAGATAATAACGATCGGGACACTCGTGCGCCACGTGTGCTGACCTCGGCGATTTGCAGCACGGTGGTGTGGTCCATATTGAGCTCTGCAGGGACAGACTGCACGAGGTAGGTCCCACCCATGGGAATCATGCAGAAGCCGTTTCCCAGCACCTTGAGCTTTTTGATGGCTCGAATAAGGTCATCTCTGTTCACAATATGGGCAGGAGAATAAAACCTCAACAGGAATGAGGTTCAAAGAGTAACCTGATTTTCATACTATATCATTCAATTTACTTCACCAGCAATGTACTTATATGGGGCGATGTACAACGGCACGCACTATAAATCGTGAAAGTGCAATGTAATTAATTCTCGTCTCATATCGTTGTCATAAACCACTAAGTCCTGTACAGGGTCGCGGTGAGCCGGAGCCTATCCCGGCAGACACAGGGCGCAAGACAGGGATATGCCCACGATGGGACGCCAGTCCATCACCAGACACTGAGGACAATTTAGTCTGCAAGTCAATTAACTTATGCCGCAGCATGTTTTTGGGACTGGGCGGAAACCGGAGTGCCCGGCGAAAACCCACGGGGAGAGAACATGCAAACTCCACTCAGAAAGGCACCCGAGCCAAGATTCGAATCCGGGACCTTCTTGCTGTGAGGCGACAGCACTACCCACTGGACCACCGTGCCGCCCGCAATTAATTGTATTCTATGCAAAGAAGCGTATGCTGGACTCCGCAGCAATTTTTTTTGCTAGTAACGCTTAGTTTGTTTGAAAGTAACCAAAAAACGTACAAGGGTCGGCATAAAAACTTGCAGTGGCGAATGTTTAGATAGGTATGCTGTAGGGCCAGAGGTAACCAAGAGGCGTTTGAGCACTCACTGACTGAGTTCCTGGGCATACTTGCCCCGGCTCTTCAGCACACGTTTGTGTAGCTCCTCCAACATCATCAGCCCTGGGGGAAATATTTAAAAATGAACTATCAAGTACATTTTTACGTTTGTAAGTTTTGTTACAAATGTTTAATTCAAAAGTAAAATGATTCACTAGCACAAGGCAAATGGTCATTGCTGCAGCCAAAGCCAAATAGTGTTAACATTTTTAATGAGACACTGGTCAATTTAAAGCTTACGTATGAATAATTATGAATGTGGTTTATAAAGTTTCAGTATAAAAATGCACGATGTTATCAGAGCAGACTAGAACCTGATCTGCTTAAGGCTACGTGTTGAGGTGCCAGCCATAAAAGCACCAGAATATTCACTGGGAAAACTCACCTCCATTCTGGTGACGAAGTGCAATGCAGACCTCCACGATCTGCACGCCCAGCTCATAGTAAAAATCTCCCACTCCGAGCATCTCCGACCAAAATCCCTTCCCAGCTGCAGATTACAAAGCACTTTCATTAACGATGCATCTGGACATGTGGCCAGGCAAGTAATGATGTGACCATGGAATGACATTGGGCACATGAAGATCACAATGAATTACCAAGTTAATGGGTGATACACAAACGTAATATCTGTTTTTAGTCAATGCTCTATGCTAATGCATTATTTTGTGTACAATATTACTTATTTGCAATAAACAGGGCCACATAATTTAGAGTGTCCTTGTCAATAAAATCTGGTAACCCAGCAGTATTTGAAATCTAAAAGATTAACACCAGCTTCATGTTTTCTTGGTCAAATAAATACTGACTTATGTTTATCTGGAATGCCAATAGGTTGTTGAACTAAAAATGTGTTTTTTGCTTTGTAAAATAAATAAGGTAATACATGCTCATTATGGGCCATATTAAATCATCAAGGGGGGTCCGATATCATGTGATGGTATGACTGCAGGTACGAACATGCAAGAGGATCAACTCCAATGGTAGCACACATGTCCTGAAACTGCACTCTGAACTGCGGGTTGCGGCGGATCTCTTGCTTGTGTTTGCTGGCAAATTCCTCCAGGTTGGTCCTAAAAGTCTCCAGCTGCTTGGACATCTGATGGGAAAGCCACACGTGCCATGGTAACAAGAATCAAACTTGCAACAAATCGCAACAGATTTTAACACTCTATTAGTCATGAAAGCATACATGGTATCAGCCTTATTTACACAGTTGCACATATATGTTTTTGTGCACAGTACAACATCGCATATCCAGTTTGTTGGGGACTAAGGTGTAAGCAGATGTTTGAAAAGCGCAGATGAGTGAAAAACTAGACAAAATAGCTGCAATCGGTGAGGGTGGTTCAGAGGTCAGGGCAGATTTGTAACAGACTTGTGCTATTTTACTGTACTTTATTGCAATTAAACAGTATATTTTACGTGTTTAGATATATAGCAAAAGTAATGTTTTAAAACTGAAATATTAATGAAAAATATATAAACCTGTGAGAGTTGATCTTCAGCCATGACATTCCCTCTTTCCTTATATCTGGCCTGTAAAAATACATAAAATTATGCTTTTATAGCATCTGCAAGCATCCACAACACAACAGAAATCAACTACTTCACTTACCATTTTGAATTGCACTTACCTTGATTATTACTACATGAACCTCACTTTAATGTTTAAAGTTCTACATTTCAAAGTGTGTGATATTGAGCATGCACTCTCTGTAAGTAGCAGACAGCCTAGGAACATTACCTCGGCCAGCTTTTTCTTGGCAATGGCCCCAGCTCCAACTCCTCTCCGATGCATTTTCACCAGCCAATGTCTGCGCAAAGTAACACACCATGAAGAAATGACACGTTACTTTAATGCATCATCAATAGCCAAGCAGCGTACGAGGCAGAGCACAGACGTCACATAAAACGCGTGGCATATGTACGCTAAACCGAGCTCAACCTGGAAAAATCACCATCCATGCTCGATGAAGGCCTGCCCGTGCCGATCGATCATGGCCCTCCAATGCCACAATCCAACGTGCCTCTGCACACGAGCCAAGAGATCTCATCACTCTCTCCCCGTTGGTCTTGGGTCTATTTTCAGCCAGCAGAAAGGGCCGTGACGATAATGGTCACATTTTTCTAGGAGGCCAGAAAATAGACGTGGAGGAGCTCAGAAACAAATGAACTCGTCTCAATCATTAGATTGCCTACAAATTCAAAGCAGGAAATGATCGCGGGCTGGTGCTATGCGAGTTATGCTTTAACACTGCCGAACACATTACAGGTCATCACCTGTACTCACCATCACCACTAAAAGCACCATCATCCTACCATCCTCCAGTAATAACATTATCACCATTTAAGCATCACCAACATCACCACCATTACCAATAACGCCACAGCTCACTCCACCAATCAATCACCACCCCTTCGACCACTCAGCTCCACCACAAATCCAACAACACTACTAACATCACCCCGGAACTACCACCAGGACATTACTAGAATTACTCGGGCGGCAGGGTGGCGCGGTGAGTAGCGCTGCGCCTTACAGGTTCGATCCCCGGCTCGGGTGCCGCCTTTCTGTGTGGAGTGTGCGTGTTCTTTGCCGGTGTCCGCGTGCGATTTCGCCGAGTACTCCGATTTCCTCCCACAGTCCATAAACATGTTGCCTAGGTTAACGGTTCTGAGACTGCAGGGCATCGGGGGCACTGACTTATGCTGCGCTTTTAACAGTTGTCCAGCGGGGAGGGGTAAACAAGTAACATTTTGAGATGTGACATCTTGAGATGCTGTCACTTGCTTGGACGACTGTTAAAAAGAGCCACATAGCTCAACGATTCTTTCGGGCTTCAATAAAAGCGGACACAATCATAATTACAGTGTTATCTCCACGACTATACTATAATAACCATCACTGTACCATTACCTCCAATGTACAATCCCCACTGCTGTACCATCATACCCACTACTGTGCCGCCACCACCACCACTACTGTGCCATCACCACGACTGTGCCATCACCACGACTGTGCCATCACCACGACTGTGCCATCACCACGACTGTACCACCACCACTACTGAACCACCACCACTATTGTGCCACTACTACTGTGCCACCACCACCATTACCGTGCCATCACCACCACTACCGTGCCAATACCACGACTGTACCACCACCACTACTGTGCCATCACCACTACTCCCACAACTACTGTATCACCACCACTACTGAACCACCACTACTCTGCCACCACTACTCTGCCATCACCACGACTGTACAACTACCACTAGTGCCGCCGCCACCACCACTACTGTACCACCACTACTGTACCATCACTACTCTACCGCCACCGCTACTGTATCACCACCACTACTATGCCACCTTCACGACTGTGCCATCATCGCGACTGTGCCATTACGACTGTACAACCACCACTACTGTACCACCACTACTGTGCCACCGCCACCACTACTGTGCCATCACCACTACTGTGCCATCACCACGACTGTACAACCACCACTACTGTACCACCACTACTGTGCCACCGCCACCACTACTGTGCCATCACCACTACTGTACCACCACCGCTACTGTACCACCACCACTCACCAACACTCCTTTGTCTGTACGGTGTTTCCAGAGTCCGCTCGTGGATCCAACCGAGGCGCGGGACACGATGGTGGTAGATGATGATGATGGTGGTGATGATGGTGGTGGTCGCTGTTGTTTATGTTTGCGAGCTCCTCCACGAACACAACGGAGGAGCGTCACTCGCCAGGACGAAATCGATTCCACAATGCTAACGAGAATGGGATCGATGCAAAGGACTCTGTTCAAGAGTCGGTTTCAATCAACGGGAAATCGGCGCTTGTAAGCATCCATTAGTCTTTAAAACAAAAAGCAAACGTCGGGCAAATGTTACCTTCGAGCAAATGATGGACACGAGCGAGGGATAACTGTGAGACTAAACACATCAGTCTTGGTTTGCGTTCGTGACCGACGAATCGCAGCAATGGAATCGCACGACGGGAAGCGCAACGCAGGACTAAGATGGCTCGAGCCTCAACACCTTGAGCGAGTTGGTAGCAGACTTCACGACGTTTTTGTTTGTTTACCATCGACTGTCGGCAGCGTACGATTACCCCGTTTCATCTCGACGAGTATCTCCCGCTTGCCAGTGAATCGCGAAGTCGCCGGGGATAGAGGGGGAGTCGCGATCCGGCGCGGCACCAAATCAAAAACCGGCGACTCCGTGAGCGCCGCCCAATCGCGAGCGGCCGTGCCGGTCACGTGGGCGCGAGGGGGGCCAATGGGCGCACGTGGAAGCGGTAAGATGTCGGGAGCCCCGCGTGCGCTGCTGAGCGCCGCGCTGGCGGCGGTGTCGCGGCGCGGGGTCCCCGGGGTCCCCGCCGGGGTCCCCTCGCTCCCCTGCCCGGTCGCCTCGGTCTCCGCGAGAACCTCTTGTCGTCGGCCCCCACCTCAGCGCCGTCTGACCTCCGGGAGATCTACGAACCGCCCCGAGGCCTACGCGACTGCCTGCGCGCCTCGACCTCTCGACCCCCGCCGGTGTTTCCTCGTCAGCCCCGCGGGGCCGAGGGTCCCCGCTGGGCCGAGGGTCCTCGCGGGCGCTGGCCTGAGGGTCCCCGCTGGGCCGAGAGTCCCCGCTGGGCTGAGCGTCCTCGCGGGCGCTGGGCTGAGGGTCCCCGCTGGGCTGAGGTTCCCCGCTGGGTTGAGTTTCCCCGCGGGCGCTGGCCTGAGGGTCCCCGCTGGGTTGAGGGTCCCCGCTGGGCCGAGGGTCCCGGAGCGCGCGTTCTCGCGTGGAGCCCGGAGCGACCAAGAGGATGACGAGGTGGAGAAGGTGACGGCCGGCGGGAAGGAGAAGAAGATGTGGAGCCCGACGGGTGGGAGCGGACAGGCGGTGACCGCTCATGGTAATGAAGTGCGGCGGCACGGTGATGTAACGACGGCGTGGGGCGACCTGGCACCAGCGGTGGTGATTATGGCCCGTTTTCAGTGTGTGTTATCACGGAGGTAAATACACGGTGAGCTTGCAAGCTCTGGTTGCGGGATTCCTGCGATACAAAGAAAACAAATCGTTCGAATTGACCAACGCATCAACTTATAAAATCGCAAAGTAAAAAAAACCCTGCTTAATCGGGCTGCAATAACCAAACAGCTATCAGTCATGTGTCAATCCACTGCTGATTGAAAGGCCTGCTCCGTGCATTGTTGGTAGCTGTTTGACCATGTGTCACCACGCTTGTCATCGCGACATGGTGACGGAAGAGCGTGCAGGACTGACTTAGCCATGGCCGAGAATCGAGCTCCGTTCGCCGAGTTCTTGGTGCAGTGCAAGAACCAATGCACCATTGCTTTCCACCCTACAGTGGTAGTTAAGATTGCCTCTACAGAGGAAAATGTATATATTTTTTTTGCGTGAGAGGTCTACACCACTGGGCTTGAGTCATTCTCCCGAAGCGTGTTGTGTTTGGGACCTGCTTTGTTTGATGTGTAATTTGGCTGGAGCGGTGCTCGAGCTGGTATTCATGTAAGCGGAGGACGACCACGCTTCAGTCAGCAGCGCATTGTGACCCTCGGGTGAAAAGCGCTCTAACATGCATTTATTATTATTGATGATTGCTTCGAAAAGCTGCTCTCTCGGGACAGCCGCGTCGATGTCTCTCTCTCCTCGCCTCGCGACGTTTCGCGTCACACGTTAGAGGCATCTTCAGGCTGTCCCGAGAGAGCAGCTTTTCGAAGCAATCATCATGCATCGAGCCGTGAAAACCTACATCATTAAACATTTATTATTATTGTTATCCTGCACAGTCAAGACTGCACTTCGTCTGCACTGACGAGGCACCTGGGTTGGGATGATGGAGATGAGGGCATTTTTAAATGTGAATACGCGTTAAGCATTACATGTTTGCACTCGGTTGGAGCCTATACACTGTGGAGCAATCATAGCTCCCTGCTGCGAAAGCGTGGCAGAGCGCTGCTGAAACTGGAGGTTTTCACCAGCAAGCATGGGTAATAGCAGCAGGAAAATGGTAAAGGAGAATAAGTTGTTACCTGGCGCGAACTGATATGATGTGGTCAGCAGAGGATAATTACAAGAAAAATAATTTTATTCGTGTTGATATGCCGTCCATGTCCTCGTTGTTGCTGACATGCCGTTCTCTCCACAGCTCTGTGCAGCGCTTTGTTACCCTCGGGTGAAAAGCGCTATAGAAGCACAATTATTATGATGATATATTCCCACGTCTGCTCCCTGCTCTGACCAATCCGCATTAATCACCATGGTGAAGTATGGTTAAAATAATTCCAACGACATGTAGGGTGTGGAGCAGCATAGTGTTTGACACAATCGCTGTGATAATTGGCAAACACTTGGCTTTGCTTGACGTGTGCGTGTGCCCTCTATTACAGGAACAGAGTTTGGCGAGGAAATGAATGAACGGCGACAACAGCCACAGTTCTCTGAGCTGGAGGCCATGCTGGATCCCAGTGCGCACGCGATGGCGAATATCGTGGGGATGCCTCTGGATGTTCTGGTCGCTGCTCTGCACCAAGAGAATGGACGCGACCTCTGTGTCATTAAAATTCCGCCCGAGCTGAACTACGTGGACTACTTCGTGGTGGTGATCGGGAGCTCAACGCGACACCTGCGTGCCATGGCCGAATACACGCACGGCTTGGTGCGGGAGTGCGAGCGAGCGATCGGAGCGGATTGGCTATCGGTGGCAGGCAGTGAAACTGGGTTACAACGGAGTGGGGGATGGGGGGGGAATGATTTCGTAGGGTGGACCCATCTCATCTCAATGTCAGAAACTGCTTAGTCCTGTACAGGGTCGCGGTGAGCTGGAGCCTATCCCGCAGACACAGGGTGCAAGGCAGGGATATACCTACGATGGGACACCAATCCATCACCGGGCACTGCGGGCAAATTCGTCTGCAAGCCAATTAACCCATGCAGCAGCATGTTTTTTGCACTGTGGGAGGAAACCGGAGTGCCCGGCGAAAACCCACGCGGACATGGGGAGAACATGTAAACTCCACATCGAAAATGGGCACCCGAGCTGAGCTCGAACCCGGGACCTTGCTTTGAGACGACAATGCTCCCCACGAGGCCACCGTGCCGCTCACTTAAGATAATTTCACATGGATAAAGCATGTTTAACATTTATTAAGCATGGTCATTGTAACAACTGAAGTTTCAGCTATGGACACTTTTTCTGCCAGTATAGAGATGTAAGAAAGGAGATGCAGTGTTAAGTTCTTAAACAAAACACCAAATAGACCCCTCAAATTATCAAGTTTGCAGAAACCACACGTTTGTGGCCAATAATGCAAACTATGCTTTAATAATGTGTGCATTGTCCTTGAGAAAGTGTCTGGTGTTTTTAAGAACTTAACACTGTTTTGTCAGAAAAATGGGTACAAGTTTTTTTTTTCTTCTTTACAACTGAAGTTTCATTTTATCAGAGAATTAGTAATTCTGTAAAGGTGAACTGTGGTGGATTTCAAGGACTAGTGTTTGATAAACGCTGTAGTTTAAATTTATTTTGAATGTTGTCTTTTTCCAACAGTACAAATATATGAAATCAACGTGTTATAAACATGTAAGGATAGAAGGCCACAACTCTGACGACTGGATTTGTATAGACTTTGGTACGTTTGAAATATTTTTATCACCTACCACTTCAATTTTTTGCAGAAATATTGTGTACAACAGTGTTTATACTTAAAATGAGCTATGGCTTACAGTGGTCTGTGTGTGTTGCAAACAGGTAATATTGTCGTTCACTTCATGTTGGAGGAGGTGCGTGAGCGATTGGAGCTGGAGAAGCTTTGGACTTTGCGCGAGTACGATGATCAGCTGTTGAGAATACCATGTGAAGCCATCCCGCTGCAATTTGTCGGAGAGCTGACCGAGTTTTTTGAGCAAGAGGTGCCGACCAAACCCACCACCCCACATACTCCCTTACGATGAATGAACCGATGTGAGAATTCTTTGTAACTGGTCTATATTCTGCAACATTTTGAAAATGCCCAAAAATATGTTTATTCTGCAAACAATGTTCGGTATAGCTAGAACTTTTGAATACTTGGGCGTTTTTAATTTACGTACAATTTTAGCAACTGCTCAAACTGTATTTAATAAATGTACAAGACCATACACAAATGCTATTGCCAGTGTTTTATTGAAATGTGAAAATTAGTTTTGCAACGCACGCAGATTTATCAAACTGCACATAATTTTATTCACAGAAGCAAATTATGTACCTTACTAGAGCAGTGCCTCAGCTCGTTTACTTGTCATTCACAAACATTGAAATCAGAATAAAAATGTTCTAAGCCGTTATACTCTTACGACATTCCAAACAAGGTGAAACAATGGGTACCATTTCAGTGGCATCACGAAACTGGTTATTCTTTGTTGGAACTGACACTGGTTTGGGTGCCTTATTTTTATTGGATTACTTAAGAGCTGCGTCCCTGAGCTTTGAGCCACTCCAGGAAGTTCTTGGCTGACATTCTGTCCAGCATCGCGTTCATGTCATTGGTGAAGCTGCCGTCCGCGTGTCGCTTCTCCAAATCCGCTCTGTCCACCCTATAACACATAACAAAACGGAGATCATCCTATAGCGTTGGTGGTGGTGTTCGTAAGCACCTTTCAAGGCCAACATGGCATTCGAGGTGGTGGTGAATGGCTTTCACAATGTCCACCTGTCTCAATCTCCAGTGCTGATCTTCGCAACTACACCAAGTAATTATAGTCGCGTTGACCTGGGAGGGATGGGGTCTGAGATGCGTGAAATGTAGGACTTACGACGGGGAGTAGAGATGTAGGAGTGGAGCTGATTCTTGCATTTGCGATCAGTAATTCATATTTTATCATTTTTTTCATGCATATTTTTCACAAATGCAATGCATTGCAATGTAAATATGTTGGTTTGTGAGCCCAAATTGTAGGAATTGGTTGGTTCATATGGGCATGAATTATGAATGTCTTCTCTGGGTTATAAGATGCACATCCCCCATATGGTTGAAAGCAAGATGTCAGTGCGTATTGTAGTATGGTAGATCTGTGTGACGATTGTACATTTTTGTTGACAATACAAAGTTTGGCATCATCAATACCTGCTTAGTCATGTACATGGTCGCGGAGGGGCTGGAGCCTATCCCGGCAGACAGGGTGCAAGGCGGGGCTATACACAGCATGTGACGCCAGTACATCGCAGGGCACTGGGGTGCAATTTAATCAGCAGGGCAAATAACGTATTTTTGGACGTTGGGAAGACACCGGAGTACCCGGCAAAAACCCACGCGGACACGGGGAGAACACACACACTCCATACAAAAAGGCACCCGAGCGGGGAACCGAACCCGAAGCCTTCTTGCTGTGAGGCGACAGCGCTACCCGCTGCGCCACCGCGGCCACACTGACCGTAATAATTTGGAGAGGAATGTGCGACCGTTCTGCCTGTGAGAAGAACGCAGCCACGTTGCACTGTTGACGCCGAGTCAAACGCTTACCAGCTGCGCTTGCCGCTCATGAGCCAGGTCATGAAGTCCTCGGCTTGCTTCGCTTCCAGGAACTTGCTGTAGTCGCTTGCAAAACGCAACAAAGCAATATAAGTGCCTTCTCTAGATGGGAACAACTACGACGTTGTTACCATGTACCGCTCATATAAATATGCAATAACAGAGTACCCGTCCTACGGGAGACCATGTAGCGCCTTGATGAAGCTTTTTGCTGACATGACTGCTTTGCTGTAGATTTATTCCTGAGGATATTGCTGGCTCTCTAATATTCCTAAAGAGTAATCAATAACTGGAAATAGTGATTTTCTGACATGAGACATATTAACCTTGGTTCTGTGCAAATGCAATTTGTGCTTATAAAGGATTAGAACCCGGTACCCTTACTGTAGACATACATAAAAACCCTTATATATGTAGATTAGGATACTAGAAGTTAAAGAACGTGCATTTTTAAATTGAACAACCACGGCAGAAGTCTAAAACAATGGCTGTCCATTACAAAGCAGGTGGGCATCACATTCGCAGACACACGATAATAGTTGCACTTCCAGAGCGCTTTTTCCACCCGAGGGTCACAAAGCGCTGCACAGAGCATAGCAGAAGCTCCCACTTCCGCCACCTCACCTGAGGTCACCGTCACCCGACTCGCGTGGCACCAGGGACGCCAAGGTGAGGCCGAGCAGCATCATGGCAACGTATGACAGCAGGGTGCTGAAGATCTTCATGGCTCTTCTTGGGAGGCTGATTCTAGGAGAAGCTATGGTAAAAGCAGCACCTGTACCGTGATCGGCATGTATATGTAGATTTTTGATCTTTTATTAAAGGTTCATTCGTAGAAAGTTGTTGGTGATGACACTCATAATTTGCAGCAATGCAAAAAGCTGCTGTGGCTTTGACACGTTCCTTTATAATAGTTGATTAATAATTAATTTTCCAAATCAATTGTAAAAGTTCATTGAGTAGTTACTTAAAAGGCTGCATACATTTTACACTTAGCTTATTTATCTGTGTAGGCTGGCAGTATGTACACCATTTAAATTGGAATAGAGTAATTGGATATTGGGAAACGATTAATTTATATTTTCTGTAGGTATACATACATGCCAGACCTTGGAATTAAGCTACATTCACGGAATTATAGATTCCTGAGCAAAATACAAATTAATCGTGATCTGTTACAGTAATTGCACCGTGACATAGTGTTAGACAATTTGTAGTGAAGTTCACTACAAATTATGCCATGACTAAATATTTCTGAAAATACTAAATAATTTGAATGTTTCACAAACCTTGAATGATATAAATGGTTTTGAATAGCAGTGATTTTATTTAAGGCGTAGATTGATACATATGTTAGTAGATAATACGAACATTGTTACTTTATATGATAAGCTACAGCATTTTGTCAATCCATTGCTGGATGAAGACCTTTCCACTCCATATCAGCTTTTGGGGGTTTGTTTTACCATGCCTTACCATACTGTTCAGTACAGGTTGGTGAAAGTTCCCGCTTAGAGGGTCGCTTTGAGATAGAGCCTATCCCGGCAGACAGAGCACAAGGCTGTGCTGTACCCTAGGGTTTGACGTCAGTCCTTCGTAGGACTCCCGGGGCAATTTATTCAGCAGGCAAATGAACCTAGGCAGCAGCATGTTTTTAGACTGGGAGAAAATCTGAGTACCCGGTGAAAACGCACACAGACACGGGGAGAACATCGAAACTCCACACGGATAGGCATCGAATCCAGGAGCCGTCTTGTGAGGGGGCAGCACTACTCACTGCGCCACCGTGCCACCCTAGGTCGGTGAAAGATATTCCAGAATTGTAACAAGCAGAAAAGGATTTCACCTGTTACATACGTACACTGGCAACAAGTACCCCTAGCTTAATCCCAGAATTGTTTAGATAATCACCTCTGTTGTTATTTGTAGCCAGGAATCAATTTCGTCTTGTCAAGTTCACTTGTGTCTGCGTGGGTTTTCGCCGGGCACTCCGGTTTCCTCCCACAGTCCAAAAAACATGCGGCTGCATAGGTTAATTGGCTTGCAGACTATATTGCCATCAGTGCCCGGCGATGGACTGGTGTCCCATCGTGGGTATATCCCTGCCTTGCGCCCTATGTCTGCCGGGATAAGCTCCGGTTCACCGCTGATGAGATGAGAAGTTCACTTATGAGTGCATTCTGATAACCATTGTGCCTCTACTCCCACCACATATCTTAATACTGTATAACCTTTCAGAGTAAATGCTGCACAATTAATACTGCATATCACCACATCCCTGTAGGCTCACTACGGATGATAATGTATCTGCCTCTCTGATTTGACACATTCTAACGAAGGATCTAGTGTATCGTTGCAGTGCACGACACTTACATTTCAGAGGCGTAGATCTCAGTGGAGTCTTCCGTGGTGGCTGAAAGGCTGACTGGGTCAAGGCACTCACAGCAAGCACAGGAAAGACACCCGTTTAAATAGTTTCCCAAGACAATGTCCCAACCTCAATTTGCGCTCAACCGATTTGCTTTATGGTCATTTACAATCAATTTAACACGACGCAATCTACGCATCAGTCACTTCCTGCAGGGTTTCATATTTTCGGTTGAGAGGGGAGAGGGTTTACATTTACACACTAATACAAATACATCTTTTCTGCGTCACTAATCCGCTTTTTTTTAATGATTTTTATTCGGTCGGCATATGGTCATGAACCCACATAAAGTTTTATAGGAAGAATAAAACGTAGGTTACATGTAAAAAGCCGTTTTTAAAGTCGTAAAATAACGGGCATTGACTGCAACAGAAGTATATGTGCATTAATCCTGTGTTAATGTTTAACACTGCCTCGAATAAAACATGCTTTGCGTTGTCACCTCGCATTAAATTACATTTAATACATTCAACTTTGTTTGCTTGGTTAAATGCAAAAAAAAAATGTTACGGATTATTAGACTACAGGATAGTTGAGGGGCATTGTGGAAAAACATTGACACTTCACAAAATATCATTGACCAGAAAGCGGCATTTTATTGACAGTGAATCAATCACAGTACATTTTGTATTAATCGTGAGTGATTACGTTTATCAGTAAACTATCTATAGTGAAACATAATTTTCATAAAAGTATTCATTAAAAAGCGATCTAGTGAAAATAGCATGGGTTGTTTAGTAATACGTGTAGATGACAAGGTTTTATAGGAAAAGCTTGGCTTTGTAATCATGTGGGGTTTCACGGCTCGATGCATGATGATTGCTTCGAAAAGCTGCTCTCTCCGGACAGCCGCGTCGATCGCTCCCTCTCCCTCCATCGCGACGTTTCGCCTCACACGTTAGAGCATCTCTCAAACAAAGGCATCTCTGAGATGCCTCTAACGTGTGAAGCGAAACGTCGTGATGGAGGGAGAGGGAGCGATGGACGCCCGAGAGAGAGCAGCTTTTCGAAGCAATCATAAAAGCTTGGCTTTATAAAATATCTCATCTCATCTAATTGTCAGAAAACGCTTAGTCCTGTACAGGGTCGCGGTGAGTCGGAGCCTATCCCGGCAGACAGGGCGCAAGGCAGGAATATACCCACGATGGGACGCCAGTCCATCACCGGGCATTGACGGCAATTTAGTCTGCGAACCAATTAACCTATGCAGCAGCATGTTTTTCGACTGTGGGAGGAAACCCGAGTGCTCGGCGAAAACCCACGCGGATACGGGGAGAGAACATGCAAACTCCACACAGAAAGGCACCCGAGCCGAGATTCGAACCCGAGACCTTCTTGCTGTGAGACGACAGCGCTACCCACTGGGCCACCGTGCCGCCCCCTTATAAAATATTTTTCCTGAAAAAAAACAAGTTCTGTAAGTAGCAAAACATTTGGGCTCACGCATATTTCCCGGCGTTGAAATCAAACTAACCAAGTTTATCTGGTTTCAGTCCTACCTGCTTTCATATGGACCCCAGGGAACATTTGAAACCTTGGGTGAGTTTGGTGCTGAACAGGACCCTGGCTGTTTCGAAATTGCGCGGTAATAATCAGACAAAACATACAGGACCCACTCATGTGTAGGCGTGCGCACACACACCTACAGCTGCTAATGCCCACAGAGGATGTTCTGTGCATAGTGCGTGCCAATCGACAGGTTGTTTGTGAAGCGACTCTCCATTTGGTACGACCCATTAGGTCCCATAACTTCCTTCCAAAATTGTAGCAGCTAAGCAGTAGTAAACGGGGCTTTTAATAGAATCAACAAAATAAGGACAAGGGAAGATTAATTTACCATTGCCTTGCCTGAAACTCGTTGCAACATGTTTAATGTGACTCATATAGCACAGGTCGGCTGTCTCCCGCAATCAAAACAAATATTTTTTTCTTTTATGGTCATCGCTACTGCAACCTGGCAGAGAGGCTTCGGTTTATTACTCTGGAGGGAATTGCATGGCCTGCAATGCCCTCCCCCACGCCC
>JAZEWT010000003.1:27955716-27990422 GCA_036362905.1 Mordacia mordax | reverse complement strand
TTGCTGTGAGGCGTCAGCGCTAACCACTGCGCCACCGCGCCGCCTGTTTCTCAAAATACCACATGTAGTGCAACTCGGTGTGTGTTAACCCTGGACAGCCTCAAATGAGTGTAAGTAATCATTTTGACAAATGTCCTGTTGGGATGTTTGATTCATTCCCTGAAGGATCGTTTTGCCGGCAGGAAAACTAATGGCACCAGAATCACTACGGTTTTTAATTTACATTGGGCGATGGCGCTGAAGAGCAAGGCACGGGAGTTCGTTGTTGTTCTTCCCTTGCGTCGCCACGCGGAGGCGCTGTGAGCTTTAACACGGCGACTGAAGAGGGATGAGCGGTGGTGCGGCGGTAAGCGCCATGCGATGTGAGTCGGGTGACCTTAAGTTCAGTTACCCCGTCCACGGTTCAAGCTCATTAGGGAGTGATATCTAGTTTGGGACTCCCCTACTAAGCGTTATGGACGAGAATGGTGACTAGCCTGGGAAGGCGATCATCCAGCAATTAATCAACATGTTACCCATCTCATCTCATTGTCAGAACCGCTTAATCCTGTACAGGGTCACGGTGAGCCGGAGCCTATCCCGGCAGACACAGGGCGCAAGGCAGGGATAAACCCACGATGGGACGCCAGTCCATCACCGGGCACTGCGGGCAATTTAGTCTGCAATGACATTAACCTATGCAGCAGCATGTGACTGTGGGAGGAAACCCAGAGTGCCTGGGGAAAACCCACGCGGACACAGGGAGAACATGCAAACTCCACACAGAAAGGCACCCGAGCCGAGATTCGATCCCGGGCCCTTCTTGCTGTGAGGCGACAGCGCTACCGACTGGGCCACCGTGCCGCCCCAAACATGTAACTATAAATGTAAATACCACATATGTGTACAATATATATCCGAGAAAGCGACATTGAATCTCATGACTCTGTTCAAGAAGGTCCTGATGGGTTCTGTCAGTCTGCTACGTATATTCCAACTGAATATCTTAAAATTTGAACCACTGTAATTTTAACCAACTGCATATTAATGACCCTTCTATGATTATTACACCAGGTCGGCTGCTGGATGCTAACTGTGAACCTCTACATTAAGTATAGAAAGCACGTACATGGACTCTTGTTATTGCTAAACCACAGTTCAGAGGAGCGTTAAGTGGTACTCCTCATCAGTCACCTATGACGTTGGTCGACTCACCTTGAGGAATACACACCTTGGGGGCGGGGAGTAAGGCTCTACATTAGAATCCACGGGCGGCGCGGTGGCGCAGTGGTTAGCGCTGACGCCTCACAGCAAGAAGGTCCCGGGTTCGAGTCTCTCGGCTCCGGTGCCTTTCTGTGTGGAGTTTGCATGCTCTCCCCGTGTCCGCGTGGGTTTTCGCCGGGTACTCCGGTTTCCTCCCACAGTCCAAAAGCATGCTCCTGGATAGGTTGATTGGCTCGCAGACTAAAATTGTCCCGCAATGCCCGGCGATGGACCGGCGTCCCGTCGTCGGGTGTATTCCTGCCTTACGCCCTATGTTTCCGGGATAGGCTCCGGCTCACCGTGACCCTATATAGGATTAAGCGGTTTCAGATAATGAGATGAGATGAGATTAGAATCCACTGTGCTATGAAGAAGGATCCTTGTCTGAAACGTCACCTATTATACATTGACTTCCAATAGGGAGCGTTATTGACAAAGCTATTGAGTATTATTTGTGCTTGTGCACCACTCTCAACACAGTTTCACCGCGTCATTTTGAGTAATAACCTTGACAATCGTGTAATGTCATTCAGGCCAACGTTGGCTCTTCATACTGCTCGCAGAGCAGTACTTATTTTATTGAACTCGGAGATATGTGGTGGGTATTTGAACTCTGGTCCTCGCCGTCTGCAAAAAAAGGCACTTCAGTCACTCTGCAACCCGGCCCAAAGAGAGCTCTGTGCCTTGTCCCGCAAAGACTGTCATACTAATTGGACAGATACATGTTCTTGTTGCAGATGGTTCGCTCACACTCTTTTATTACTGATTTTCTCACTCATTATTTTCCATTTCTCTGCTAGACTGCAGCAGGCACGGCACTAGTAGTCACGACAGAGATAGAGGTATACCGAATGTGGTATTGCTGCTGCAAAACAAAACAAAACAAACTTCCGGTAGTATCAATTAATAGGCTGTCCACCATATCATGATCATGCACATTTTTGCTTGGCTATGACAGTCAATCAAATTAATGATTGGGAGTAATTGATAATTCCGCTCATAATGAAATGTATTTGCGTAGAAGTTCGTGATCTAATTTACGCAAACAACATTACCGTGACACTATCCTGTTAATCAAACCATAACCTACACTGATAAAAAGGTGAGTTTATTTTGAAAAACGCTTCCCTTCCCATTAAAAGCATGGCATTTATCATTCTTACATTACAGCATGTCCATTTGAGCTGTATGCAAATATGCAAAACTATCCATTCATGCGTGCAGTTTATAATCTACTGCCCACGTCTGGGAAATTACACCCACGTACTGTGGGGATTCGACTTCTTTAAGCCTTTTATTGAATTTAGAAGCATAAAGCATTTAAAAGTTTTATGATAGAGCGGCAGCAGGGGGGTGAGTAAAAGAGTGGGTGGCAGGGAGCTTATGCGTTTTAGTTATAATTCAACATCAATCCTCTTGCACAAAAGCTGTCTTTATTTTGTCAGTAATGCACGTACAGCACTTTAGAGTATGTTTCCTCTCTGAACATCGCATTCTTGTAGGTAATATGTATCTTTGTATATTTGGGTTTATATCTTGCAAAAGACACAGATATCAATTGGCTTCCTCCTGGTTTTAAATTAGTAATCCTATTCTTTGGTCGAGCATATTTAGGCGCAACATTTTTACAAGCCCCCTCCGTAATTTTCCTCACCAACTCTTCGCTTTTGGTTATGCAGGATTTTTGACCTTTAACTGCATTACTGTGTGCATATATAAACCAGGTAGGTACAAGCTAGAGGATTCATTCTTAAGCATGTTTAGAAATGAACGTGACTAAAATTCCCATAAGACTACCAATGCAGAATGTAAGGTGGGCAAATTGTGTAGGTGCCATTTTTCAGTGTTAACTCTGATCCAGGTAAAACCTGCCACCCCAGTGTTTATTAAGGGTTGATAATGAATGCTAATTAAGGGCTGTGTAATTTATTTTTTTTACAAAAAACACGAAGAATGCATATTTCATCGGTATAATTGGTCATAGGCACAAGTGCATACATAAAACATCGTTGTACTAATCTGCATATATAATATAGATCCTATTAAGATCAATTATCAGCTGTGTAATATCTGTATTATAATTTTGATCCGTGTCAAAATTGCAATATTGGTTTTGTTTTCATTAAAAATTCATAAAATTAATGTGAGCTATGGCCAACACATTTGTTTATGCTAATTAGTGTAAATTAACAATGTTATCGTTTAATTTTCCAACTGCATCATATTGAAATGTACATAATATATTACACTAAGCATATTGGGCTGGGAATTTTTTAGCTCATAATCATTAAAATAAAATTGGGTGAAATATCAACGGTAGGATTTAAAGAGTGTAGCACTTTGCGTGTAAATTTATAGGCTACATCTCATCTCTCTCATCTCATTATCTGAAACCGCTTAATCCTATATAGGGTCACGGTGAAGCTGGAGCCTATCCCGGAAACACAGGGCGTAAGGCAGGAATACACCCGACGACGGGACGCCGGTCCATCGCCGGGCATTGCGGGACAATTTTAGTCTGCGAGCCAATCAACCTATCCAGGAGCATGCTTTTGGACTGTGGGAGGAAACCGGAGTACCCGGCGAAAACCCACGCGGACACGGGGAGAGCATGCAAACTCCACACAGAAAGGCACCGGAGCCGAGAGACTCGAACCCGGGACCTTCTTGCTGTGAGGCGTCAGCGCTAACCACTGCGCCACCGCGCCGCCCTAGGCTACATAAGCCATCTGCTAAATAGGGAAAAGAGACAGCAATCATCTCTGTATAAGAGTCATTTGTAGATATTCCGCATTCCCACAGGAATACCACTGTTGATGTCCAACAAGATGTTTTAAAAAAAATTTTTAGTGAAGCTGGAGTAATGATCATTCACCAAATGGAATGCAAACTTTTGACCCCCATTTAATTGGCAGTCAAGCACTCCAGCCACAGCGCTACCATGCTCGATTTCACGGAATCATAATCATCATCAGCTGCCAGGATCAATCCATTGTTGGATAAAGGCCCACTCAAGCCCTTGTCATCTCTCATGATCCTATGATTTAATGGTCTACCTAACATTTACTTTGATTTCATCACTGCGAGATGGCTGCCACTTTGTGATTATTTATGAACATCAACCATCATCCCTTTTGGTGACGTTTCCTGTACTGAGTCACAGAAGCTATGCGTGCCGAATGCCTTGTTTCTTACTTTATGTTCCCTTTAAGACGTATCTGCAACTTCTTCTTTTATCTAAAAAATATATCTTTATTTCCATGATATATATCGCTAATATATATATCTGCTTGAGATATTTGTTTGTCTCGCAGGAATCCCGCATCTAGAGCTTGCAAGCTCACTGGCCACTTTCTGCTGTAATAAAAAAACATCTGTCTAAACTACCCTCAATTTAAAATCCTATCACACATTTAATGTGTTATATTTCTGCCTATTTTCCGAAAGGCTAGCATTGCGAACAGCCAATTGGCAATCTCCTCCGACTGCTTTCATACTGCAATTGCTCCCTGTGAGCTTTCAAGTTATCTGTAAGCTCTGCTTTTTCTGATTATTGTCCATATTGTTTCCTTAACCATAGTATGGTGGTATGTGTATTCATTGGTCTGTTCGGCATATTTTGCCTCTTTTTGTGTCTCGTCTCTTTCTTAACATGTGTTCTACAGTTTCATATAATTTGTTCCGTTTCCCTTATAACCTCTACACCCCCGTTCCATGCACTATCCATTACTGGTATAGTTATTTCAGAATTTAAGATTGTAGCATTTAAATATTCATGTAAAATGATTTGACATACCACACAATAAATATTTGAAATACGATTTCAAAACAGATTTAACTTAGCAAGGCGTGCTAGAGTATACCAAAACATTAATGTAAGTCTATGAGTAATTACAGTTATCCATTAGGCAAAACAAACCCACACATTGCCCCTCTGTTAGACACACTGTGTTTTATACATTCAGACCTCCAGGGTTAAGCAAAGACCAGCTATACATGTTAGCAGCAACTTCCCATTAAAGCTTGTTGACATAAAAATCAAAACTGTCTACGCGAAGGCGGGTGAATCTACACCTCTGGCCTCCCGTGTCACGTTGGTAAATTCAAGACCTGTGCGGGAGTTTTGTGTTAAACGGATGTAGTTGGTTTGCATAAAAAAACTGCCTCCCTCTTACTCTTTCTTTGCTAGTGTCCCATGTTATTGTGTAGATTCTGGCAGTCACGTTCTGTAGCTCCAATGTATTTTCAGGTTGTAACGCATGTTTTTCGGCGTTATGTCCAACCTCCCATTTCAAATGGTGCGCTTCGAGAACATGCTAGGAACATCTTTAAAAGGGCTTTGCGGAGTGAAACGTCGTACATTATTCTGAACAACACGCGCTACACCCAGGGAACACATCGAGGAGCTATACTCGTGGGAAGGCTTTGGATGTGCATGCTGACAAATGTTCCATGAGGTTCATCAACATTAATTATATCACAGGCGACATAAAGGAAAGATTTTACAGGGAAATGGTTTCGTACTGTGAAAAATTATAAAACAACAATAGCCGTATTTAATAGAACAAAGTAGCCCAGATGACAGTGGTATGGAGACAACATGTAAATGAAATTTTAAATAATTCACGCTAATAGGGCATCATAAACTATTATAAAGGATGATGGACTGACGGGGGTCTTTTGTCGCCTGCATTGCGAGGGACTGCAGACGAGCTAAGGGAGCCACGTGGGATTGGGATGCCTGGGCTCTTGCACTGGGTAACCTTGACAACTAAACATGGACTTCGTTTACTTGTCACTGCCATGGGAGCTACAAAGAGTTTTAGCACAAAGCTCGCTGAAACCCAGCCCTGCTTAGTGTTTGTGGACAGCCAATTTCAAGGGCAAATCTCTTTCAAGGCGCATTCCCTTTGAGGAAGCTATAGTTAATTGCATTCGACTACAAAGTCATTTTAGGGTGCACATTCGACAGTTATTTGGGCTTAATGGAAACCCACACTAGTTTGTGCCATAAGCAGGAGTTTCACAACAATTAATGCAGATGTCAATGTTATAAACGTGGCATATATATTCGTTATTTAAATTGTGTTCTGCATGTGCATCCCTCCTATTAATTTGCAATCACCTCTCACGTCGTGAATGCATGTTCCCGTGTTTCCATACAGGCATCTCTCTGAGGGTATTAATTCCCAAAATCGAACAATGCCATTTGTTGCATTTTCAGCGGATTCACACATGTTTGCACCCTGTGATTTCTGATATCCGTGTGTAGTTATTTTCTTTTATGCATTTTATATAACATCAATTGAGACAGTTTTATCTTGCACGTAAGGTTATTTGAGGGTCATGTGCATACGCATTTGAGATTGGAACTACGTTGCAAGTTAACAGTTGCTATATGTCTATTATTACAGCACGAAATACCCAAGGAGCTTGCAAACTCTGGATGCTGGATTCCGATTTTACAATAAACGTTCGAACTAAGCGTTTGGCAAAAGCATTAGTTATGATTTAATATTATTAAACGTCATGTCGCGTGTTGCAGTGTTGTTGGGGACGCAGTCCAGAGTGGATACACTATTCAGTTTCCTGGCCACGCCTCTGTAATGATGTCAGTCGCCCTGGATAGGGGCTTCTGCTAACATAATAATTAATAATAGTTTAAGTTTATGTGGAACACTTTCTGGACCCTCAACTCCCAAATACCACCCCCATCACCCCCAACCTCCCAAATGAGCAAATAATAACAATAAAACAATTCAGGTAGGAAATGGGGTGGCACGGTGGCCCAGTGGTTAGCGCTGTCGCCTCACAGCAAGAATTCTCGGGTTCGAATCTCGGCTCGGGTGCCTTTCTGTGTGGAGTTTGCATGCTCTCCCCGTGTCCGCGTGGGTTTTCGCTGGGCACTCCGGTTTCCTCCCACAGTCCAAAAAAACATGCTGGTGCATAGGCTAATTGGCTTGCAGACTAAATTGCCCGCAGTGCCCGGTGATGGACTGGCGTCCCATCGTGGGTTTATCCCTGCCTTGCGCCCTGTGTCTGCCGGGATAGGCTCCGGCTCACCGTGAGCCTGTACAGGACTAAGCGGTTTCTGACAATGAGATGAGGTGAGGTAGGAAATGATGATTGCTTCGAAGAGCTGCTCTCTCGGGACAGCCGCGGCGATCGCGAGGTGGAGAGAGGGAGCGATCGACGCGGCTGTCCCGAGAGAGCAGCTTTTCAAAGCAATCATCACGTTTCGAGCCGTGAAAAACCTACATCATTACATCAGGTAGGCAATGTTTCCAAGTCAACATTGTCGGTTTTTTGAGGGTGTTTAATCCCAACAATAAAACCTTTAAATTTCTTCACAAACCACCCCCCCCTCCCAAACTATTTGATGATCCTGCGTTGGCAGCAGGTTGCTCCAGGAAAATAATGACCACCATTTGCGTCTGCGCCACAGGTAACCAGGAACGAGTGATTTGTCCCAAAGGAAAACACGCCAGGTACAGGCGTAACCTGGGAGTTCTCCACATGAAGGCTCGGAACTTTTTTTTTTCTACAGGAATCCCAATAAAAGTTTCACGGAGGCACAGGTTTCGTGGCCGCGACGAGGCCCTCTGTGCAACCCGTGGCGTAGGCAGAGCCACCTAGCGATAGACCCCGGTCTCATCGCCTGAAGGGGGTTGTGTTGGGGGGGAGGGAAGGAGGACAACGCGGCTGGAGAGCGGGAGGTGAAGGCTCCGGGACAGGGATCCTCTTCATCCCGTCTCGTTCTCGTACCCCCCCCCTGTCCTTCGTCGTCGCTCGGCAAGGTGACGAGGAAGCAGGGGCTGGGCGCCAGGGGCGGCGGGATGAGAGACGGGACGGAGCAGCAGCAGCAGCAGCAGGCAGCCGCGGGCAGCAGCAGCAGCAGGGAGCGGGGGCCGGTGGGAGAGAGGAACGGGGGGGGCGAGCCCGGGCAGCCCGGGGCCACCACCCCTGTGGGGGACCACTCGGCCGCGGGGGTCCTGGCGCTGGAGAGCGGCAGGCAGAGGGAGGGCGAGTGCCGGCGGAGAGCTGGAGACAAGGACGAGCGAAGGGTGAAGCGGACACACGGACATTTGTACACGCACGGTACACGCACGGCGAACACGCAGGACACTGTATATATACACACACGGTGTGTGTGTGTACATTTACCGCACAGTACCACGGCCCGTTTGTTATCCACTGCTGGATCAAAGCTCGGGAACTCCGTGCCGAGCGTGGGAGTCGTTTGACCATACTTCAACAGATCGTTCACCGCTGGTTGGCGAACGAGGTTGATGGAAGATGGAAGGAGGAGGAGGAGAGGGGGGTAAACGGGGACCGGTCGGATGTCGCCGGGAATGGGGGTTGAACTCAGGTCGGTGGCCGCCTTGGTAGCGCAGTGCGCGAACCGCTGCGCCACCGCTCCGCAGTGCAGTTGAGCGCGTGGTTACAGTACTCGGTTACAGTGTGGACACTGAGCCCGCAGTGACAGCCTGCGTACCCCGAGTGTGCGGAGCGTACGTACACTGGAACATACATACACTGGTACATACACTGGTACACTGGTACATACACTGGTACATACACATACACTGGTACATACACTGGTACATACACATACACTGGTACATACATGCACGGGTACATACACATACACTGGTACATACACATACACTGGAACATATATATACTGGTACATACACATACACTGGTACATACACATACACTGGAACATAGACACTGGCGCATGCACTGGTACACTCACTGGTGCACGCACCGGTACATGCACATACACTGGTACATACATACGCATATACACTGGTACACACACACTGGTACATACACATACTCTGGTACATACACACTGGTACACGCACTGGTACACGCACTGGTACACGCACACACAATGGTACATGCACACTGGTACATAAACATACACTGGTACATATATACACACATACGCTGGTACTTACATACACATACACAGGCGCATACACTGATACATGCACTGGTACACACACATACACTGGTACATACACATACACTGGTACATACACACATACACTGGTACAGACACCACACATACATTGGTGTGCACATCACTGGTACATACACACATATACACTGGCACACACACACATACACAGGCGCATACACTGGTATATGCACTGGCACACACACATTACCTACACATACACTGGTACATACACCACACATACACTGGTACAAACACACTGGCGCATGCACTGGTACACGCACATACACTGGTACACACACACTGGTACATACACTGACATACACACACATACACAGGCGCATACACTGGTACATGCACTGGTACACACACGCACACTGGTACATACACACATACACTGGTACATACACACATACACGGGTACATACACATACACTGGTATATACACACACAGGCGCATACACTGGTATATGCACTGGTACACACATACACTGGTACATACACACATACACATACACACATACAATGGTACATACACACTGGTACATACACACATTGAATACTATGATTGCGCACACGTTTGCAGATACGTGCAGTGTATACGTACAGCACGCCACAAGCTATATTCTTAACATTGCAGCCCATCATCGTTCTGTGGTCACCAAGATAATGACAGTACCACTTTGTGGGGTGAGTCAACCGCTATTCCCTATGGCATGAACTCCCGCCGTAGCAATGTGGAATTTCCACCGCTGGCTCAGAGCTCCGAATGGGGGGGGGGAGCGATTGCGCCAACGTCGTTTGTATAGGGATTCGCGTTGACATCGCGCGTTCTATTTGAGCACCGCACACACAAACAAACGCGCACACTCCGGCATCGTGCCAAAACTGTCACCAGCTGCAGACGAACGCCAGTCCGTGACGACAGTGCTTCGACGTTTGCAGGCGCGGGCACCTCCCGCACCGCACACACAGTGCCCGCGAGTGACGTGCGTCAAACTGGGAGCGCGTGCTCTGCAGAGCGCACGCGGTGCACGCGTGCCTTGCGTGCACCGCGTGCCCCTTGCGTGCGCCGCCTAGCAAGGGCACGCAGAAGGGCGCACGTCCTCCCCACGCACGCCATCCGTGCGACCTCCTAGTTAAGGGATTAAGAGGGATTGGACTCGCACTGTATGCAGTGTATACCCGCATCAGCCCGGTGCGTGTCTCCCATGGGGAAGTTTATAGTGCAGGCACGTGTCCGGTGCATGGTAATCCGGGTTCAGCAGCCGATAATGGTCACCTCGATCTCTTATCGTCAACCATCGTGATGGCGATACATTTATGATCGGTAATAATCATCTTATCGGGGATTGGACAAGTGGCGCTCGCAGTGCTTATGATTTAATCCTGTTAACACGCACACTGATCCAGCACACATAGTAACGTGGCGTGTGCAATAACACTGGCTGATTCAGGCAAGGGAGATGAGGACCAATCGGCTTAAGTGTGGGGGTCACTTTTGAATGACTTATTTGTGTGCGTGTATTCAGACTGTGGCATGGTCTCCTGGAACGAACGTTTATTGCCCGAGAGACCCCTGTGCCGGGATGGGGGCTCTGGGTCAGAAATCGTGCAGAGCCATAAAGCAAGAAACTATTTCATTTGTCTGATGATAGGTTACCTTGCACAGGGCACAGGAGGTGTATGTGCATTTTACATTTATAGTTGAAAGTCTGATCGTATTTGACTTGTCCTGCAACGATGTGTATATATTTTTAAAAGCCCATAAAATGCTATTGTTGCTGATTTTCCGTTCAGGTGTCGTTGACGTGCCGTTCTCTCCGCAGCGCTGTGAAGCAATTTGTGACCCTCGGGTGAAAAGCGCTCTATAAATCCAATTAGTATTATTACATGTACATCGTCTTGGAGGGCGAACTTTGCTTTCGCTGTTCCCACAACGATGCTTTGTGTAAGATATTAGGGTCTGTTCAGACGCATCACTGAACAAATGTGAGTCCATAACACTGTAAATAATGTCCAGCCATTTACCACCTAGCCATCAATGCCTTGTTTGAATAACATCCTGTAAGCTGCGCTGTCGAGGGACCTTTGCAGTGGCATGTATTGCACATAAATAAAGTAGTATCTAGGTATAAATTGCTTCTTTAAAAACATACTGCAAAATTAAGTTGAACTTGTAAATAACGTGTAAATCACCTCACAATGAAGTTAAGACAGATTGGTAGTGTATCACGATGATTCCACAGTGAAGGTAAAAGTGAGGTAACAGCATTGTTTGGTATATCAGAGGTAGAAGTAAGCCGGTTTGGTCCGGTATGGTGGAGTACCGTTAAGGAAGTGGCTCATGCATTCACTACAGTACAGGTTCGAAGCAGGGTCCTGCGATACGACTGTACTACTGGCACGAAACTCAAGTTACTTTCACCCCGGTGTGTAGGTTAATTAATGGTTTATCTAGTTCCCTCCCCACCTCTGTTCATTCAGCAGCATAATAATGGGTACACCCCGGATAGTCGATCAGCAGGGTACCTGTTTTGAAGTCAAGTAGGGTACTGTCACCAATTCCAAAACGTCTAGCCAGTGTGGAAGAGTAGACAATGCCCTTTAGAAGGGCTCCTTCTAGAATCTAGTGTCATCCAATTGTGTGAGAAAGCAAGTTTAGGGCAGTTCTTACTTAGTTTCATATCTACTCATTTCATCTCATGGTCAGAAACCGCTTAGTCCTGTACAGGGTCGTGGTGAGCCGGAGCCTATCCCGGCAGACACAGGGTGCAAGGCAGGGATATACCCACGATGGGACGCCTGTCCATCACCGGGCACTGAGGGAAATTTAGTCAGCAAGCCAATTAACCTATGTAGCGGGATGTTTTTTGGACTGTGGAAGGAAACCGGAGCGCCCGGCGAAAACCCACGCAGGCACAGGGAGAACATGCAAACTCCACACAGAAAAGCATCCGAGCTGAGATTCGAACCCGGGCATTCTTGCTGTGAGGCGACAGCGCTACCCACTGGGCAACTGTGCCACTCTCATATCTACTCAGTGTTCGTAAAAAAAGTTACATTTGCAACACAATGAAATGGTATATTTTAACAAAGTTCTTAAACACAATACCAATAATAAACCCGTTAAATGGAAAACATTCTTAAAACAGTTTTAATACTCGAGACGATTAATGTTCTAGGTTAAGCGTTTGAAAGGGATATATCAGGTTTTAGTAGGCTTTTAAAGACAAACATTAAGAACACCACTTACGCACACGTTTTAATTTCTTGAAATGTACAGTAACGCATTTGAAAGTCACAAATAAGGAAAAAAATAATCACAAATTTGGATCTGATTCAGCATTTCACGGTGGCCTATTTCACTTGAGGTTATCCGGGCGTACGGTGCATTGGCGGGTGATGATGCGAGCGCACGTCAGCAGACGGCGGCGTGCGGCAGGAATGGGACCTGGGAGGAAACTTCCACGCGTTGTGCACAGCCGCTCATCACGACAAACGTGGAAAACTCAGCGGGGCTGGAGAGGCGAACCGCAGCGGCGCGGCATTACCGGATTACTGCGGGGAACTAACAGGCCACTGCACGGTGGCGCTGGAAACGTGACAGATTCGCGACAGCAGCGGAGATGTGGAAGAGAAATAAAAAGAGAGCCGCGGAGAGTCAGTCACTAGCCTGGGATCTGAACGTTGTGCCATTATGCAGTTAAAAGGTGGAGAGTGTCAGGATAGTGTTATAGCAGCAATATGTGCTGTGCTTTACCTGAGGTGTTGGGACCTTCATCTGTCTTGGGATGGGAATCTGCTTTAGTTGCCCAAAAATACCTTCCACATAGGTGCTGAGATTCTCGCTTCACGGTGTATGCACAGCAATACTGAAATTGCTGCATCTATTAATACCGTTTGAAAATGTATCAATTTTGGCAATCTTGACGTGTGAACATCTCATCTCATCTCATTATCTGAAGCCGCTTAATCCTATATAGGGTCACGGTGAGCCGGAGCCTATCCCGGAAATACAGGGCGTAAGGCAGGAATACACCCGACGACGGGACGCCAGTCCATCGCCGGGCATTGCGGGACAATTTTAGTCTGCAAGCCAATCAACCTATCCAGGAGCATGCTTTTGGACTGTGGGAGGAAACCGGAGTACCCGGCGAAAACCCACGCGGACACGGGGAGAGCATGCAAACTCCACACAGAAAGGCACCCGAGCCGAGAGATTCGAACCCGGGACCTTCTTGCTGTGAGGCGTCAGCGCTAACCACTGGGTCACCGCGCCGCCCTGATGTGTGAACATGAATACGTAAAAAGCATTCACATCACAAAATATATTTAAAAGGTTTCTTTAGGCTCTCCGGTGCTGGAGGTTTGGGAAAATGTAAGTGACCGTTGACAGTTTTAAATATTTAATGAGAAAATTCGTGATGCAGTCTGTGCCGCAGATCAGGAATTTGGGTGGTGATCAGAGGTACAGAGACAGCAGCCACTTTTAAAGGGGCGCTCCCAAGCTCGCGTGTTTCCATAGACACGTGACGGCACAAAGAAAACACAGGAAACACTTTGGTTGACACAAATTAAGACAGAGAGACGTTGATAGGCATGACATTGGGGAATGCGGAGCGTTTGTGAAGATATATTTATCCTGAAATGCCACAGCTACAGGAACAACCATAGTGCATGAAGTGGAAATCGTGGAGAATGGCCAAGTGTACTGATCATTTGCTCTAATAACATTGGCTTTTATTATTTATCGTCTTTACCAAATACATATTTTTGTGATGGTAATTCTGCCGGGACCCTCCAGGTAAAATTCAGGCTTAAAAATATTTTCACTTGCCTTTGACTGCATGTCTTTAAAGTGTCTTCAAATTAACTTCTACTGTAATCAAATTTATATTACATCTCTGGCTTGTGGCATAATTATAAAATGTCACTTCTGTTAAGGACAGTTTGAAAAAAGACCTCTAAATGTGATTGTTCTCCGTTATGCATAGTCTCCAAATGTGCTTGCACTCAAATTATCTACGGATACCAATTTTTGGGGTAGTTTTAGCAACGTTCAAGGGTGTCTGATCATGCCAGTGCACAAATATTCTCCCATCGAGCATTGCTTTCCAAAACTGTTTTTTTTTGTGGATAGCTGTTGTTGAGTATTCCCTCCACTTCGTGACGTTTCACCTCCTACGCTGGAGACATCTTCAGTGCCTGAAAAGTCATGAAAAAAACCCTACGCCAGTTAATGCTGCTGACATATTTACCCCTTTTAACTCATACCTGCACAGGAACACTGCTTCCTTTATTTGTTTTAATAATGATTTTTATTTATTTGATGTCCTTGATTGATTTCCAATCATTATTTTACATGCGTTCTCGCCATAGCTATGTGCAGCGCTTTGTGACCCTCGGGTGAAAAAGCGCTTTAGAAATGCAAATATTATTATTATTCTGGATTCGTGAGTCTTGGACTTTGACAATAAATGTGTTGCTCCTGTCATTGATGGTCATGTTAAAGTGCTTGACATCTATTCTCTCCACAGCTCTGTGCAGCGCCTTGTCACCCTCGGGTGAAAGGCGCTCCAGAAGTGCAATTATTATTATCATCATGAATATTAAGCAACGGCGTAGGTGGTGGTTCACCCTCGGTGGTACCGAGTGATGCCACTGTCACGCCACACATTTTTAAAAAAAGAATTATTGCTAGATCAGATTGCATTTGAAACACGTGTAAAGACAAAAACAATTTAAATGTTTAAAAGTGTCAACATAGTCACATCTCTATATACTTGAAGGTGGGGAGGGGAGGGTAGGGGGGGCGGGCAGGATATTAGACTGTGAGAGAGAGTGGAGCCGAGACACCACGGCACAGCAAATTAGTTTCAGTACCAACAAAAACGACGAGCTTCAGTGACAGCAAGTGTGGCAGGTCATCATTTGGGTCGGGCTGGGGTTCTTCAGTGAGTTCCAAGGCATCCTTCAAGAGTTGGGGCCCCTTCATCAACATGCCCAAGGGTAAGCAGCAGCAAAAATTTCCATGTCACCCGCGGGCTGAGACTAAGGTCCTTTACTGCAGGGGTTCTCAACCATTTGCATCTCAAGGCCCGCTTGGGTCTGGTGTCCACGGACCGCGAGGTGGCACTTATGGCCGACTGATGGGTCTCGACTCAGCGGTTGAGAATTGCAGCTTTAGTGGGTCTCGGGATCCTCAGGTGTTGAGCTCCCTCTGAGCACGAGTCCCAGTGGCTGAGGAAACGTCAGTAGCAGGTACTGGGGCCGTTTAACAACTGCCTTCAGTACCAGGTGTTTTTTTATTTCCCATGACAGGACTCGAGTCGCAATGATTGAGTCGAAACGCATGTCAATGACGCGGTGACCGTGCGTTTGAGGTGTACTGGTATCACGTACGATGGATGCATCGTTTGCACTGCCGCTGGCCTTGTTTGGCCCCAAACCAGATTCAGATGGCTCTTGGAGTGAGCGTGACACGGTATGGTTTCGATTCAGCATGGAAGCTCGTTGAAAACCATCTGTACCATAGCTCATATTCAGTGGAGATGGGGGTCTAAGAGTATTCTTTTAAAGTTTGAGTGGGCCATTGAAAATTAATTAAAAACAATCAGAAGCATTCAGGTACCGATCCATGTTAAGTGCGTAATTATTCGTGCTAAACAGCACGGTAGGGTGGTGCAGTTGTAACAGTTTCGTCTCACAGAAAGACAGTCTTGCCTGAGAGTTGATTCTCACCTTTGTTGCCTCTCTATGTGCAGTTTGCATCCTCCCCCTGTTTTCTGTGGGTTTTCTCTGGGTTCTCTGGTTTTCTCCCACGACAAAAGCACCTAAATAAATAAATAATGATAGTTGCATTTATAAAGCACCTTTCACCCGAAGGCCACAGAGTGCTGCATAGAGCTATGGCAAGAACCACATGTCAACAACAACATCAGACTAGATCAATTAAATAAAACATTGACTATAAATCAATGAAGGACATCGACTAAAAAACAAATGTTAATACAAATGAAGAAAGGCAGAAGAATTCCTCAGTAGGCAGAGGTCAACAGGTTTTCTTATGTCAGAAAAATAACGCATAGAGAGGAAGCACAGGACACCGTATGCTACATCATCTACTGAAAGCGCTTTGTGACCCTCGGGTGAAAGGCGCTCTATAAATGCAATTATTATTATTATTAAATCAGGAATGCGCAGAAGGTGGAAGTCAATGGCAGGTTCTCACGCACAGACTGGAATGGTCCTGGCTAAAACAAAAAACCTACAGATCCCTAGCACTTCAGTGAAACGTTCTGAAAGTTGCGTGGACCATTGTTTATTTTGTCAAGAACATCATAATGTATGGGAAAGCAGTGTCTGGCGGGTTGGTGCCAGATACCCAGCTGTCTGACTCCCCCGCTACCCATGTGTCGTCCGTGAACAGGCGTGGAATTTGCAGGCATTATAAATTATCATCTGGAGTTGTCCAGGGCTGAGCTCTGGAAGAGGCAGTGTTTCCCCCTAACCTGGCTGTTGGGAGGACAGTAAGCTCCAACGTGTTTGGGGGCTGAGGGACCCTGAAAATATTACAGAAAAAATTAAGCCCTGGGTGCAAATGCGTTGGCACCTCGAGATTGTGGCTCTGAGGTGTAAGGCACTGGAAGTGATAAATCGTGGTGGTGGTGGTGGTGGTAGTGATGATGGTCATTGGAAGGGCGGTAGAGTAAAGCAGTCATGGAATCTAAGTCTTGGCTTGTGGTGTTTTCGTGGTAAATGCTGTCCTGAATGTTGACCAAGAGCCTATGAAAATGTTTTCACTCGCGCCTAGCTTTGCCTTTCTGCAGACTTGTGTATATGCGGGCTTATCAAGGCGTAAACCTCAGACACAATGTATATAATGTATATAATGTACAGCTTTACACACCATGTTGACATGCATTCTAAAACACACGCCACATGTATATTTCCACCAGTATATTGTGAAAATGGCCAAAGCGTTTGAGGTTTCGTCTCTTGAAGCAGGGATGCAGGCACACATTTCATTTCGACCGAAGCAGTATTTCCGTAGAACTTATTTCTCATTTTTGTAATTCGTTTCCTTTGCAGTGTTCCATTCAAAATGTTTACAAAAATAAACCGATGTTGTACGTATGCATTCCAGTGAATTTAGGATAGCAAGGTTTAGTTTTTGCGACTGTTTTAAAAATCGATTACAAAGGTAATAGAAATGGAATTCTGTACAACCTGCAAATGTAACAATTTCATGCATATGTGAATTTGAAACCAAAGGTCAAGAATTTTTACAGCGTGGCAGCCAATGAATGTCCAGAGCACGCCTAATAAGAAGTCTACAGAGGATATCGAGTGATGAAATCATCTGGTGCGCAGATGCCAGGTCAGTTATTAATTCCCAGCCGACAGATGGCGCAAGGCAGGGGAATACCCAGGATGTGACGCCAGTACATTCCAGGGCACACTTCTTGGTGGCAATTTTGCTCAGCAGACCAATTAACCTAGGCACCAGTGTGTCTTTGGATGGTGGGAGGAAACCGGAGTACCCGGCGAAAACCCACGCGAACACGGGGAGGACATGCAAACTCCACACGGAAAGGCACCCGAGCCTGGAACCGAACCCGGGACCTTCTTGCTGTGAGGCGACAGCGCTACTCACTTTGCCACCATGCCGCCCCCGGGTCAGTAGTGCATCGTAACAGTGTGTGGGATCGTGATGGCGAGGTGAGGCTTTCCTTCAGCAGTAGATTGATCATGGCGGACGATGAGGAAAATACTCCGTATATTTATGCATGTTACGTAAGAATTTTGTTTATGTTGACATGAACGGTCGTGCTGGTGTGACAACAGTACCACTACCAATTTGGTGACAATGTGGAGCGTGCACTTCCATCCACTGATTGGCGACATCCGACTTCCTCGGTGTCGAAACAAAAACTGCCCCTCATCCAATCGCAGACGTGACCAGAATCGCCCGAATTTGATTTGGTTGTACCCTAATTTGTCACGATTGGCCGATTGTATTGGCTGATTAATGTTAGTGTCGAAAGAAATAACAGGCGTGTCGATCTTTACTTAGGACACTACAATACCCTTCACCAGCACTGCCTCTGCAGCTCCATATAGAGCTCCATTGAACTGCAGGCCTGTGACTAATTCTATTAGGCACACACGTAGCAACGTGTGCAGTTCATTGCGCGTGATGCCCTCTTATCTCGGCGCTCCTGCGCCTCGCAAAAAAAAACTGACACAGTCACTTAGCGTATTCGCTTTTGCGTTAGCCACGGCTAACGCCCGTGGTAAGTGCGGTCCAGGGCTTCCCCCCCGCCCCACATTCACCAACGTCACTGACTAGCGTGGTGAAGAAATGTTCAAACAACTCCTGTGACTGACAAGACGTTGGGAGGCCCTCATTCAGTAGTGACTTGACTGTGTAATGATTAATATTAACGTCTGGTTGGGCGGTGGTGTAGTGGTGCCAAACGCAGTGCGCACTGAACCCAGTTGTCCGAGTTTGAATTCTGACAATGACTAACGTCAATGTTGAGCGATATCTAAAGATACCTGAGCTCCAATCCCCCATTTACCAGTCTACACAGACGTACGTGGTGAAGAATTCTCAAGCAACTCCCATGCCTGACAGAGCAGGAGGAGGCATTAATCCGGTGGTCACTTAACAAAGAGCTGTATTACAATTATGTATATGTTATAGCTGCCGACGTTTATTATAAAAGCCATCCATCGTGGTGGATGCAACGATGCCGTGAGAGATCTGCCACCTACTACAGGGCACTGTGTCACCACCTGCGAGATTGTTTTTTACTGGAAACCGGGACAATCAAAGATTGGTGGACAGCTCGTGTGCAGCTAGTTTTGTTTGTCTGAACCTGGTCACAGTTGAGAGAACAAGAAAAACATCCCCCGTTCCTCAATTGTGTGCGTGTACTTTACTCATCTGTAGCAGACCATTTTTTCTCCAAGATTGCGAAATCAGAAGTTTCCGTCCAAATATCCTTGTTCAAGACGTTGCCATCCCATATATATTGTTGCTGCATAAAACCTACAAGCTTTGAAGAACTCATACGTTTGTGGATGTTGACAGGTATGCAATTGTGGCTATCGAGTAATGTTTAACAGTTGACCTCCTCTCAATCAAAAGATGAGCTATTCCGTTGATTCCAATCATGAAACAAGTACCGCATTGCTTTTCGATGGCACGTAAGCAAAAGAGAGCAAATACTTGGTAAAAAAGCGAAGAAAAAAATCGACATTATCTTTAATGAAATACGTTGCGCATGACTTCAACGTGTATGCAAAAAAAAAACACACGAGATGCGGCGATAAATATGTTGGACAACGCGCCCCGGTTCGCTTGGGAGAGTGATTATGCCACAACTCACGTACTCTCCATAAATACATCAACAAACGTGCCAGATGTGCATGTGTAACATTAAGCACCACTATGACTCCGGCTCTGCCTGGGGCCCATGCTGGCCGGGTATGCGTGACGAGAGTTCACATCTGCGTGTGCACCCTTACATCTTTAAATCCAACGCAGGGGTCGGCACTGGGGGAAATGTGCACATAAGCAGAATTAGTGAACTTTATGGTCAGTCCGCATAGTAAATCCCAAGTGTTAAGCTTCGATGCCTTATTTGATCCGGGTGGTGATGTGGTTAAAGCACTCCAATCGCAAATCACTTTGCTTAGTAACAACATACAGTCAAATCAGTATCCCGAACGTCTCATCTCGCATCTCATTGCCAGTCCTGTACAGGGTCGCGGAGAGCCGGAGCCTATCCCGACAGACACAGGGCGCAAGGCAGGACTACACCCACGATGGGACATCAGTCCATCACCGGGCACTGCGGGCAATTCAGTCTGCAAGCCAAGTAACCTATACAGCAGCATGTTTTTTGGACTGTGGGAGGAAACCGGAGTGCCCGGCAAAAACCCACTATCCCGAACGTAAAAACGTGGAATTTCTACAAGTGTTTGAGGGTCACTGGGACTCTCATTGTTCTGCACCATTTCTTGGTTGAGTAAGCAGACACGCTGACGCTAATGCCTCTGAAGATGAGTTCTTTTGCTGTAATTAAGTGTTGGATTTGGGACAGTGTTGCTGTTTCCAATCACGGGACAAGGTACTTTGTAAGACATCTGGCTCACAGAGGGCTTCGCAGTGGCCACCCGAGTCTACTTTCTGTGCAGGCTTCTTGATAAAGGGCTCCAGTGTGCGTTCAAGTATGTTCATGGTTCCCTCCAGGATGCATCAAATGTGAATCCATTAAAACAAATCCAGCGCAAGTGCTTGTGTTGAATTAGCTGGATCGTTTTTATTCGCTGTGGGTTATTTTATTTCGTTTTGTCATTGCGAGAGACAGACTATTATCGTACAATGCCGCGCAATATAATGTCACATGACGCTGTCGCATTTCCAGCGACAATTGCAGTATCCCTTGCGTGGCCACATTTCTTGGCACGTAAACGGCGGTGATCAACCGCTCACGCCATGATGGCCGTGGAAGTGTTGGTGATGCACTCTGGCACTGCAGCACTTTCAAGGTGGGGTTGGTGGGTCATGCAGAGATCACGTGGTTCGCACGACTTTTATGCTACCGTGCGAGAATAATAATAATTGCATTTCTGGAGCGTTTTTCACCCGATGGTCATAAAGCGCTGCACACAGCTGCGAAAAGAACCGCACGTAAATAACGACATAACGTTAAATCAGCAACAATAACTTCTGTTTACTTATTTATTTGCAAATCTGAGCTGCGGAGAGAACGGCATGTCAACAGCAACATCAGGAGAGTTCAAATGAAAGTCAAAATAAGAGATACAAAAATAATTCTTCAACAAACAAGGAAGGAATAAATGTTCCCGAGCAGGCGCAGGTCGGCAGAGAGTTGTTATCCCGGCACAAAGACATTGAAAGCCTTACGGAACAAGTGAGTCTTGAGACGTGATTTGAAGATGCCCAGGGACTGAGCTGATCGAATCTCAATGGAAGGGCGTTCAGAGTCTGGTAGCAGCACGCGAGAAGGCTCTGTCACCAATCGAATGGAGTTGCGATCTGGGCACATGCAGCAAACCCGTATTGGAGGATCGAAGTTGTGTTCAGGAGGGTGCCTGAAGTAGGTCACGGATGTTTGTCGGAGAGCCTTTTAGGTGAGGAGGAGGAGGATCTTGAATTCAATCCTTTCTTTAACCGGTAACCAATGGAGAGACATCAGTACTGGGGATACGTGATCGTGGATGGGTGTGTGGGTGAGTGAAGACTAGCAGCCGCATTTTGCACACATTGGAGACGGTTGATTAGGTCGGCAAGGGTGCCAGGAAGCAGTGTATTGCCATAATCGATTCCTGAAGAGATGACGATGTGTATGAGGTGGCAACGCGTTATAGCACAGCAACTAGGTACTCAGTATACACGTACGAATGTATTAGTAGCTTATGTTTTCTTAATCGGGGTAGGGTGGTTTTATACTTAAGACTGCTTAACTCACTGTAATTCGAAGGCTGGCCGATGTAGACGGTTACTGCTTTGTATTTGGCGTAATGAATAACACTTAGAATGAATGTACTAATGTGGGGTTTTCACGGCTCGCCATATGAGAATTGCTCTTCATAGCTGTTCGTTCAGGATAGCCGTTTCGAAGATAGGGTAATCGTGTAGAAAATCTAGTCGATGCCGCTTGAATGTGGAATCTCTACCGTTGGCTCTCAGTTTCAGATGTCCATTTTTCGAGCAGAGAAAACCAACAACGTTTGATCGCTGACACCGTGCGAGATTTCACTTGATGTGTAAACGCTGCAGAGAACAGCGCTGACCACCGTGAACACACCGACTTGAAGCTACGAGCCATGAAGTTCCGCAGGCCTTCTCATGGACTGGATATTTACTCAAACGTGGAATGCTGTGCCCTGTTTGCGAAAATAAACGCCTTTATTTGGCCTGGAAAGACTTTGAGTATCGTGACTCACAAGCTCCTTCTGCAAACGGACAAAGTTATAAGTCCGCTCTTTTTCTGTGATTCCACATCAACGATTAATTCATTATATGTGCTGATATTTTCGGATTGTTTCCACTCGCGTTGGCGCGCTCGTGCACGGGGCATGCGTTGGTAAAATTAGCCGACGTGTGAGAGTGCAGTAAAATCGTGTGAAGTGCACGTAATAACGGTTATTGATGTAACGCGAATTTAGTTAAACGTCGCGTACCGTGGCCACCACTCCGCTGTCAGGCGCCAAAGCTTGAGTATTCAAGTGCAATGCGCAGGGGTTCGATTTCATATAAAATCGATGAACCGTGACCGATTTGTATTTGAACGCACGTCGGATGCTAATTTTATGGGCATTAAATGCATCTGGAATATAAATGCGGCGTCAATTATTTCGGGAGAAATGATCGGCGTCTGCGCCGGACGTGGACAAACCTGGAGTTTGCTCACGAAGAGCTTAACAAAAATCAATGTTGCTTTTTGATGCGAATGAATGAGGGCAGTTTGCACATTATCCTTTGGCTTTGCCCTGCACGGCTGGTAGATGTATATGGCCCGAGGCGTGGCAACCACTTTCAAAAGCTCTCTCCACGTGAAGGCGAATCAATGCTGCGGGCTCTGATGAATCGTGGCTCTCTCTGCCCCTCTCTGAGCTGCCGCCCAGCATTGGCCCACGGAGCCTTGAGGACGTTTGGTCGACCCTCCCACATGCTCACCGCTCACCGCGGGTGAACAAGAGGCGACGTTTCGGAGTGTGGAGTGAGGAGGGCATCGCTCACCTTCTCGTACGTCCTTGGCACTCTCTTGTGCAGCCGTCGCTCCACGAGTGGGCGGGGCGGGGGGGCGGGGGGAGGCTTGCTCTTTTTTGGCCCAGTGCCTGTGAACGTGGATGGGAAGTCAGCAGTCCATTTCGGTTGTCCAAGTTAATTACCAACCGCGGAGAGAAGGACAATAGGTTACGTATCTCATCTCATTGTCAGAAGCCGCTTAGTCCTGTACAGGGTCGCGGTGAGCTGGAGCCTATACGGGCAGACACAGGGCGCAAGGTAGGGATGTACCCACGATAGGACGCCAGTCCATCACCAGGCACTGAGGGCAATTTAGTCTGCAAGCCAGTTAACCTATAAGATTACAATAGGTTTTACCGTATCTGGTGATTATGCAGGTGTTAAGATCTTAACACCTGCATAATTGCTAGGCAATTATGCAGGTGTTAAAATCCCAAACACCAAAATAGACACATTTTACAATGTGTCCAGTTTGCAAAAGCCACACATACTAGTGGCAAAGTATGCAAACAGGTAGCTTTGATAACCTATGCATTGTCCTTCAACTGACCGACCTTCACCTGGCAGTGGCTTTATTTTGAGCCTATTTGCGGTGTCAGTCGCTGCCAAAAGGCAGTCAGCTCCAGACAATGCAGTATCAATGCTTTATAGCTTAGGTGGGGCTGTTAACGCTATGGGTACTTTTTTGCCAGTATACAAATATAAGATTACAATAGGTTTTACCGTATCTGGCGATTATGCAGGTGTTAAGATCTTAACAATAGGTTTTACCGTATCTGGGGATTATGCAGGTGTTAAGATCTTAACACCTGCATAATCGCCAGATGTTAAGATCTTAACACCTGCATAATCGCGAGATACGGTAAAACCTATTGTAATCCTCCTGTATCGTTGGTCTCTCCGTGTTTGTGAGCAGTAGCTGAGCATCATTTATGGCTTCACGATCATTATGCCATATGAAGAGGAGAATGTGATTGTTTTGTCATTTTTTCCCATAGATTAAAAAAAACACACCATAGATTTGAAAAAAACACACCTCATTACATTGACGGAGGTCCTGTCGGTGATGTTATTGCAGCGTATTTTAATTACTTTATTGGCAAACACATCATAACGGTAAGGCCACTCTTTTGGCATGTATATAATCATTTAACAAACAGCATCGGTCTTTTGTCACTATCTTGCTTTCCCTCTCTGTGTAGAGAAACAAACACACGGAGGAACGCTGGTACATTTATCTATTTGAAGGATGCCTTCCAGATGACAGTATTAATAATGGCACGACATCCCCTTGTCAATCCACTGTAATATGATCGTGGTCAGGGCACACCGAAGAAGTGTATGTCGTCATTTATCCATGAGCCTCGAGTTACGCGGCCCTCTTACAGAGTTCATTTGTTCCAGGTGATGAAGTTGAACTTTACCACAGGCTGTCCGAAAAAAAAAATAAGCTCACTGTCAATCTCATTAACCTGCTGTCAGGGATACCCCAGCCTGTACCCTGCTCTGGCTGTGTGGTGCCGAGAGGAGCGGGCGGGAATCGCTGTTTAATTTCGCACATTGGGGTAGAGTGCGTGGCCCGAATGTGAGCTCGGGGCAGAGCATCGCCGTGTGGTGCCCGCTGCGCAGGGCGAACGCCGCCGCACGGACGACGGACACATGGCCTTGGCAGCGCCGGCCTTGGCTGCTGTTTCATACGTCGCAAGCCGTTGGCCGTGGCCAGCCGTCCGCCGTGGCCAGCAGTTTGCCGTCGACGCCACGTTGCAGACTTAAAAAATTGCCCAAAATGAAATGCGCTCTGGAGTGATGCATTACTGCGCTTGCCTTCTCCAGCGGACGTTCGTTTTTTTTTTGCTCCTCAGGGCCTATGTACTTCTCCTCGAGCTTAGATTATACCCATTGTTGTCCGGCATTATGTCTTCTTCCTAGCGCTGGGATCGAAATGTCGGACATCATATCGAGCAGCATGCTGTACAGCTTGAAAACGCTTCAAAGAACTATGCAGCACAACCGCTAAATCCTCGCTTGAGGTTTCATTTGATGTGGTGGTGATTTAAGTCCTTATTGGACGTGGGGTCCCCCCCTTGACCCAAGTGCCACCATCGTGCCTATTGATTTTACCAAAAACCTTCAACGGCTCCAACCACTCGAGCTCAATCAAAGAGACGAGGCACTCGGGCTTCAAGCGTGCTTCACGCCGTGCGCGGGCGTGTTCGCTCGCACGGGGAGTCGCGTGTTCGCTGGCCAGGATCAGCGGTCCGGAAGCAACGCACCTGTTGGGGCCTGCAATTGATCAAGGCTTTTTTTTTTCCGTTCATTAGCAAGGGTGTCAGAGATGACACGTTGACGATGCCGTGTTCTGCCAGTGCAGCTGAGCGTCGTAGCAGACAAGACTGCCCTGATCTACGTTTCCAATTGCTTTTAACGGTGTAAAAGCATCGCACCAATTATTCACAACATTCACACTGTGTTCTCAAGCCGTGCACTGTGGCGAAAATGGTGTAATGGCGCACACCACTTTGTAATTCTTCTTGCGAGGAAGCGTTGTAAATTCACGGTGAGAGGCTGCTACCCTCTGTCAAAGGCGATGTGTGGAGGCCAACGCACAGAAGACCTTGTCTCCAATCTCTTGTGATGGTTGGCAGGTTCACGCATCACTTCAGCCATCAGGCATTCTCTGATGTCACTTTTGGTTTCTTGGTTGCAATCAGGATATTTTGAGGTCATAATTGTCATTGTCCTGTTCCCTCCGTGTTACCCGAGGCTGGACGTAGGGCGTTCAAGTCGGTCACTCGCGAGCATGCGAACGAGCAAAACTTGGTGCCGGTAGAAGCCCTACAGAACTGCCCTTGCAGGAGGCATGATGTGGTCAGCCGCTGTCCTGTGGTACGTTGGTGGTGCAGTGGTCGAATATAATTTTAATACTAAAAACGGACGATCGCGTTAATGAATCGAGCCAGTCCTTAATGGACGGCATCGCAACGCAATGGAAAAAAGCTAAATCCAGCACTTCAGCTAGATTTGATATGACAGGAAAGTCTGAGGATACTAATCAAGCGTGGTGTGTGTCTCAAAACTCTGCTCATAGTCAATGATCGTATGCGGTGTATTATACTAATATACGATTTGATTTTAATTCTAATTGTTAAGCAATCAATTTTAACTAAAATATCTCATTTCATCTCATTGTCAGAACCGCTTAATCCTGTATAGATAGGGTCGCGGTGAGCCGGAGCCTATCCCGGCAGACACAGGGCGCAAGGCAGGGATATACCCACGATGGGATGCCAGTCAATCACCGGGCTCTAGGGCAATTTAGTCTGCAAGCCAATTACGCTATGCAGCAGCATGTTTTTTGGACTGTGGGAGGAAACCGGAGTGCCCGGCGAAAACCTACGCGGACAAGGGGAGACACATGCAAACTCCACGCAGAAAGGCACCCGAGCCGAGATTCGAACCCGGGACCTTATTGCTGTGAGGCGACAGCGCTACTCACTGGGCCACCGTGCCGCCCAAACTAAAATATGCAATATGTAAATGAAGCAGGATAGATTTTGCTTTTTCCAGATATTTTCGTGAGTTGCCCTACCTAACTAATGTATCTTGACACAGAGAACGTGTCTCTCTCTGACCAGCATATCATGTAAGATTTATTGTCTGACAGGTTAGCTTCACCCAAGCATACTATCCGTTTATTAAGTGTCCAGCCTTGAGACCCACCACTGGTCTAAGCCTCCCTTGTTTGAAAGAGAAACAGGTGGCACGTAAACATTCCAACAGCGCATGCAATTTTGTGTGCCAGTCCTTGAAATGAACACTCACACGATTCGTGGAGGAGTGCCGCGTTGACACCAGGACCTGTTATGTGAATTGCTGCATTTTCGCTACGAACATCTCCCCACAACATGCCTTGGACTTGACACCCAGCGTGAGGTTTTTTTTACTGTTGTATGCACATGTTAATGGGGATATACATTCAGTGTGACATATTTAAACGGTCATTGTATTATTATACCATACGTACTCAAGCTGCAGTCATTAGACTTTTCAACTAAGCCTGAATGTATAGATGCAGTAGCTTTGTCTGCCTCTTAGTGGTGGTGGGGGGTTATGATAAATGCCACGAAGATTGATTCAATGATAGTTCTATTTTATTTCAGAGTTCTCTTGCAGTTAGGATCTTTATAGATAACCAACCCCATTAACTAAGGTTTTGCTGAGACAATTGCGATTAAAAAATAAAAATCAGCCTTAAATTAAGAAGCCTCTTTGGGGATGGTTGTGACACCACGTGCCACGCTCGCCCTCCTGATCACATTGTTGCATGTGACATGTCGCGATGTCACACGTCATAGGCCACGTGATGTGATCCTGTTAGTCGGAAAGCATGCATACTTGTGATTTGCCTCCTTGTAGCATTGCTTTAGCCAGAAAAGCTTCACTGTGTAATTTAATATTTCAGGCTTGTCCTTGTATTACATGTTTTACCAACTTATTGTTACCGTATGGTAACGTCAGTGTTGTAGAATGTATATTAATTGCAAATTATTATTATTGAATGATGAAATGATGTTAAACGTATGTGAAAATACTTAATACAAATTCTTTTCCTCTGCAGGTTAATCAGTCTGCGTTAGTGAATAACGATTGTTCAGAGGTTACCAATAGCAATTTACAACGCTATAACAATTTAATTATGCTGAACCCACAATAAAATAATAATTCGGCAGTGTGCAGACAGTATAAGCAATTTCCAATTTAGATATTCGTGAACTAAAGTGCATTATTGTAATGTAATTGCCGTGGCTGTTGGAGTGTGCAGGTCTCATGTCGTGCAGTCAACTGGTGCGCTGTGTTTAAGCTCAGCGTGTGTTCTGTGTACCCCACTGGCAGCCACCCAGTAACAGCTTCAACTCAATAAACATTTTCATTTTAATAACCTCATAGTTTGCAGGGGCATGTAACCACCGCCAGAAACCAATAACAAACACATTTTGCCGAAAGCATCCATTTAGTCCCAAAATAAAGACCAACGCTGGCTCCTGCCAATTATGTTGCGTGTGAAGACCAATCCCATAAGGTTATTCTTTGTCTTAATTGTAGGCATGCTGTCAAGTTTATTTTAACATTGCGGGATCCTAATCTGCAATTTATAAACAAACCACCCAGGTGTCAATTGTGTTGCTCGCGGAAAGTACAAATGACTTTTAAAGTGTTTCACAAAAGTTACGGCTGGTTATTGTTTTCCTGGCTTCTGATGTTTAAAAATGTGCCATAATTACGTTTTTCAAAATTCAAAAACATTTAATGCTATGACATAACAACAACAACTACTTTTAATTAAAAATGTAATTTTAAAAAATGTAAACGTGCATTATGATAATCACTTGACCGGGTGGCACTGTGGAAGAGTGCTTCACACACATTATATGTTTTAAATGCACTTGGATGTCACGGTCAAGGGTTTGCTTATCACATCATCTCTCTGTGATTGATAAAACGAGTATCACTTTATGTAAAATAAATAGATTTCCTTCCTGGAGGTAGTATTGCGGCTGCCAAAAACACATGGCGTTTTCAGCAATGTCTGAGGGCCATTAATATACATGAAATGCATCCTGGTGCCCATTTGAGCGAGGAGGCACTTTGACTCGGCTAGATGAATAAAGCATTTCTCTGAATGTTGAAACCATTCTTTTCCTTATATTTGTACCAAGGAGTTATGTCACTGTGAAGCCATGCATATGTTTGTTTGTAGAAGTTGTGTGCAGTCGCATAGTGCGGTTGGCATGAGTCGCGATGCAAGGCATGAAATTGGGGCTCGCTGTTCAATTTCCTGCACATTCACAGCTTGGTGCCTGGGCCCCCCTCTCTATCCCGTGGGATCTGGTACAGGTGTACTACCATTGGATTTGGGCTGAAAGACATTGTGTGCACGCAGAATGCGAGAACGGCTTGAACATGAGGAGCGGTCACGAACGGGTTAAAGAGCCGTACAAAATGGTGGATCTGAATGTTTAATTACCGCTGTTATGTCACTGATGCCACTCGAGACTTACATGAACAAAGTTGAGGCTTAAAAGGAGCAAGTAATGAAACGCACTGTGTAGTACTGGCTTGGGGAATATGCATATGTGAGTCTTGCAAGAGTACAGTGGCATTTTAAAACCATGGTATTACTATGATTGTCGTTTGTAAGCCCTTTTAGCCAATGTTGCCCAGTGTTTTTTCAGTCCAGTGCTTTTGTATGCTTATAATTGTCAATACTTAAAAAAAAACAGTGCCCTAATGCTTAACGCATCATTGGGGCATCAGTCATGATCTCTGTTGGTCCTGAGCTAATGGTACAAATTCCACAGTCCCGCAATAGGGCCCAGTTTCCCTCCGTAGGACACTGCTATTTGTTCTCTGTGCAATTGGTATTAATTTTATTCCCCTCAGTAAGATTCAGGGTTGTGTGGGCTCCCAGCCAGGATACGGTTCTATGCATACGCAGTATTGAAAACTATGTTATATTAATGTTGTACGCCGAGGTGTGCGTGCCCTGTTATGTCACAGTGGCAGTCTGCTCAGGAGTGTCGAGTGTGTGCTGTTATTTGTAAACGCTTAATTAACTCCTGCGTTTCAAGCCGATGCTCTTATTCCCACTGCAATGTGAAGCTGCTGTTTGTGCAGCTTCATAAAGTAATGTTCATAAATTCACACGTACAAGAAAGAAATTAAAATAATCAACAAATGTAAATGCTTACGTGTTACCTTATAAAATATGTGTATAACATTGGCCGATTAGCATTCGTACTTATATATGCATCCTATTTAAATTTAGTGTGGCCTTCCGTGAATCAGATGAGACTCAGCGTCTTCTGGTCTCGGGGTAAAGCAGGACGACATGGCACGTTTCGAATGCACTCCTCAACCCAGAGCATTGTACACTCGCAGTGGGGGGGTTTGTTTTGTTTTTATCGCTGAATTTTGTAAAGGCGAGCGAACGAGGGTCAAACACCGCATGAAAAACTGGAAACTGCTTTTCGTTTCAATGCCAAAAGCCAGTCTTAGTGCCTTGGCAGTGGGCATTCTGGCAGCACGGACTGCGACGGAACTGTTACCATCTACGTCCAGCACGTGCCTGGAGCGAACAATGTGCAGGTGAGGAGTGGAAAAGGGTTTTTACCATTCCTGGAAATTATACAGGTGCTAAGATCTTAAAACACCAAATAGGCACCTTTCACAATAGACAAATGTACACTGGCAAAAGTACTCATAGCTTGAAGATGCCCTGCTTTGTTCACTGGCATGCAACTGCTCATTGACGTAAATGTGAAATTTGCTTCGATTCGAGTCGTCCTTTGTCAAATCGGTGGGGAGATGCGCTCGCGAAGTCCTCGGGGCGGTGATCGCGCGCTCGAGAAAAGCAAAGCTCACGCGTAGCCTCGGCAATTTCCACACAACACGCGTGCGGCACGCGTCCGGTCGTGGGACGACGGGGAAGGTGGTGCTGTGATTGTAGTTTATCACAAGCGGCGAAATTTAAATGTCTATTTTCGGAAAGTGGGCAAGGTGAGGGGAGCAATGCCCTGACAGGCTAGGTGGCAACAGCTGCGAGTGAACGGAACGTTCAGTGCTGGAAACACGACCGGAACTGCCGCCCGAGTGTTGGTGTGCAAGAAAACCGCAAACCCGTTTACCAAACTGGATGCAATGATTCGTCAAAGTGTGGAGTAAACGAAACTTTAGAGGACGTTGCACAAACCGTGGGTAACTTGCACGGATGAGAATGGACATCAACGCGGGTATGACGACGTCTTTGCATTATACGGAATATTCACCCTGATCGTTATCATTGACTCTTGCGTATTCCCCATTGTGTGTGTCCGCAGGACTAGAAATAATACCAATAATTCAGTGCTACCCTGTATTTTTTCCGAACCCCAGACGGCCACCGTAAAGAACACTTCCGTAATTAACTTTTCATATGCTGCAGAATATCAGTAGTGCTCGGATGCTTTAGCCGCTGTCTCGTGATACACTGTATTATATTTCTGAGCGCAGCACATTTCATTAATGCCCTTTATCTCTGTATTATGAGATTGCAATGGATGTGCACGCTAAGTGTGTCGCATTGTACAATGCCACGTCTGTGCCCCGTTGCTGGCACGCCATTTCAATTGCTCAAGCAGAATAGCCGTGCCTCGCAGTCACGTATGTGGAATGCACCGTACGACCGAGGATACGGCGCACAGCACCCGGCTCTGTGCGCGCCGAGCCCATGTGATAGCGCTGCAAATCTGTCGTGGCGTGTCCGGGGATAATGAAATGTGGGGGCTCGTCGCGGAGGGGGGGGGGTTCCGTTTTTTTTTATGGCCGGGGACTCGGGTAACCCCTGTGCTAGGGGGAGGTGTGCCGTGGTGAGCGAGAGGCGTCATGGTGGGTGGCGAGCCCACGTTCGGGGGAAAGGTCCTGTTTGTGCGGCGGAGGAAAGAATGGCCTGAGCGTGATACTACAGCGCTTGCCTTGGACCCGTGTCGATTTCGTTGGTACGCCGCGTGTGTCCGTGGACAAGGATACAGTGAATAATAATGAAGTGACAAAACGGTTTGCTTAATCAAAACTTAGGGGAATGGCACAGCCCTACAATATCTTGCTCGCGTAACTGTGGTGGAAGGGCCTCCAAGAGAGGGTGCTTTAGACAGTGCCCTCTGTAGCAGCAATTGGCAAGAATTTTAACGGACAGGCCATCTAAAAATGTCGGTGTCTTGTCACTGGCCGCGTGTCTGTTTTGTATATGCGATGTTCTGGTTTTTGTTTTCAGGGCGGAAGAATATAGTCTGGTCTGGTAGTCATGGCAGGCCGGATGGAAGTAATGCATGGGCTGCACTCAGTTATACGGGTAATGTTTTGCCACACATACAATACAACGTAATCGCTGTACCTTGCAAGTTGACCTCTTCGAAGAGGTTGTTTAAGAAGATACATTCAATATTGTTTCATCCATCAACCAACGAACCTTCCAGATCTATACAGTGGAGATTATTTTTTACAAGATAAATTGTGTACCCATTTTCATTTTCTCAGTCTTTTAAGCCACTGCTCCTGGCTAACTTATCTCCAAAGGACACCACGGGTCACAATATGTCGTCGTAGCACGATTTCCTCCTTTTAGTAAATATTACAATCCAGGACTTTCACAGTATGCGTTGGATTGGGTGCCAAATTCCTGTCCTGCATATCTCGAGTCCATTTGCTTTCACCGATTGCCTGACTGCCGCTGGTAAATCGCAACGGTTGCTGTGCAATAAATGACAATGGTAAGTGGAGTGTGGTTCTAAAAAAGCGACGTTTGAGATTCATTCAACGCTGTGCCTCTCACGGAGCTGCCAAGCCCTTATAAGGGCAGTCGCTTTGCAGACACGCAGCAACAGAAATCACCGCGCCATTCTCGTCATTAGCCCCGCATTAACGTGGAAAAAATACTGTAAGTCAGAGAAACATTTGCGATAATCACCTTTCTCTGGAGTAGAATGGAAGTCAATTGCTGGAAATATTACCTCATATTTTTTTTTGCTTTTCAGTGCGTGATAATTACGGTTAAGGTGGGAGGTGATATTTTTTTCCCGCTGCGCTCAAACACCGCTATTGCCTGCCAAGGCACATCCATAATTTGACTGCAAGCGCGGAGAGTTCGGCATTGAATCATGGGTCTGGAGAGGAAACGAACAATCAAGCTTTATTTTAAGTGCAAAAGTGTGTGGGTGTCGTGAAAAGAACGCCGCCGCAGCTCGTAGAATGCAGGGCCCCCACCCCAGCCCAGTTAAGCCGAGCGGTGGATTAAGCCAACTCGTGAGACAAACGGGCCCTCTCTGCCTCCTGACCTTGGCGCCCGCTTGGTCATGTAAAGGTGACGTCTCGAGGGAGGCGGCAAAAACAGTCGGAGCAAGTGATGTCGCCTGCAAGGGGCTGCTCAATGGAAATTCTAGGAGTAATAAAATCGTTCGGTAGTTATTTCCAGCTGAAACAATGTGAATTATTTCTACTGAATAATTTATCAGCCCCTTTTTTACAATGTTTTTTTTGCTTCCAAATAAATTACTTTATATGACATTAAATGTAAAAAAAAAAACCTTCTGTCTTTAGTTCATCGTCCAGTCTCATTGAAAACCTCTGTGTGCTGCATTGTAATGGGATGTCTTGGCTATATTTTTTGACAGCCCCCTACTCTTGATTTAACACAATTGCATTATGTGTGGCTCTTGTTGAGTCGGTGCCGATGACGTTGACAGAGGACAATGGGCAGTAGTGCATTCTTGGAAATGTTTTGAAAATGACAGTCAACAAAGCATTTGAAAAACAGACGCATACAAAACAAACCTCTAAATTGTCATCAGCAGTAGCGGTTGCTGACTTGACCCGTTGATGGGGCTTGAACGCAGGCATTTACACTTGAGAGACGGTGTCCTTTCACCTCGTCGTCCTCCTGTATGTCTTCTGTGCACTCAGCAGTTACTGTCCTGCGGTGAGCAGCGTGGTGAAGTATGCCCACATAACCCTGCGACCCACACGGCATGGGCAGACCCTCATCCAGCAGTGGACTCGCTGCAACGGCTGCACGTGCACATTCTGTGTACTGTCTGGCTTTATTTCTTAATGCATTATTGTTGTGACAGTCTCTACCGAATGTGAAAATACGACACGACCGTTGTCACGACAGAATGGGGGGGTGGTGGTAGCGGTGTTCAGCTTGGATTAATCCCTGGCATTTCCTCGCCGGAATACACGAAAAAATCTACTTGTTTAATTGCGTCGCCCGCAATGTTTTGGTGATACAAGCGGCGTATCTTTAGCGCATGTGCACGCAAACGCAAGCATATGCTTCTCATCGGGAGGCTGCGTTGTTGACCCATCCCATGCTCGAGATGGCTCATTTATTTCACAAGAATCGTAATGCTTCTTCGCCGGCTGTCGGGTCCTCCCCGGTGCCTCCTCTCGCCCCCCGACCCCAAGCCCGTGTGCCGTGGGGGGTGGAGGGAACGGAGCCCTCTTCTCAAGGACACATGTGCTGCTAACGCATCCTCCGTGTATTTACGCTTAAGCCATATCGAGTGAGAGTATAACGGTGCACTGTAGCGAAGCAGCGTATTATTGTTTTGTGCCGTACAAATATAATTGTCTGCGTGTATGCAGCATGTGAACGCGACGGAGAGAAGTGGCCGTAAATCAAATCGTTGCTATTAGTGCGTTATGAATCCTTTATCTGCTGCGCTGCTGTGTTATTTACAGCTCAGGTGAGGAACAACAAAGGAGAAACAACGGAGTCTTCTGGGACCACTAGGAGAGATGTCATGGCTGTCTACTCGTGCTCAGATACCCGCGGCACAATTCCCATCGCTCCTTTCTCTGCTATGGACCCCCCCTCCCCCTTCACTTATTTTCACCCAAATTAACAAGCGACGACACATCGGCACACCACGATTTGTAGTTTTAAATCGCTCCCCAAACCTACACGTGTAAGAAACGGTCAGAAGACTTTGATTGCGAAAACATACCTTTGAAACTATAATATATTGCTTGTAGTGATGGATGACTTTGTAACGTAAAATCCCTTGACAATGCGTACAAGTCTCCACTAATGGGGTCAGCTTTGCAGTAGAGATGCATCGTACAATTATCATACCAATCCTGCGCTCTTGTTTTTGTACACTTTAGTGT
>JAZEWT010000003.1:27914378-27950618 GCA_036362905.1 Mordacia mordax | reverse complement strand
AAGTGTCTGGGGTGAGGGAAGTTTGGGCATCGCTGCTTAGACTGCTGCCCCCGCGACCCGGCACCGGATAAGCGGAAGAAGATGGATGGATGGATGGGTTATTTTATGTTTCAGAAGTGCAGGAATTTCATTCTCGTGAACTCAACATTGTCTGGTAGAAAATCTCCAGATCCTCGGCTTCAAAGGGGATCGTAGACCCGGATGAGTTCTCAGGGTTATTGTTTTTTTTGCAGTTCCACGTACGCAAGTATATCATCAACCCGACGCCTCGAGCTAAACTGTGCACCAACAGTCTGCTTTGTATTCTTGTGTTTAACGGTCACCGCAATGAGAACGTGACATTTCACCACTTTATAAGGACGGATAAACACATACGGTTGCCTCACAACTCGTATTTGAGGATGTTGGAGTGCTTTGGCTATGTTTAATGAATCGCGGTAATTTGATGACATCTGCTTTCATAGATCTGGGCAAGCAGCGTGTGAAGCTTTTGCTCTTGATTTGTGTGATGGATATACAGCAGGTGTGCCGCGGAAGGATCCATCCAACTCGGGGAGAGGTTGAATATTTAAAAGAGCCTTCTATGATTGACTTATTTTTATGAGCATTTATTCAGTTACGTGCTCGGCGATAATTGGCCGCTGAAACTCGAGAGGATTCATTGTAAAGGTTAATTGCACGTTCGCGGATCTTTATCTTGCCCGGCACTCCGCGGAATCCAGCTGGGATGGAAAAAAAAGCCAGTTGAGTCGTCGGAAAACTCAATGGCCGCTGAAAACAATGAGCCAATCATGTCTTGTTCCCGTGTGCGTCGAGACAAAACGAAGTGGAGGCGCCAGCGCAAGCTGGCCACGGCTATCTGTCCCGCGGCAGCTGAGTGTTATTGGACATGGCCGATCAGCCCTGTCGGGCCACTCCGCGTGCCATGAGCAGGGACGTTCTCCTTCTACATTTGCCGCAAGCCGAGTGATCTATGGCTGGAATTTCAAATTCCTCTCTCCAGCTGTGGCCAATGTAGGTAATTGACGAGTGGCTGCATAAAGCCATGTTTAATCACCTTTTTGCCAGGCGCACCTGGTGCAGGGAATCCTAACGATCCACGATAGATCGCTCTGCCCACCGTAAAGCGCTGCTCGATCTAGCTCTGCTCCGCCCGGTAACGTCGGAATGGACTCGGTGCTTGAGCGTTCATTATCAATGCCTAGCACCACTGTGTGAACTGTTGTCGCCCTCTCTTCCCCAATGCGCTTTGAGCGCCTGTTTCGAACGGTGCCCTGCCAGTACCGTAAAGCTCACATGCTAATTACGTCCGGAAACCATATTTATGCTGGGCGTGTGATCACGGTCGGTGACTTGCCGCAGGGGCGTGCCAGCTGCTATTTAGGTATTCATCGGATTGTTTAACACGGTTATTCCCCTGCATATTAATAGTAGTGATAAGGTCGGTGTGTCCCATGTTTCCTGCTTGAATTGGTAATGCACGTTTTGTAGACAAGGCTTTATTTCTCCCCAAATATTCTCCGGTAGCCACAGTCACAGGGACACATTGCACGTGGTACCGCCCGGACACATTTTCCGGTTTGCCGGTCGACCCAGACCAAATCCAGGTGAATCAAGCCAGGTGTTTCGGTGGAGGTGTATACACAAGGTTAATAAAACAAATATATAACCAATTCGAGGTGGAGATGTTCCACATTGCGATAGTGAGGGTCACTACTCACTTCTCACATAGAGGTGCTGTATCCACCTTGGAGGGGTTATGGGCTGAGTCTACCTCCAGCTGCGATATTTAATGGAACACAATTGCATTTATGACCCCCCTGGTGGTACGCGTGTTTGCATGGGAGCTGGCGTTTTACGTTGCTCTACATGGTGGGAGAGCCACAAGCATGTCATTTAACATGACCTTCAAGCATTCACAAAGGATCCACTTTATTACGATGGTGTCTGAGGTTGTTAGGATCTCCACTGTGGACTTGTTTAACCAGGAGGGATATTGCAGAGAATCGAGCGATTTTGAGGGTTTTTTTTTAAATAATGCAAACGTTCGTTGGCTCCTCTCAAATCACTGTAATTAACAAGAAATGAACAATTGTATGGTTCTATTTACGGTAACAGGTTGTAAATTATTAAGATAGCACTGGGAGGAAAAGCAATCTCAGCGCTGTGCAAAGTGTGCAATTAAGCAATAAACACGTGTCAGGCATCGCATTGCGGATTGTACAAATACAGGAATGCAGTGGCAAGAACAAATACGTTCTGTGAACCCTGCAGCGCCACAGTCTGAAGGGATTAACCCGTGGCATTTTTGGGCTCCAGGAGTCACCGTTTGTCTGCTGAGCTGCTGAGCGGCGGCCGCGATGGCTTGAGGCACGGGATGCGATAGGAACTGCAGAGAGACTCTGCTAAGCTCTGCCTAAGCCAGCGCTAGATTATTATTATTACTACTACTGAAAGGGACATCATGCAAATGCCCACTGAAATAGCGATTTTTATTTTCTTTCATTAAAAATAAAATGCAAATACCGGTGTTTATTATGAAGCATGTGGCGCAAAGTGTGCGGATTTTTATTTTATTTCAGGGGGAACGATTTAATCCCCACTGCTTTTGCGTGAAATGATTGTTCCTGTTAGCAGTTAAAAAGGGTAATTTCTTGAAATTATTTTGTCAGCGAGTTTATTAGCCTCACCCTAGTAGACCTGAGATTTTCACGGACCTCCGCTTACGGGCTCACAGTGGCATTCACTCCCACGCTCTCTGTCCTGCCAACTGTGTATTTGTCAGTTTTTATGTAAGTTGGAATGAAACGTTGAGCTGTGAATCTCTTTTTAACAGTTGTCCCAGGGGAAGGGGTAAGCAAGTTACAACATCTCAAAGAGCCGGGGGGCAATTTAGTCAGGACAATTAACCAAGGCAGCAGCGTGTCTTTGGATTAGCTAGCTTCGTCTCGAGGTTGGGACAGACCTGCATGATGCATTGCTATTTAAATGTGTAAGCAATTTTGGGGTAAGCGAGCGAGCTGGGGAGGGGCGGGTTAGCAGAAAACCACATTAAATTGGAACTCGTGTGCCACGTGGCTTCCCTATGGATCCACCACAGCTGCTCCATTTGCATGAATTATCTTGACTTGCAGCCAATTGTAATTATCGTGTACTACAAGCACCGTTTCACAAAAGAAAAACATCAGCGTGCACGCTACGTGCCACTGTGCTAACCGCCGCATAATTTAGGTAAACTTGTTCTTTTTTTTCCGATTGTGTGTTCGTGCCTACCGGTGGGACATTAGATTTTGTGCTACGTTTTAATAGCAAGGTAGTATTAACACGTGTGGTGTGTGTGTACCACACGGTAGTGTACACGTCCAGCTTATTCTTGTGCGGGTAATTTAGCAGGTACTGCCGCAGCCACGGAGGAATTTGTATAGTTTTCCAGCGATCCAGTCTCTCACCGAGTGCTAAACGTATGTGTTTCTCATGTCACCGTTAGGCTTCTCGCCGGCAGTACGTGCCCGAGCAGTGTGTTGAAGTCTACAGCAGGGGTTCTCAACCGTTTGCACCACAAGGTCCACTTGGCCCACTTGGCTTTCGTCTACACGGACCGCTAAGTGACACTCGGGGCCCACTGATGAGTGGCGATCTACCGGTTGAGAATGGTGGGCCCGCAGCGTGGGTTGTGCCCTTTTTCTTCGTCACCACCAGCAGGTAGTGGTTCGCTCGTCGCACCACGAACCTGCCAGCATGAGTTCAATTCCAGCCCGCGGCTAACATTAGTAATTTCATCTCATCTCATTGTCTGAAACCGCTTAGTCCTATACAGGGTCACGGTGAAGCCGGAGCCTATCCCGGCAGACACAGGGCGCAAGGCAAGGATATACCGACGATGGGACGCCAGTCCATCGCCGGGCACTGCGAGGCAATTTAGCCTGCGAGCCAATCAACCTATGTAGCAGCATGCTTTTTGGACTGTGGGAGGAAACCGGAGTGCCCGGCGAAAACCCACGCGGACACGGGGAGAGCATGCAAACTCCACACAGAAAGGCACCCGAGCCGAGAGATTCGAACCCGGGACCTTCTTGCTGTGAGGCGACAGCGCTAACCACTGGGCCACCGCGCCGCCGACATTAGTAATCAATATCTGAATTGGTTCCGTGTTTCTCTGAGGTCAACTTGATATTAAATTCGAATCTGCTATGTAAACATCCATACTCGGCAGATATAGGCTGAGGTGGTGCGATGCAGACCACGCTTTGCGTTCCTGTGCCAGACGTAGGATGCTCCACCGACGGCGCTTGCTGTGACAGCCTGCTGAGGGCTATACTTGGGACATTCGTTTTTGTTACCAGAAGCTGTGTGATACTTTGTCAGTTTCGCTTGCAAAAGCCCGGGGCGGGTTTGTGACTCGTGTGATCCGACTTCATCCCACTCGTTGGTGGCCTGCGGTGCACGTGCGTGCGGTGGCGCGTGCTGGCGCCAAGTGTCACCACGTGCCACGTGGGATGTCGGCCCGAAAGAGCCGAGTTTAAATGCGGCAGAGATACCACGGGGAGTGTTGACGCACTGCCACTTGTCACTGGAGAAGAGCGACAGGAGGGTGAATCCCCGACCCGCCCCCCCTCCTCCGGGCCCCCTAAATACAAAACAACCCACGAGAGGGCTGTTAAACCCTCAGAGCATTTACGCATCAACACACGTTTGTGGGGTTGCATCACTGGGAGTCATTTAAGAGATATTGTGATTCATGCCAGCACGGTTACCGTTTGCGTGCCCGTTAGCGTGTCGCCCGTGCCCTCACGAATGACCCTTTGACCCTTCGTCATTGATCTCGGGCGCCGGCACGACACTCCTTCCCGCGCTCCGCAGGCATTGCCTCCAACGTGCCTTGCATGCTTTAATAGCGAACCGATTGTTTACAACTCTGTATCGCATAAGAAACTTAAAAGTCAAAGTCAATCGCTTCCCTGTTGACAAAAGCAGAGGGGTGGCACTTGGCGCCCTTGACGGTCAGTGGAAGTGCAGGCCTCGTCACGGAAGACACAGCCTCCATGGGATAATGGCAGTTGATCTTCATGACGGTGAGCTCGAGGTCTCATCTCATCTCATCGTCAGAAACCGCTTAGTCTTGTACAGGGTCGCGGTAAGCCGGAGCCTATCCCGGCAGACACAGGGCGCAAGACAGAGATATACCCACGACGGGGCGCCAGTCCATCACAGGGCACTTCGGGTAATTTAGTCTGCAAGCCAATTAACATATGCAGCAGCATGTTTTTGGACTGTGGGAGGAAACCGGAGTGCCCGGCGAAAACCCACGCGGACACGGGGAGAGAACTCGCAAACTCCACAAAGGCACCCGAGCCGAGATTCGAACCCGGGACCTTCTTCCTGTGAGGCGACAGCGCTACCCACTGGGCCACCGCGCCGCCCGGTGAGCTCTATGTCTGCCGTGCAGAAGAGAATTTGTCGAAATGGGCTTTCGTGTGGTGATAAAAGTGTGTGATTCCTGGCCCGCGGAGCGATGGTAGATTAAGTTGACTTCCAGTCGGAGCGTTTACTTGCGATTTAACTCGAAGGCCACGATTGCAAAAACAACGGCAGCCATTTGTCGCTCAATGGCGGTGACGTCACCACGGCACTTGTGCCACGCTAAGTGCACTTCGCGTCTGAGTGAAGCCCGAATTATAGCACCACCTGGCCAGACTCGATGACTGCACATTCATCATTCATGCACGGTGTCGTATCTGATCTTCATTAAGCGTCACGATGAGCAAACAAACCAATGAAAGGGTTCACGCATAAACAGTGAATTCAATCGCTGTAAAAAAATATAATCTCGGGTAGCCGCGGACTGTGCGCACCTTTGTTCTTATTCTGTGTGCTCATAAAGTACTGAAGTTCCGACGGACAAGTGGGTTTATGTGGAGCACGTATTAAACACTGGCGACGCGCAGTCCCTGGCAAGCGGGCTGCCAGGCACACTGCCAGCCGCTCCTTTGCCGGTAATCGATGCACTGAAGTGTCCCATTACTGCAGAAGCCAATAGCAGAGTATTTGCCACGGAGTTGTTACCGGTGGCCTCTAATTAACATGGCCCCACCGCTATTCTCGTCCACGCTGCTCACGAAGATGCCCAAACGAACGCCCACGAGCATGCCCTCTCCCAATGATTCAAAGCCTGCATCGCCACTGGCGTTCATTGGTGACAGAGAATTCATCTCCTCGCAGACGGGGGAGCTGAGATCGGACAGGGGCTGCAGCAATGGCTGCCCGCTGATGGGACGGTCGATCAAACAGCCGTGCCACGTAGGGCCATACGTACTCAGACTGCTGCACATTTCGCTAACAACAGCGTTCTGGAGAATATCTGGGTTTGATGACCTTAATGAAGATGCTCAGCTGCCTCCAAGGAGACGTGGTCCTTTCTGCCCGTGGGTCCATGAAAGGATTTCACGAATGATGTTATAATAATAATGATACGTCTGCTTTATAACATGCGCAAAATTCTTGCAGTGGGTCTCTAACACAGGTGAGGTGCAGAAAAAAGGCCGAGTGTCCCTTGAAGATTTTAATGCTTTTTTTTAGATACCCGTTCACTCCTTGCATAAATCCAGAGGAAGTCTGTTTTACGTTGTGACACTGAATAGCGACATTGTGCGAGCGCACACACTTTTAGCGACAACATGCGGGTCAGCTTTTGTGATGTAGCTCATGTGCGGATGTGGCTGGGTTCTATGTACAGCTTTGGTGATTGTTGCCAGATGATGTACTCACGTGGATTGGTCAACAGGTAAGGTTTTTGTTTCCATGTCAGTTATTGTGATTACTTTCCAAAGCTGTTCTTTCCGGATAGCTGTGTCGAGTGCTTCTCCTCTCTCGTTCACAACTTGGAGGCATCCTCAGGCCTACCGAGTACGGCTATCCTAAAGGAACAGCTTTGGAAAGCGATTATTATGCGTGGAGCCATTAAACCTACATCAGTATATTTTAACTATTAATAGAGCAGATATATATTTTTTATTGAGAACAAATATTATTGACCGATTGCATGCAGTTGCACTAGCACGGGTGGAAGTTTGGAGGGAGTTGATTTATGAACAGCTCATGTATCTGAGAAAGTTGGACATAATTAGCTCATATCAGATGAACTGTATCCAATTTGTAAAATGCTGTCTCAAACTCCGAGTCAGAAAGTTTAACTGTCCACTCTTTCTGTGCTGAAGAGTGGCCATTAATCAAAATGTTAACAGCTAAGAGGTGTTTCATGTATCCTGTTTATTTGTAAGTATGTTCACGCATAATTCTTTCCGAAACAATTACGTCACCACAGTGGGTGTGCCCTGTTCTATCAGAATGCTTTCCCTAAAGTGGAATTTCCAAATTCCCATGCCAGAGAAAGGGCATATTCACAGAATGACCACTTTGATTTCCTACAAAGTAGCACCCCTTTGGTAGTTTTTGATCATGGCTTCAAAACTGCCTTTACAATTTCTGTCAATGGAAACTCTAATTTTCTGCCGAAGTGCTTGATTCTTTGATTTGTGTAGACCCCACGTTTCTGGTCTCAGCATGCGTCGCTGTGCCTCTATCCCCACTCTCTCACTCAACAGTATCCCGCGGGAGCGAGGCATTCCAGCGAGCCCTCGCACGGTAGACGGGAGTTCCAGACACACTGGCAGGTGGGTGCCAATGCCGCCGAGCAGCATCACTCACATATTTTGGTGTCTCCCTACAATTTTACCCCACTTGCCCTATCCACATCATGCAAAGTATCCTCTCCGATTTTTCACCGAGGGGCGTGAGCTTTTGTACGAGGGAACGGCCAACGAATGCGGATCGCACAGATGCAAACACTTGAAATCTTTCGCAAACAGGCTAGTGTGCTGTTTATGTAATGCACAAAGTGCTGGCTAGCATCATTCTCTCCCCCTTTTCCAGAAAATCAAAGCGTGCACAAAATTGCCGATTGAGGCATTATTGCCGACTGTACGGCGCGCTTCAGTCGCGTGCACACAGCTCCGGCTCTCTACTTTTAATTTGTGCAGTAAATTCACATTGATCTGGAAACATTTCGTGTACCCAGAGGGCTAGCGGTAAATTTGCGGGATTAGACTCAGCCGCTCGCGTCGGGTGACCATCCCTAGCATGGCAATGGAGTCGTTACAGGAATGAGCATCTCTCGGGATAAAAGGCATCAATCTCAGTTGCGCCATATGAGTACAGATGTACAACACGTTGCAAATGCTCATTACGGCGGAGAGATGTTATTGGGTCGGAGCGGAGTGTTATGGAACTAAATGCGCTCGTTCATTACATAGTCTGCACCGTGCGTGCGCGTTGCTCTGCTGGGAATTGATTCGCGCGCGCTGACTGCGGCCAATCATCGAGTGTCGACGTATTTCAGCGCAGCAAGATGGAGCGCAGGCTTCCACTAATGGGCATTGCGCCCTAGTGTGGGAGGCTTAGGGATGGGGCACGTGGGTTTCCGATGGGAATATCGTTATGCCCGACCCACAGTGTAATTTCATGGGATTTACCGTTGACCTCTCCTGGCAGCGAGCCTTCTGTCCCAAGGCCGCCGCACAGGTGGGTGTCGACACCTTTTCGCTCATTCCTTGCGAGCAGTGCGCGGTGGCAGTGTCAGATCCGAAGAATTCCCGATGGAGACAGGGATTGCCTCAGTTACCCATCCTTTCTTGTTTGTGGGAAAAAAAGAAATCAGACAGAATTCTCCATGCACTGCACGGCGACCTCAAAGCAAAGTGCGGGTGAGCGGCTGCATTAGAATTACTGCCGTAAGCTTCAAGCTTCGCAGCTCATGTAAATGGAATCGGGAATGCACACTCACCATGAATTATGTCAAACTCCAACTGCTTAACAGTTTGTGACACTGTAATAAGCAAGATCTATGCTGTGTGACCAGATGTTCTGTAAAGCTTTTAAAATGTCTAATGAATTGTAAAAAAAAAAATCCAATCACCATTGCTATGACAATGTGAATAAAACATTCAAATTATGCTCAGGTTTGTACCAACATCGATACATTTTTACGACTGACATTTCCAATTGAAATGTACTCCACTGTGAGGTTAATGAATGAAGATAGGGCAGCTAGGCGTGCTAATCTTCATTGGCCTCTCTAAGCCAGAATTGGGAATTCCACATTTATATGGTGGAGACCATTCTACGAACACATTTGATGACTAATATCCACTTAATACAATTTGGTTACTTATAATAATAATTGCACTACTAGAGCGTTTTTCACCCGGAGGTTACAAAGCGCTGCACAGAGCTGTGGAGAGGACGGCAATAAGAAACAACAACGACATATGAACGGCAAATTAACAGCAATAACATTTTCTTTTCTTTATTTTGTTACATATCTAGGCTGTGGAGAGAATGGCATGTCAGCAACAACGACATCAGAGCAATTATTGGATCATGGTTTAGGTTGACCCTGTACCGAGATTTGAACCTGCGAGTTTACAATTATCGATAGATAGAAAGAGCCACTGTTAGACTTGGTTCACATGAGCCGCGGCACTCGCGCGCGTTTATGTTTGTGTCTTACCGCGAGACGAAATAGCACACAGCCAGAGTACAGTACAGTTTCAGGTTCTTGACAGATCACCGATGCCACGATGTAACGATCAACCGAGCACCTGCAGCCGAGTCCATTTCATTGCTCCATCTCCTCCGTTGTCATCTCGAATGCCGTTCCTCGGCTGCCACTGCAGCGGCTTCACAATCTTCCATCTCACAATCTAAATCGTTATTGTAACATATGCTGTCAGGTGCCTGCTGTTTACTAAAGCGATCATTTAACCACGGTTAGCGTGAAATTAATCACCTTCAGAGTGGTGAGTGACCTTTGCTAACCATTAATTCACTCTTCGGCAAATGCCATTTGCAAGTTTTTTAGTGGAAAGGAAAAACTCACATTTTAATAAACCTGCTGTCACAGCTACATGACCACGATAAGGAGCAGGCTGTGGTGGATGGTGCCTGACGTTTTTGCAGCATGTCTGCTCATGCATTGGCTGCGCTTGTAGATGGGGTAACGGTACTGTGATGTATTATGCATGGGAGAGACATGGGTGCTTGAGCCATTCAACCCTCGTGAGCGACGGTGGTCCTAGAGGCGTTTTCACGTCAACCCACATCCACCGCTGTCCGTAACATCATCGGAAACTTTGGCTGGATTGCATCCGCGGCGATCTGGAGGGAGTGTTAACGGGCCCTGTTTTGCACTCGTGAGACTTCATTATGCACGTCAACCTCGGCTGTCTTTATTGAGCGTCGCTGCTCGTCCCCGCAGTCACCATCTCCGCCTACGCGTTCACCGCGCGCGGTAGTAACCACGGCACACGGAGGTAACGCGGTGCTCGGGTATGATGTGACGTTAACACTTTCTGCCAGGTGAGAGACGTTAACCGCTGCGCAACACATCCCTGACACAAATGGGCTGTGACGGGGTTAATGCGGGTGTATTGGAAACATCTGGTGGTGTTAAAAATAAATGGCTTAGCTTTTGTATTTCACATAATAGACGCGGCACCCGCCTTTTTGCAGTGTGCGTTATTTGGCCTAACATTGGGTTTAGCTTCTGTCAACATCTTGCGTTGTGCGTTTAATGCCGTGAAAAATGACCGGCAATATCCCACCGCGTCCCATTCTCAGCGGATGTGGGGGTAACGACCGCACCTGCTATTGCGATGTTTCGAAGCTAATCGCACGTGCTTCGTTATAATCCGCACGGCAGCGACGAGGCCGCCACGGATCTCATCCCATTGCCGACTGGTAAACATGGCCCTACTTGAAGATGAAGAAACGTAATTTGTCTGCAATATTACTTTAAATACTGCACTTAATGTGATAGACATAATTTAGGTGCCCTTTTTTACAGAGTCTCTCTAAATTAACCTTATGGAATAACGAGCCCCATTAATGGACGTTAATGGCTTTCTGTTTTGCGGGAAGAAAATGTGAAAAATGTGTTAAAGCATAACGAACACAATACTCGAACGACTGATTCTAATTTTTTTCATCTTTAAATCGTACGCAGCTACTGTAGCAGCAGCGCCGCAGTTCTTCAGCCTCCGACAATGCCTCATTAGAGTTAATCTGCCATAATTTAGTACTAAAGAGCCATTTACAGGCGCTCTAATCCCCTTTTAATAAGCCATCACTCAGAGAGGAAGCAGCATAATTCGCGTGGCAAGGGGAAGAAGCCCCTTGTCTCTGGCCGGTTCGATGCGATCGAGTTCACAGCCAGCCGCTGCATCGAGTGATTCCGCCGCTCGGTCCGCATCCAGGCCTGGCCCTCATTTACCTTGAAATGCCTTTTATTGCTGCCTGTCGTCCATACTGGCAGATGAAGTGGCACAATGGAAATTGGTAAATTGCTTTTTGAAGCCTCCAGCCATGAGTAGATGGATGCGTGTTATGCAGGGTGACAACGGCCACTCAGTGTAGCCCTCAGCCTGTCATCGCTGTCATGACCGCAACACTCGTCTACTCCTGCAGCTTGCTGATTATTCTTTTGCATGTTCGATTGGATTAGAATACTCGCCTACGCGAGCTCTCCGAGTGGCTGCTGCTGTGCGCCCCTATCTCGGCCGCCACCGTAAGACCCCTGCCCATTGCGATTGCTCACGACGGACTGTCTGAGCGGGATGAGGTCTGTAATGAGTCGCAGTTGCTGTGCTGCCTAAGGGAAGAGGCTGCGCTCTTCACTTCCCTGTGTATTGACCTGTGCAGGAGATGCTCCCCAAAGCAGCGCATGCCTCTGTTTTGGTTGCTTCCAAGTGATAAAACAACTCCGACAGAACTCTAATGGCACCAGGGATATGCTCAGAACCTTCACAAATAATGGGGCCACACGGTTTGTTGTTAAATATTATAGGTTTGTTTCAGCTCGAAGCCTGATAGTGCCTCCAATCTGGTGGGTTAAATGTCGCGAGAGAGACAGAATGAATGCTCGACGCGACTATCCTGCAACAGCAGCTCATTATATTCCGAGTGTCCGTCTTACATGGTCACGAGTTTCTTAAGCAAGCATGCAGATGATGGAGTCGCTTATTGTTACCGTTTGTGCTGAACAGTCCGTTGGAGCTGGGCTTGCGAAGCAAAACATTTGAAATGGATTTTTTGCGCGCAATTATTGGTGACCTGCTCGAGACAAACTCGCTGAGCACAAAGGGCCTGCTTGGGTCTCGCGTGGGAGCCCACGGTTTGGATCCCACGACCTCAGCGGTGCTTGCTCAATGCTGGCTCAGTGCTGGCTCAGTGCTGGCTCAGTGCTGGCTCATGCTCAGACGTGGCCATTACGAGTTCCCCGGAGCCGCACGGCAGTGACCGCTACTGCACAAACAATTGTGCGGCGCACGCTGCAACCGAGGCAGATTTGGGGAGGGGGGGGGTGGGGAGTTCACCCTCGTGGCACGCGTTGGTGGGGTGCTGCGTGGGGGTAACCGCATGGTGCGTGCCACTGCGTCACTGTGGCATCACCCAGGAGGGGGCGTGCCTAAACACGTCCACGACCACAAAGACAGACCCCCATATAGCCTTCAGACTGCAGGGTAGGATTCGCAACCTTCAGATTACAATAGATGTCTTATTAAAGCAGAATTCCTGCCATACAACAAAGGTTCAAACTAACAAACGCAAGCAATATATTAATGACAAGGTAATGCAACGGATTTACAGCATTAAATCGTGCAAGGATGAAACCCTAACCATGATCATGAAGTAAACGGTAACACATGCCTCAAGGCCCATTTGACCAAATTGGATATGGTGTCCACTGACCACTAGGTAGCATTCGCTGCCCACTGGTGGAATACCACCTTGGGTTCAGAACAGCGGGCGGCGCGGTGGCCCAGTGGTTAGCGCTGACGCCTCACAGCAAGAAGGTCCCGGGTTCGAATCTCTCGGCTCCGGTGCCTTTCTGTGTGGAGTTTGCATGCTCTCCCCGTGTCCGCGTGGGTTTTCGCCGGGCACTCCGGTTTCCTCCCACAGTCCAAAAGCATGCTCCTGGATAGGTTGATTGGCTCGCTGACTGAAATTGCCCCGCAATGCCCGGCGATGGACCGGCGTCCCGTCGTCGGGTGTATTCCTGCCTTGCGCCCTATGTTTCCGGGATAGGCTCCGGCTTCACCGTGACCCTATATAGGATTAAGCGGTTTCAGATAATGAGATGAGATGAGGTTCAGAACAGCGGCTGTTAGCCAGCACCGATGAAGGCCAGCACTGCACACGACGAGGTGGTTGGCCAGCAACACGCCCGGCCGCTTTTGTCTCCCGAGTGGAGATATTTACACACCTCACGAGATACTTATTCGAGGCCAAGTTGACCTTGGGGAGTCCCTGGACTTGTACGTAAAAATCGTCGCTGGTTTTGACCATGAGCGGGAATCGAACTGGGGTTCGTATGGCAGCGCGCGAACCACTACGCGCACACACCTGCACCCCGCTGCGGGCCCCTTGCACCGTTACTCTGGTTTCTCCGGAGAAATCCTGTCACTGAAGCAGTCCGCGTGGGGGATGGCCACAAACAGAAGCCTCGATTGTTACCGTAAAGCCCAGGGACTTAGCGAATGAACAAAGATACGGAGCCTCAGGTGTCTGCGAGTGAGTCACGCTCCGCATCGCGCCTCAGACCAGCACGATCAGTATTGCGGGACTCGCTGAGTGGACATCAGAGACTCTACTGTTCGCTGATTGCCTCGGCATGCCTCGACTTAATTACCGCAATTACATATTTCCGGCAAATCCCCAGCTGTGGTGCTTTAATGAGGAACCTTTGCCTAAAATCCAGCGCGAGGGCGTTGCGGAGGTGCGGGAGGGTGTGCGGGAACGTTGCACGGCGGCTGCCCGCACGCATTTTGGTTTCAACCGTCTCATCTCATCTCATTATCTGAAACCGCTTAATCCTATATAGGGTCACGGTGAGCCGGAGCCTATCCCGGAAACACAGGGCGTAAGGCAGGAATACACCCGACGACGGGACGCCGGTCCATCGCCGGGCATTGCGGGACAATTTTAGTCTGCGAGCCAATCAACCTATCCAGGAGCATGCTTTTGGACTGTGGGAGGAAACCGGAGTACCCGGCGAAAACCCACGCGGACACGGGGAGAGCATGCAAACTCCACACAGAAAGGCACCCGAGCCGAGAGACTCGAACCCGGGACCTTCTTGCTGTGAGGCGTCAGCGCTAACCACTGCGCCACCGCGCCGCCCTGGTTTCAACCTTGGGGTCCCAAATGTTACAGACTGGCAGTTAGCGCTGCTGCACAGTGGGGCAATATTGGCTTCAATGCGGCTTTTGGCACAGCATGTTCCTGGTAAAGTGTACCTTGTGGGCATGGTCCTAATGCCTGCACTCCGTGGCTTGTAAGGTCTCATTAGCAGCCGTGCGTGAGGATGCCTCGCTGTTATGTGGCTTCTTGTTTCTCCGTCATCACCCTTAACCCGCAGCCACATGAGAGGAATGGCCACGTCACGTGTTGCATTGTGATAAAATGAAACGCCTGCTGATGCCTCCAACTGACTGGGTACGGAGGCATGTGCTGCTCTGGGGATGAGGCACGTCCCGAAGGAGAGAGAAGGAATACTCTACACAACTATGCCAAAAGAACAGCTGCATAGAGCAATTCTCATCACACATCCAGCCGTGAAAATCTACATCGGTTCAGAAATAAATTTGATGTTGAAATGGCCCGTTACGTTTTTGAAATGCGTTCCTGGTACAAGGTCGTGAGTTTCAATTCATACCTGAACCAAAGTGCTTTGAAACGTCTGATTGGTAAATTATTTGAATACTCTTGGTGAATTCCTATATATACATACACACCCACCTTTGCCAAATTAAAAAAAAATTACGTCTGAAAGTGAAAATGTAGAGCTCTTGTGAAGGTAATGGCATCTTGTGTCCGCATTTTTGGGAGCCGTGGAGAGGTATGCTCAAACATTTTATTGAGCAGTCCGTTCTTTACCATTTGCATCGTATTTGGCTAAATAGTTTTTCAATTGAGAACGGTAGATCAGTTCCTGTTGCGACATGAGCGTAGTTGATGGAAATACATTTTAAACATGTGTTTAAGTTCAGATGTGAACTCTACACCACGTATAACTAAAGCAGACTCGATTACCCTCTTCAGTTTTCCACAACTGTGCCACTTATTTCGTATTCGCTTCCAGTCAGCAGATGGGGAAAAACCCATTTTGCACATAAAGTGTCTTTGTGTCTTTGAAAGAATGTAAACATGCGAGATGCTCACACACAATGCATTAACTTTTAATTAGCGATAATTGCAATCTACTTGCAACAATTATCAAAGTGACTTTTTGTTTTTGGCAGGTGGTAACAAACTATATCACCTGGAGATTTCATTATGAGAATCGGTGCACGTGCATCCTTGGCTAAATAGCTCGCGAAGACTTATGCATTTCAAAGCGAAATTTGTGTGCACAGAGCATCCCCACGTGTATTGGGCCTGCACTAGGGTTCAGCAGGGGCTAACAACGAAAAGTGAGCGGCGTCTGGCAGGGCGCCCGGCAATTGGGCTCTGGTCCAGTGGGTGTTGGCTAGTGTTTTGTAACATGCAGCCAATTTCACTCGAGCCCCCTGCCACTCTGCTCGTGTGTTTTCAGACTTTGCCATGGCCCACGCGCCGCTTCGCCGAGAGGGAGTTGCATGCTCGAGGTGGCTGTAATTTCCTTTAAAAGCATAACAATAATATAAACCCGAAGCCACGTTTTTATGAAACTGCTGGCCCAGTGGCGCTCGTGTCAAATGTGTTTTTTTTACCCGAAAGGGCGTTTTGTTTTGCGTTTTCAGATCTATTGACTCATCCTCATCTCTCGCACCGAGAGCTCTGTGATGTTGCATCATCCCGCAACGTGGTAATTTACAACCGTGACACGCCTTGCCGATCCGGGCCAAACCCCATGTCACGTAGCTTGACACGTTCCCTCTCTTATTATTATTATGGCCCATGTTCGAAACGACGACAGTGTTCATGGGACTGCCTTCCTCTGCGGCCTCGTGTGACCCATCTGGCTTGCCGAGGGATATTCAAAGGGTGTTTCCTCATCCTGGAGAGGAGGAAAGAACCGCACCACTGGACCAGCGTGCTCCCTAACTCAGCACCACTCAGCCATGGAAGGTGGCCAGGGCGACTGGCCACTCAGGGCCGCATTTGCAGGTGCCACCCCTTTTGTGCAAATTGCCCCACGAAGCAGCAGGCCACTTTGGATCATTAGTTCACAATGGTCAGGTATTTTTGTGCTTCCCCACTAAAGCCAATGGAGCAGAGCCACAGGACAGCTCCCTAACTCACATTTATAGGCCCCCAGCCTGACCGCCACAACGTTTGCTGCAAGGTCAGAGTTTCACCCGGTGGAGCTTTTCTCATGGAATTTCCTGCAAGTGACGTAGCGGTTTCTTTTAATACAATCTTAGAAGGGATTTTGAATTGTAAGATAAATTACAGTGTAATTGGCTTAAAGGGGGTATGAGGGTGGGGAGCCGGAGTGCGGCTGGAGTGGAGACAGAGTGAAATATATATATCAGTTTCACATCAACAAAAAGCAGAATGGAATGTTCAAACGTTACCAAACAAAAATATAATTATTTCAAAAACGTAATCATGGCAAAACAAATATTATTGCAGACAGCGAGAGGCTAATCACATGTTGCCTTTGTTAAGACTTCCGGGAAGGAGAATGTGGCACATCTCAGCATGTCGATGGGACACATCTCAAATCAGAGTGTGAATGTTGCTGTGCATTGTGCGAGTTTGGATTTATAAACGACGGGGAACTGCGCCTGTGAACTGTGGTGAGAAAAAAAAACAGCAGCTTGGATTGTCACGTATAGCGCACAGGTATCTGCTGTGCGCGAATTGCATTTTCTTATTGTATTCCAATCGCGTAAATTGTAATGCAGTGGCTGTGATAAGTGCATTGAAATGACACTATGCTTGAGCAGATTGCAGCTGATGCACAGGTTTTCCTTCATTTTGTTCAGGCTTAAACCATCAGCGTGTCATAGCTGAACAGCCACATTGTTGCAGAGTATTGTGTTTATTTCAGTGTTATTGTCTGGCCATGAAAGGGCCAGTAGCATATGTGTGTGTGCACGCATTTGTTTGTATGTGGAGGGTTGCCCGAACTGTGCCATAAGCATAGTAGCCCACGTCAAATCCGATTTTACTCCTAAGGTTGAATAACACTTGTAATGACTAGAATCCGATTCTCTTCTGAGCTTCCTCTAAATTGACTGTAACTGACATGTCTACCTGCTTAGTGTGGCTGGGACTATTTTAGCAGTGTGATCTAAAAGTGGCTTGGCATGATGCTGACCAAACAAACCATTTCAATTTTGCCATTCTGGCCTCAGTAGGTGTTCGTAAGCAGTGGGTGCTCGAGCAGTCTACAGCGCTAAGGGATTTGAATTATGCTGTTTGGTGCAGCATTTAGTGGGGCTCGTCCAATGACAGCCATAGCTTTACATTGAGTCCCTTTACATGAGTGTCAAACTGCCACTTAAACTGTATTTACAAATATCCATGAATTGTATCTCTGCACACTTTAATAACATAAGGCTATTATGTAAAATTCCCAGCAATGCGGCACAGAGCACAGCTCCTCTAAAACTGACATGTGGCTATTAACGTCAGCTGCTCCACCTGGATAGGAAGGAGACCTTGGGGAGGCAGTGAGTGAGGCAGACCCCTGCATGCTTGTCAAGTGCCTCGCCCCCCCCCCCGCAGGGTGGCATTGTCCACTTGCATGGTAGCATTGCCCTCAAGGGGTTCTTCATCCGTTTGCGAGATGTTGAAGGTGCACCGGGCGCTCCCTGTTGGGATTTTAAAATCGTTAAAGATGCGGCCCTACAATTGCTCCTCGCTCATGCCACTGCTGGAAGAAGGACCTCCACTAGAGGGAGCTCTATTGAGACCCTGCAGACGGAATTTCGGCCTACTCTTGCACATTGGAAGAAACAGGAGACGTCTTTTAAGAGATGCGAGTACCCACACTTCACTTCACCACACGTGACATCCCGATCAATTTTCTTCTGAAATCTCATCTCATCTCATTGTCAGAAACCGCTTAATACTTGACAGGGTCGCGGTCTAGTGCAAGGGAATTGATAATCAACCGTTGGCTTGATGCATTCAGTAGCGATTGTTATTTGCTTACCTATGTTTGTTGACAGCGCCCATACACATGCGGGATTGTGACTGACCTTGCACTCGTAAGGCCCTTTTGTTCGCGGTCCACTGCTGGATGAGTTATTACCCATGCCGCGTGGATCGTGGAGGTTTTTAAAAATCATATTTCACAATGCACAGCCCTGCTTACTTCCACGACGAGATAAGGTGCCCTTAGGCCGACAGATATGAAGCCAGGGAAAATACTTGTGGTTGTTTGGGCAGCAAAGCTGCATGTGCCCAGAGTAATGTAGAAACAAAAAGCACTTTTTCTTGCAATCAAATTATCGAACAAGTATTTAACTTCATTGCCAACTCTGTTTTAAGCACGTTTCCCCAATAATAATAACAATCAAAATAAGGAATATACACGTTCCAATGTACCGCATGCATTTTTCTTCTTGGCGTTCTGGCTTAACGGTGGGCTGTTAGCTTTCACCCTCTCTCAACTGACTTCCCTGCCGTCTTCTTAATGCCCGCAGAAAACTCTCTTCAACTCCCTCAACATCCCTTACTCTCTTTCTACTCCCTTCACTTATTAATGTTATTATATCTTTGATCAGACCATCCTCCTAGTGGAAATGCCCATTCTTCTGTCTGCATCTAATTGCTCCCATTATCGTTGTTCTTTAGTTTATGCCATCCGGTAAACGTGTTATAAATGTACGCATGTGCGCCGCTCAAGAGGGGGCAAATTGAAAACTTTCTGAAAATAGATTTTAAAAGTGTGTTTGCCACTACCTTATCACTCCGCATTTGAATTTTGTTTCCCCCAGCATTTGGAATGATTGGCATATAAATACAGGGCTGTACCATAGGCCTATTATTAGGTTGGTACAACTTTTGATTTCAGAACTATTCCTACGCTCAAAACGTTGTCTCCGGAATATTCAGCACTCTGGATGGCTCTGTACTTACACAGACCCTTATCTGCAGTACAATTTTTCATGCATGAAGTTAATGGACTCTAGAAATGACGCCAATATTGGGGCCAAAGTAACACTGCTGAAACGTGCCTGGCATAACGGAGTGTTCCAAATTAATTCTGCAGTGAGTTGTGTTTTTTCCCCTGCTGCGTGTGAATAATTAGTGCGTATGGCTGAGCACAGGGATGTGTGCGCGCGTGTGCGTGGTACTCTGCTTATTTTGTAAAGTGCGCGGAGAGCGGGCACGGTTTGGCTTGGCCTCCTGACTTCGCTTTCGCCGCAGCCGCATGCGCCGCTCTTCGCCTGCGCCAAGTCGCTTGGCCTTGATGAGCGCTCTCGGCGTGAGTGTGGATAGAACATTGACTGAATAATGAACTTGAGGTTGAGGGTTTTCCACGATTTACGACTGCTTTCAGCCCGTTCGTTAATCCACTGCTGGCTTCCTCATATCGTGTCGGCTATGGTGGTTGTTTGACCCGTGCTTTGGGTTTGCGATGGTGGGAGGAGGGTGCATCGCCGAAGGAGCATGTAAGATACGGTGCAACATCGGATATCGTTGTGCTGTCCTCTTGCTGCCCACCACGTAGCGTCATAGCCACCTGTGACGACCTGGTGTACCTCGCGGTGGCCCCTCCAAGTGCTCTACAGGCTCGGTCTTGCTTTGCTTCTGAGATCTGGCGTGAATTGGGCGCATTCTGAGTGTCGTGGTCATGGGCTTCCTTGACGCATAAAGGATTCATGAAGACATAATAACATATTCCAAAGAGAGCTGAAATTTTTACAACAAAATAGTTAATCAAATATACGGTTTATTATTTTATTTAGCTGAAGGCTTTTAATAATTAAAGAGTTGATGTCTGGAAATACAGTGCTGCCAAGCATTGAGAATAACTGCGTGCGAGTAAATGCATCGGAGGAACTTCAACCGCTCACCTGCACGTGGCTGAAAAACATTTTTTTTCCGTAAGAAAATTTATAAGCTGCGCACACACCTACACCGGTGCAATTTGATATCACGCAAAAGGGGTTTTCAGCGTAAGATTATTTGCTTTTCCAAAATTTCCACTGCTCTGTTCTGTTAAAAAAATAAAAAAAGCCAATAATGCTTTAGGAATTATAGCCTTTTTTGCATGTGGAGCAGTAACGCATAATTCTAAAATATGTCTGGAAAAGCAATAAATGTGTCTCCATGCTAATAACAAGGCTTGCTGCAGGCATGGTAATGCACTGATCTACATATGCGCAGGGCGGTACCACGGTCCGTGGAGAACGAAAGCGCCGCTTCCTTAGTTTGGACCAACAGCTGTCAGTGTGTCACCGCGCGATACCGGCCGCTCCACTGTCCCTTCTGGGAGTTCCTGCCCGACGTTCAGAGGGGGCCTGCGATGGGGCTCCGCAAGAGTCTCGCTTTGCTGAAATGTCGCATCGCGTGGAATTTCTCTCTCTCTCTCTTTTTTTTGGCCACCGCTAATCCATCCTGCTGTCACGCCGGCACATTGCGACCGTTTGCACCTGCATTACTGACTGGTTTGTTACTCTGCTGTGAAATCCGTGACTGGCTTATCAGTTATCGCACAAGGTTAATTAAAGACGCAACAATGATGAACCGTCACTGACAAAATCGGCTCCTGTACAAAGCCATTACTCAAATGATAAAAAAAAACCCTCCAGAATTATCTCCTGCATTGGTGATAAAGTGTTTAATTATACTGCGACAACCGGTAAAGCGGGTGCTGTAACTTGAACTTCAGCGTTCAGCTTTGCTGCACGCGTGTAAAGCTGGTATTGCTTTTGCAACGCTTTTTTTTTCTCCAAAGAGGTGCTTTGTTTAGTTTTCGATAGCCTAAATTATATTCAGTTGTGGAGGTTTAAGGCATTGTGTGTTTTTTTTAACGTCAACGTACTGTTAATTAGCTAAACCCGAAACACGTTCCCATTGCAGGCGTTAACATGGCCTCATTAACATATTTTTAATAGGCTTTAAATGGGGGGAACGTCTTAAGCAGTGTTAATCATGACGGCGGCGAAGTGTTTTTTGTCTGTGCTCGTAGCACCACTGCTACTACGGTCCTGTAAGATTTGCCTCTTTTGTTTGCAGTGCATTGGTTTGAACCACGTGTCAAAGAGCTTTGTTCATAACGAGAGCGGTCTAAATGGGCGAAGAAAAAAAAAGTCCGAACGCGATGGCGTTTCCACGACGCGCTGGTGGTGCAGTCAGTGCAGCCATGTGCATCGGCGTGTGCAGTGTGTGTTTTGCTCGCCGCTGTTGTGTTGTCATGGTTTAGGGGTTAAGGAGAACCGGGAGATTAAACGTGTTCGCGTCCTCGTAGGTGTTACTGAGTTGGCTGATATTAATACGGGGCTGGGAAACGGACCGATTCTTAATCGGTGCTGATTTGTATAGGTGGAGCGATGGTGCGGTGCTACGAACTGCCCGGACGCATGAGCTTGATTCCCGGTCACGGCCGGCGTCAGTGGCGAACACTATCTGACCCAACCCTGGCTCCCCCATTTCACCGACCCGCACTGACCGGTGCGGCGAATTACGGTCGACAAACCTCCACGTTAAAATAGTCGTGGAGAGGCGTGCGTTCGGAAGAGGGCTGACAGTAAATTGTGCCGGCGTGCGGCGCGGTATCTCATCGCCAACCTTTCTCGCTTCGTACCCTGACCGCTGCGCACTGCACCCGCGCCTGTTCCGCGTGCGTGACCCCCGCTCGCTGTCGCCCGCAGATGGGCGGCCATGTGCGATTCTACGGGACCAACAAGCTTCAGCCGGCAGCCATGAGCCCTGCGGCGTTCGCCACGCACTGGGGGGCCGAGCCCCCCTGCTGGAACCGCTATGCGCTGGCGCGGAACCCGCGCGTCTACCCGGCGCCCTGCTACCACCACCCGGCGCCGCACGCCGGATACACGTACGCGTCGGCGCAGCACACCATGCCGGTAGGTGCCGCGGCGAGGCCGTGGTGGCGGGATGTGCGGGGGGGGGGCGGCAACGATACGTGCCTCACCTGGTTAGCCGCTTCGCTGTCAGGGTTGGTGGATTACCGTGAGGTCGTCGTGAGTGAGCGGGATACGCAACTGTGCCAGATTGTTGGCTGGAGCATAGATGGCCGTGCCGTGAGTAGGTTGTTCACCTGTCAGTGTGTGTGCCGACTCAACCTAGTGCCGTGTGTAAACATTTTAATTCGGGGGACAAAGGCAGCCGGGCATGGTGCTGGCCACCCACTCCCGCATGTGCCGTGTCGGCCTTCATCGGTGCTCACTAACGGCACTTGACCCTACAGCTATTAAGGCTATACGGGGGATCTTTGTTATTGAGCAGTGGTCCCTATGTCCATGCACGTTATCCAGGTACACAAGTTTCTCCCCACATACAGAGTAGCCCATGAGGAATTGAGTAAAAAAATCCCATTGCATGAGCTTCTTGAAGAAGACCCTTGAGACCCAGTGAGACCTTTCTGAAAAGGATCAGCTAAACTATAATGAGAAAAGCTTATGTGTGGAGCGTGGGCACACGAGACCTGTTGTACCATTTAAAATATAGCAATGGGTATTGAATGAATGAAAAGTGTATCTATTTGACATCCTCACGTGATGCGATCAAGTCATCGCATTGAAGAGCGCTTGTGGATTCGGGTAAAATGGGACAGCACACTTTAAACACTACAACATCCCAAGATAGGTAGAGAGAAAAAAAGAGACAAATAGAATCCACGTGTGGAGCTGGAAATGGGTATTGGCTTGGGGTTTTGGAACCTGTGGACCAACGTGCCATTGGTCCCAGATCAGTTACTCTTTGTCCAGCGAATCCTCCTGTTCACTGTCGGCTCCACTGTTTTTAGACACTTTGCTGTGACAAGCAGCAAATCCCACGTGGTGTTTCGGCACACAGTTCTGATTACAATTTAATAATTTCAATAAATTACGGCCACTTTCTGTTTGACATTTATTGCACGGTGGGTCCCTTGTAATTGCATGTTACTGGCTAATTTTTTTTTTACCGCTAATTGAGTATACAATCCTGTAGGACTTTGCGGCTATTACTCATACATCACTGAGCACAGTCATCAGCGGCAAACAAGCTAATGTTCCGCCAGTGTACTTTTTAGTGCTTCACGCTGAATCCCCATTAACTACAGTAGTTATTTAGGAACAAAATCAGTTCTTTGGGACAATTAATTGTTCCAACTCCGGGAAATAATTGGCACCCAGAGGGTGAAGGCCTCCAGCAGTTAATGGAGAACAAGGAGTGTACTTACAGTGATTGCCCTAACAAGGAATTTTATAAATATATATTTTTTGGAACTTTTTTTTACTGGTCTTTTTTGGCTGCCCACCACGGCCAAATGTGAGTTTATTCAGACAGTGCTCATGAAGACACTGGTGCCGTTTTGGATAATCGCTCACGTTGAAATGGATTATTAGAGAGCAGAAACGAGGCATGCATGTGGTTGAGCAGTGCCCTGCAGGATGTGCACAGCTTGGTCCTTACCATCCCATAACAAGGGCAGCAGCAACTAAAACCCACTCTGCACCATATCTCAAACTGCACCGTAACGGCTGGCTGTGCCGCCGCACAGATGAAAGAGTTCGCATTTGTGTTGGCCACAAGTGAAATGCGCTTTTCAATTTCAGTGCCAATTACCCTCGAATAACTACAGGACACAACGAGAGCACATTGCTGGCTCTGTTCACGTTTCGTCGGGCAGCATTAACACGTTGTGCGAGATGGTAGCCAATGTGTGAGGCCCTATCCAATGACAGATTGGCTACACGTTTAGTATTACAGTAGAAATTATCCAGTGAGCGTGCAAGGTCTGGATGTGGGATTCGTACGACACAACACACGTCCGAACATGAGTACGAGTCGATGCGAATTCATAACTTTAGCCGCGGGGAGCTGCCGGCGACCACACAATAAGCAAGTTTGTAGGTTTTTTTTTGTCTCGCAATTAAATCAGCCTTTTGTGGTTATGACACCGGCTGTGTCCAAACGCACGCTGCGACGAGTGACAGAGGCTGCCTTGTACCGTGTCGGATCGGAGGGGACTAGCGCGATCCTTCACCGTTAAAAGTGACGGCTCGGCCGTGTATTTACCCCATCGCCATTTTTACTGTCAATCGCGGATCACTCAGCCGTTGACTGTGTTTCACACTCAATCAAAACAAACGTTTAAAAACCACACATGACTGGTGAAGGACCCGGCGCATGGCAAAAAGCACTGTCAGCGCTGCATCCGCACAGTGTCAATATTTGAGTGCGCCTGAAAAATGAAAACACGGCTGTGCGCTTCCAAAAGAGATTGCTGCGGCTCGCAATAAAACAGCCCGGGCCGTGACCTTGCTGTGACCGAGGATGGCGCGGGTGCCACGCGTGGCCACATGTGAAAACAAACGTGCCGTGAAGACCATCAAAATGTCACCGCCACCAAAAGCGTAAATGGGGTCAGTGTGCGTGTGGCCTGCACCACAGAGTGTAATATTTGACATCGTGTCAGGAGATTTGCTTTCGCGCTGCCAGCTCTCGTGGCTTCTCTGCATATAAGGTATGGCTGCCAGTGTTCCACGGTGTGCTGACCACGTGCCCTTGACAGTTAACTAGACATTTTTCCCCCATTTAATTCTTGTTGTCTCATTCGTCTGCCGGTCTTGCGTGTTTGCGTAATACCGGCCGAAGCGTATTTATTTTGCCACAATGAGGAGCGATGCAAATTCTGAGGGTTTTCGTCGAAAGATTGTAAAATATGTCATTGTGATGCAATCTGCGGCTGTGAGGTACGGTGGTATGCACACAGCTGCCCTTCAGTGATAATGCCCAGGAAATGGGTTGGGTTTTTTTAAGCTCTCAAAAGACATCACCCAAGAAGAGTACATTCTGTTGTGCAGTTGAATTCACAGGATCCACCGTCTATATAAATGTTCCGCTTAGAACATGTATTTCGAGTGATGTTTTGATAATGCATTGAGTCACTCAATCCGTGATTTTATTCTTCCATTGGCATTCACAAGTCAGTGTTGTTGATTAGCAACGTGCTCAGCACCAAGTAATAAAAATAATAATTGCACTTCTAGAGCGCTTTTCACCCGAGGGTTACGAAGCGCTGCACAGAGCTGTGGCGAGAACAGCATGTCAGCAACAACAGCGACATAAGAACAGCACATCAGCAACAATAACGTCTATAATAACATCAATTTGCATCGCTCTATGTATTGTGGTGTTTGTTCTGGTCACATTGAGTGTTGCCCACACACCCCCAGACACGTGTTCCTATTTGTGCGCTGTACACACACACACGTGGGAGCGGTGGTATAGTGGTGTGACATGATTCCGAGTTAATGTTTGGTGCTGTCTGACGCTGTAGTCGAGCCCACCTTGACCAACCCACTCAGACAAGCGTGGTGAAGCATGACCAGATACGCTCTGTGTCTGACACGGTGGGTGGGGGTTATTTGTCCGAGATTGTATTGTCAAAACGCAGTTAATTGAACCTATATATATATGATGTTATATAACTCCTTGTAGATGATGTTATGACAGACTACTGTGTTTAAAATCAGCCGTTTTGCGAGTTCAAATTCTGGTTGGCAGTCGACTTCACCCCGCATTCATTCAGGGCCAATAGAATTAAAACCGGGAGTTAATACCATGTGGGTGTACTTACCCCTGCCATAGGAAGGGAGACATTAATAGCGCGACTAGTTCACGTTGAAAATCAGAGATGGCGATTTCCCTTTGCTTATTTCACACTGCAGCACTGTCCAAACCATTCCCTTTAGGCAACGACAAAGTGAGTATGTGCGGACGATCGTGCGGAACAGACTCCGATGTTGTGGCAAACATCGCGCCTTGTCTCTGTAAGTGGGACATGCGGGGACCGACGTTTGAACCGGTCCTTGTGAGAGCGCCCGCCCGGCTATGGTGACGCCATCGCTCTCGCGTCCTCCGTGTTGAGAGAGACGTGTGAAAATCATCGGGACTGACCGCGAATCGCTTCTCTCTCTCTCTCTCTTTTTTTCTGTTAACCTCATGTTACAGTGAGAGAAATAAAAGGGATGTCGGGCACGAGCATGAAAACATGACCCGAGCATTGTCAATGTTGAAACGAGCACGTTGGATTACACCTTCCCTACCGTCTGATGCACATACCCTGAAAAGGATTGAGGACCTATGGCATTCCTGGGCATGCCAGGTACTGGAATGAAGGAATAGAAGTGAGAGCTTAAACCATAATTCTTGCCTTTTACGCTTGGTGGAAAGAGATAATGGTATGTTCACCGCGGGCTGCATCAGCATAGCTTCCCCACCAAGCCCCGGCACCGCACACCACCACCTCCCCCCCCCATCTCGTCCACCACTTGTGCACGAAAGGGATTTCTCTGCAAAGAGGGGTGAGGAGTAAATGAGAGAGAACGCGAAGTTCACTTCTGTGGGGGAGTGCCAGGAGATTCGCGTGCAGTAGAGCGGAGACAATGGAGTTCCACAGAAAAAGAATGAAGACTGAGAGAGTATTAGAGTCTCTGACGGCTGATGGGATGTGCTGTTTGCAAGCCAGGGGTGGAATGGACATTCACCTCCACTCCTGCTAATGGAGCAACTCTTGCTAAACGAGCGCAATGCCTCTTAAGACGTCCACAAAAGGTCTTCGGAACGCAGCTAGTTTGTTTCCAACAGTATTGCGTTTACGGACAATATATCACCAGTGAATGCGTGGTAATGTACATGATTTTGTGCAGGTTGTCTCGTGTGTATGGTTCATGTTTGTAGGGTATGTGGCGGCGCAGCCAATCGCGCTAAGAGCCTGAGTTCGATTATGGGCCACGGCCAAGCGTTCTTTTATTATTTATTATTGCGTAGTTCCACAAATAGATAACTCCTGAAAAATAATAAATTTTCTGGTTCGTGGTGGGTTTTCATCAGATTGTGACTGTAGCTTTATTGGAACTCTTGGAGGGACCAGGAGTTTGATGGACGCAGATGATTTGGACTACAGCGTTGTGTTTGGGATACATAAAGGGCCAGCAGTGTTGCCTGGGAAGAGGTCGGCTCAGTTGGTAGACGCTTCACATTTAAACATCCATCTGCGTACGCGTATACAAACCGTCCGTTCACTTGCAGATGGGTCTCTCTGCCGGTCTCCCAAACGTGTGCTGCGGTGACACGTGGAAGGACAGGGCACACGGCAGCGGCTGGGAAACCCTTGATATTTCATCGCCTTTCTCTGAGTCTCCTGGTTGGATCTCTGTCTACAAACAGGACTCGTCTAAAAGTATCAGCTCGCCACCATGGATAAAAATGAGCCCCGGCAAATTGTTAGTTTGCCATATCCTTTTGGCTCGGTCTCTTGTGATCGAATGTGCATTTGCTCTTCTGCGAGGCACTTTTAATTGCCGTTTCCCTAAGCAATGTGGCAGTTCCGTGTGGATTACCACATACCTCTTGCTTTAATTTGTACAACTTGCATGCATTTCCCTTTTACCCCCTCTTGCCGCGCTCAGTCAGTGCTAATTGAGGTATACGTAATGTCATTTTAATTGCCCCCTCGGGAGTTTGAGAGTGGACAACCGGCGGTGGCACCACCTCAGTCGCTCGGGGGGCCGGGTGAGCGCGGTCGTGCAGGTCGAGCTAAAAGCCGCCGCCGGCTGCACACCTCCCTCCTCCGTCCTTTCCACGGCAGACGCCCGCGCAGAGATAAAGAGCCTCGCAATAGAGCGGCCAGCTCGCTCTCTCTCTCTCGCTCTCTCTCGCTCTCTCCTCGGCCCTACGGTGAGAACATTGCGCTGTGGCCGGGCTTTCGCGATAATGCGAGTGCAAAATAGATACGCGCCCGTTTTCACACCGAATGGGTTTTCGCCGGGTACTCCGGTTTCCTCCCACAGTCCAAAAGCATGCTCCTGGATAGGTTGATTGGCTCACAGACTAAAATTGTCCCGCATTGCCCGGCGATGGACTGGCGTCCTGTCGTCGGGTGTATTCCTGCCTTACGCCCTGTGTTTCCGGGATAGGCTCCGGCTCACCGTGACCCTATATAGGATTAAGCGGTTTCAGATAATGAGATGAGATGAGAAACGACGGTGGCGATGTTGTTAGTATTATAATTTGTGACGTGTGGCGCAGTGTTCGGTCAATGCGGCACGCGTCCGTTCAACGACGGCGCCTTGGAGAAACTGCAGAGAGGCAGGGTAGGGGGAAGGTAGCCATCGGGTTAAACGGCGCCAACATTTACTAGGCACTGCATCCTATGTATTACGATGTTATCGGGGAATGAGTGTGTTTTTTTTTTACTTATGAGAGGAAACCGGAGAACCTGGAGGAAACCTATGCATAACAGAGGGAGATCACGTAAACTCCACACAGAAAAGCACCCGAGGCCAGAACAAAACCGCCTCGGGCAGAACTTTCTTTCCGTCGCTTGCGGATGTCACCATTGCGCCACGTTGAGTCCATTCTGTGTTTTCACGTCGTCCCTCAACCTTTACGTGAGAGGGCCGGGAAAATGAGGAAAACTCCGTCTCGCATCGCCAGAAATCCAGAGGGAATGTTTCGGTTTGTATTGTAGTTTTAACAGAGCCTACAGAATGGACGACTCGGGTTTTTCAGAGCGACACGGTAGCTATGTTGCAAGATTATTTGACAGGCATTGCATTCCGATGTAGGTTTATCACAGCTTGATGTTTAATAATTGCTTTCCAAAGCTGTTCTTTCGGGATAGCTATGCAGAGCACTCCCACTCTCTACAATCATCATCATTATCTATAACCTGTTCTGTCCACTGCTGGATGAAGGCCTCGTCAAGTCATAGCCGTTTCATTATCCAGCGGTGTAGTAATCCACACAGCATGTACACACCAGCCGATTTCGTCCCTCCATCCTTTTGGTTGATGTCCTTTTGGATGAATTTCATTATATGGCGTATTATTCAGAGTATTACCACACTTAACAGTAATATACGTCATACATCCGTGACCTACTTCCGTCATCCATCCTCCTCACCCCGACCACTCTGATCCTCCAATACGGGCTTGCTGCATGTGCCCAGATCGCACCTCCATTCAGCGGTTGACAGCCTTCTCGAGCGCTGCTCCCAGACCCTGGAATGCCCTTCCATTGGAGACTCGATCAGCTGAGTCCCTAGGCATCTTCAAATCTCGTTTCAAGACTCACTTGTTCCTTAAGGCTTTCAAGCCCTCTGGCGCGGGCTGTTGATGCAGCTCAATGTTGTCGTGCCGGGATGATGGCTTTCTGCCGACCTGTGCCTATTCGGGAACATTTATTCCTTCCTTGTTAAAGAATTCTTTAATTTTTTTCTTTCGCTATTTTGATGTTCTATAATTTATTGCACCCATTTGACTTTCAGTTGAACTGCCCTGATGTTTTGTTGACATGCCGTTCTCTCCACAGCTCGGAATTGTAAAAAAAACCCCAAAAAATGTTATTGTTGCTAATTTGCCATTCTTATGTCGTTGTTGTTGACGTGCCATTCTCACAACAACTCTGTGCAGTGCTTTGTGACCTTCGGTTGAAAAGCTCCTAGAAATGCAATTATTATTATTATTCTTGGTAATATTACTACACTTGGGCGGCACGGTGGCCCAATGGGAAGCGCTGTCGCCTCACAGCAAGAAGGTCCCAGGTTCGAATCTGAGCTCGGGTGCCTTTCTGTGTGGAGTTTGCATGTTCTCTCCGTGTTCGTGTGGGTTTTCGCTGGGCACTCCGGTTTCCTCCCACAGTTCAAAAACATGCTGCTGCATAGGTTAATTGGCTTGCAGGCTAAATTGCCCACAGTGCCCGGTGATGGACTGGCGTCCCGTCGTGGGTATAACCCTGCCTTGCGCCCTGTGTCTGCCGGGATAAGCTCCAGTTCACCGCGACCCTGACAATGAGATGAGCTATTACTATGCTTTACAATAAGCGTGTGGCACATGTTTAGGTGCAATGAGAGGAAGCTCAGCTACCACTTCAGTTAAACGGTTAAATGTCAGGTGAAGTAACAATAAAAGCAAGGTTTTATTTTGGTGTTTCCCCAAACTTTTTAGCCAGTTGGCCTGTTTCTTTTTTGGCTCTCTATCCGGCGAGATCAAGTGTGCCGGTTGTAATTTTTTTTACGTAACCTGGTTCATTATCGCTCAAGATCGCTGGAGCTGCAAACGTTTAATTACCGTGTGGGTGGAGAGCCGGCGAGGGACCGGCTTTCATTGTCACATTTAGCCTCCGCTTCGTTACTGTTTTCAGTAAATTTACAATTTTTCACAAATCATAAAGGAAGCCATTGCATTAACCTTGCAGTGCAAATGCATCACCATTACAATTATCTCATGAAGCGTAAGAACCCACGTGTCAACTAATCTAATCACCAAGCATTTGTGGTTCATCGCCACTTACTGCTGATTAGAGTCATTCCAGCAATGTTCGGTACAGTACTTATGTAGGTTTAAATTACCTGATGGGATTAACTACTCGCATGCATCTCCCTCGTGCACTAAGAGGTGAAAATAACCCCTGTGTTATGAATTTGCATTATTTAGGCGTGCAGTTGGAGGGAAACGCGTTTGATTGAAGCCATACCAGTGGGAAGCCAGTGCGAGTAGCACTCATCCATTTATAAGTACAATCATTACTCCTCTTCCGAACGCAATCGGACGTGTGCACCTTTTCATTTTGTGCCGAAGGTGCGCGACGAGCGAGATAAGGGCGAATAGGCGTCTTTGTCCAACCCCTTTTGAGCATTAGCAGATAAAGACGGCCACAGTGACAGACCTGACAGTTCCAGTCAGCCGTTTCCATTTGCGGAGTCAAGTTCCTACACATTCGCCCTTCTTGGGTTACAAAGTGGCAGGAAGTGGTGCTAAGCTCCAGGGCCAAGGTTTGCGCTCGCCTCTTTTGATTCATTAGTTGCTACACGTAATCTTATTTTGCTGTGTTTGACGGATTGCTGCTTGCGCCGTGCTTTACACCATCCTTCAGGACCAACTTTCAGCAGCTCTCAAAATCCATTGATTTGTTTTTGTGTTTTTTTTTCTTACCGCGGCGCGCGCTCGTAGTAAACTCTTTGATAAAATATGAAGTGCAGCGATATATGTTTGTAACCCCGCGGAGACTTGTCCATGCACCGTCGGGTTACTTTTATATTCTCTTTTGTCTGCGCGAGCAATTTGCAGCAACATACCCTCGCCGTGCCGCTCGTGTGCAAACGCGTTGTACGGTCCGGTAACGCGCGGCGTTCTTACATCGTCGCGTAGCACGGACATCCTTAATCCGCGGTCGCTAATGCGCGTGCAAAGGACATTTGAGTGTCCCTTCTCACGACACCTCGACATCGCACATCACGTACATCCGCCGTTCGCCGCAGGGAATTTTTGCCAATGTCTAGTTTGTGACCAATAAAGCTTGACTCGCCGTGGATTCATCAGGGATACAAAATGTGAGCCGTTGGCAGGGAAGAGGCATGGGCGAGATTGAGTGTGTAATGTGTTGGCGAGGGTACATCTGTGTGATAAACAGTGTTCATGCAGTAATTCAAAAAGAGCAAAGCGTTTTTTTTTGCTCAAATAAGCCTGATGCGAAACTCATTTCCATTGGCGCTTCTGAGTCTGCTGTAAATTCCACACGGCTGCATTTCAGCGACAAGTTACTCATATTCACATTCTATTCACACCGGGGATATGAATAAACCCCCTTATTTGGATTTGAACCCAAGATTTCAGCCTTTCACTGCTGAGCCGTAGTGTTATCTGATTATACTAAAGAAGCCTCAATGAGGCTCGAGACTCGTTTTCTGGAGGGCCTCATGTGTTTTTTTTATTGATTAGTTCGAATAAGTTGGCCAACCAAAGAGTTTCACGGTGATAGACAACAATAGCTTTATTTCTTTTGGCCAAAAAAAATACTCAATGTTTGTTGTATTCCAAGCGTGCCATCCTTTTTTCCCATAGGCTCATCCTTTGAGAGACACGTGGGGAGATTAGGCGTGGGGAAGGAAAAACAGCGAGTGCGAAGGATGGCAGTGGTACCTTTGTGTCTTCTGCCACCGTCGAATCATGCCGCACTGCATTGTAATTAGCTCAAGACAGTGTGCCACGCTATGTTTTAAGTATGGTTAGCTGCTTCTCGTGTTGGTGACACAAGATCTACCCGTGTGCGTACGTTTGTAGAAATGTGTTTATGTGAACAATACCAACAAACTCATTAATTAGTTGTAGTGGGTGGCGACATATTTGGTTCACGCCCTACGCTACGTACACAGCGATTTTAAACCGGTGCCTGGTGGTAGCGGACGCTGGTGGTCAGTCACGTTAACCGAACCCGTCCTGGTTGCTCCAGCTTTTACCAACCCACAATAACCAGCGCGGTGAAGTATGGTCATACAAACCCCAAGAACGTTAAGGCATGAGGAGGTCTTTATTCAGCTAGAACCGATTGGCGGTATATATATTTTTTAAATTTATAATTACTTGTTAAGAAGCATAATATGCCAACCACATGGCTTGCTTTACCTGCTGCACCTGTTTAAAGACCTCGATGCCTATTTCAGCGCAGGGGACTTGTACTGGCGTTCGCAGTCGTGCTCAGACTTTGTCACCATCATCCTCAACAACACCCTGCATTGGAGCCGAGTGATATTTATAGGTACGAGTTATTGGTTTTGTCTGTGGTGCGCCATCGCGGCCGAGATTGACAAGGAAGACGGGTGGCTGTGACTTGTCTCTGACGGTAAGTCACAAGCCGTGGCCCTGGTCACATGCAGTGTAATTTATATACGTAGACTCGACTAGGTACGTGTTACCAACATTTATTTTCCATGTGTGGCCACGTGCTTAGTCGGTGTACGTTTATTGTGCCGTGCCCACATCACTCGATCTCATCAAATCCCAAATCTGAGCAGGGTTAAGCCCGGAGAGAGGGTCACACCATGCTGCGCTTAGAGGTTTTTGTGTGAGTGTGTAGTTCGTGGGGAAAGGCGGTGAGTGGCAGAGAGCAGTGCAGCGAATTCCAATGCTGGATGTGGACAGGCCCTCATCCAGCAGTGGCTCGACAATAGGGCTGCTACATGAATACTTTGCATAAATGCTCATAGCTGCCACACAGGGGTGAACGATGATCCACTTGATGGGTAACGGTGGGGCCTGGTTGGAGATGCAATTGATAATAATTGCATTTATAGATCGCTTTTCACCTGAGGATTACAAAGCGCTGCACAGAGCTACGGAGAGAACGGCATGTCAACAACGACATAAGAACCGAAAAGCAGCAACAAAAACGGGTTTTTTTTTACAATTTCGAGCTGTGGAGAAAACGGCATGTCAACAACAACAACATCAGGGCAGTTTAACTGCAAGTCACATAGTAGCAATAAATTATAGGACATAAAGTAAGCGTCGAGGAAAAAGATGATGCGCAGTGCGATGTATTCCCTTAACAGTTTGTCGGCGTACATCGCCTGGATTTCTGATTAACGAGGGGGTCGGAGTAAATTGTTACAAAGTGGCCCATGCGTGTTGAGAATCGAAGAAAAATGTAGTGGGTACTTAAAACTTACCAATGATTTTTTATCGCTAATGAATTGGGAGTCAACGCAGCAGAGCTGGCAGAAGCCCTGGCCAGTCGGCTGTACATTATCGAGGGGATGGGATTAACAATCGCCACTACAAAGCGCAGGCACGCTGCAACTGGAATGCATTAAACGTGCCATTGTTGCGAGAGATGGATTGTGAATTTAATTAGCGAAGTCTTCTAAGAGGCTACGTGCCATACGGGGCGGCCAGGAGAGTGGCTCTGATCACGCCGTTTTTTTTGTTGTTGCCGTGTGGCCTCCCCATGTCTTTTGCCACGTGGCAATAAAACGTTGCCGCGGCATTTATAAGGTCTTGGCAAGGGCAGTGTTCCTATTCTCTGGGTGGTCACGGGGAATGTGCAGTCGTTTATGAAGTGCCATACAGAATGTGCGCAGATACGTGTTTCGCATCTCAAGGTAATTAAATTTAAAGCTGTGCAAACTTACACATACTGGTTGTTATATGAGATCGTGTGCTGCTCTTTGCGTTGTCTTGGAGTACCAAGTGTGTGCGTATAGAAGGTAGATGCGTCGTGTCTGATGAATTGGATGAGTGGGGCTGTTATGAGAGTATTTCTCTTGCAGTCAAATCGTCCCGAGTTGAACTTGCGGTTCAGGTTTGACCCAGTCCAGCTTGCCTCCTGGGTCGACAAAATAAGTACCATTTTGTGGGATTCTGCAGTTGTAGTATACAGAGACTGGTCATTACCATAGCAATGTTGAATTGTTTAATTTTATATATATATACTAAATACAATGTTACATTTTTCAGTTTAAGAGCTATAATCTATAATGAATTGCCCCGTAATCTGACGGTTCGACATAATGTAACCTGAAGTTATTTTAATTTACATGAGACCTTGAATGTACTTTCAATAATATTCTAGTTAACAACTTAAAAATATGGTTAGGTGCCCAGTTTTTTTTCTTGGTCTATTAATTTGCCAACAAAACACCCGGTTCATACATTTATATAACTGTACATATGTGTCCTATTACACGGAAGTAACCCATTGGAAGAAATTGCCATTTTTTTATTAAAATGCAACTGAAAGGTTTAGCAAACGCTGCCAAAGCAATGAAGCATTTTCCTACCCAAATTTTTATATTAAAGCATGGCCCGAGAAATTTGACTTATGTTCTGAGAGTCTGACCACGGGCCCTGTTAAAGCAGAGGCCGAGCGTCGGCGAGTTTGTGAGCCGTTTGATTTACAGGCGCGTGGTGACATAGATCAAGCGCGTTTACGCTGCGCTGCTCGGAGGGCTGCACCTTGTGCGTTCTCCACCACTGCCACCGCCGCCGCCGCCGCCGTCGCGCCAGTTCCTTCTCCCGAGCCCCCCAGCCAGGGCCACGAGGCATTCGAGAAAATGATGCACTGAAAATGCAATTTCTCTGGAATGTTAAGGCTGTCGTGTTTTTTCAGGGTGGGAGGAAAGGGGGGAAAAATTAAATTATATTGACGTTGGCTTTGCAGAGCAGTAACTTGAACCTATTGGATTTTGTACAGTTCAGTCTGTAGACCATCCATCATGACGGGTCCGGGCCACAGTGGGCAGCACTCGGCGTGCCTGAAAATAAAAGCCAGTGGCGGGGTTTTTTTTGGTATTTATCAATTGGCATACATTCAAATACATCCTTTAGTCGGAAGACATTTTAATACATTGAGCAAATCCACATCTATAGAGTGTGATTTTGGTGAAACTATTCTTATTGAAGCGTGTTAAGAACGCCACGTTATTACTGTGATTTATTGTTTTGCTCTTTATTTTACATTGTCGAATACACTGTGGCTGTTGTATAGCACTGTTCACCTGGCATAGGAAAGTGGAATTTCCACAACTGGCTTAGGGCCCATTCATGGAGATTAGTGCTGGCCGGTTCTTTTTTTAAGCAGGGAGATGTTTGGCTTGAACTCTTCTTGGTTGAAGATGAGACCTTCTATAAACCCAGCATATAGCTGGTGAAGAATGATTTACTATTGCCTTAAACCTCTTATGTTCCTTGCCTCCGTGTCTGTTTGAAGAGAAATGTTAAAAAAATGTTCTCGGTTCTCATTCTATTTACAGCTGTGAGCCAGTGACCACATTAGTGCAGACAGGTTGGGGGTTGACTCAACCTGTTGACTCAACCTGTTGACTGAAAATTAGTAGTATTGCGAGGGCAGACCAATGGGCCAGCTCCCTCACCATCAATCGGCCATGCCTGCTGGCGTGTCCTCATGGCCCCGGCGGCGCGAGCGAAACAGAAGCGACACCATCTTCTTTCTACACACACGCGCGCAGCAGCCACTCTAGCGAGAGGACGAGGTAGACTTCTCTCGTTCCAACACTTCATTAACACTACAGTAACATAACAGTGATACAACGCTAACATCACGCGAAACCACGCGCTTCACGCACCAACGATTCACCTCGCACTACATGACCGTCGCTCCGCCATCAACTTCCCATACGGACTCTCTCTCGTCCTCCGCGCGTCTCACCTTATATCCCCCCCTGCACCCAGCACTTCCAGACTCTCCCCTCAGACCACGTGTTGCTTACGATCT
>JAZEWT010000003.1:27886913-27900780 GCA_036362905.1 Mordacia mordax | reverse complement strand
TATACTGCGTATTAAATTCGTTGTTAATGTTACACAGGCCACCCTTGCAAATCATGGCCAATGTTTCACGTGCCCCAACGTGTTTATTACGTCTCCCGGTTAAATAAATGCAATACATGGTGTTGGTAGATCCCAGGTGGTTCTAAGGGGACTCTGGAATTAGAATAACAGCAGGAAAACTAAAACACAAGCGAGTCAGCATTTCCACTGATGAAAGTGTATCGACTCTTGATGAAGGCCTATTGACTGACAGCCGAAAGGTTAACGCGCACCTACTCATTCATTTGCTGATGCCGTTTTAATTCAGGTGCACGGTTTAAACAAACGAGTCAACGCTATTCGCGCTTCGCTTACGCACGCGACACCAGTGATTAATCCGAGAATTTGCTTGCGTTAAATGCATTTTTTTTCTTGCTGCTCATGCTCAGTCAGCATTAATACTATTCGTGAAGGAATTGACACTGCACGGGTTGTGAAACGTTTTTCCGCCAGTGTAAAATATACATATATATATATGGAACCCCTTCAAAGTAAACACTCGAACAGCAGATGTGAATGCTCAACATAATATAATAAGAGTATGTTAATGCGAGTATTTTGCATTAATTATGCACCATATGGTTAACAGTTTATGAAGAACAATGCTACGAGATGAATGCGGTGCCCCGCAAGCCTCGGGTACGTCTGAGCAACAACGACGTGTTTGATAATTTGGCACCGATGGCATCGTACATTCCCAGTCTCCCTCGCCCACTATTCTGCCCAAGCCCAGGCCAAACACAACATCCCTCGTTTTACCTCCCGCAAATTCCAGTTTAATAATTTCTGCCAAATGGCAGCCAGTGATAGCGTATACCGTTTAAAACACTTGATACAATTTTTTGTTAAAAATAGTTGCACCAATTTAGAATGATTTACCAAATCGTCAGTGTTTCCCTCTGAGAGAATAATCCAAGGTGACATTTCTGGTAGGAGAGAAATTGGAGGCTGGTAATGAACGATGATGCTTCCAGGGCTGTTCAGTTGCCGCTGCGGATAAGCATCATTTACCATTTCTCGCGTGCCGTTGTTATGACACGATGATGAATGAGTAATTAAACGCATCAATTAATAGATGAATAACAGGCCGACTTACTTAGGCAGGACCGTGTCAATTTCAATTTACCCAATTATTTTAAAAGTCCAGTAGGTGTGTTATACGAAGGTGCGTGTCTGTGTATGCACAATCAGAAAATTGAATTGACAGAAAATACGTTTGGCCATGTGTTTCTTACCGTAATTTAGCAGTAGTGTAATGCTAAATTAACAGGTGGATGTTTTATGCGAGTTTAAAAGCCACAGTAGTCATTATACTGAAAAGTCATTTTTGGTCATTAACAATGTTATATATCAGCTCTAGCATACCAAGTGAATTTGCTAATAACCAGACTAAAAATTGGGTTTCATAATTATTCCATTCAATTTTGCTAATTAGATACCCTTATTAAAGGTTAGACGGGAAGGAATTGGGAATATTTGGGCTGTTATAGTTCAACTTTAGCGAACAATTTGCGGCTAATGAGATTTTTGACTTTATATTGTAATGATGTCTTTATAAAAATGAGAACCTATATTTAATATTCTAATCCTGATAAATTTACATTTTAAGCACGCTTATGTGATTGGTTATATGATTCTAAGTAGACTGTGTTTCCTAGTCCTAATCGAGCATGAAAACATTATTACGGATTAAAATATAAATATATCATTAATATAACAGTATTTATTGAATGTGAGTTCACAGTGGATCCCGAAAAGTGACGAAAAGAGGTTTTGTAAAATGTGTAATAGTTTTGCTCATGTTACTCCTGTTGTCCATCAGTAAAACAATTTACTGATGTAGTTTTTTTTTGCGACACAATGCACGATGCCTGCCAAAGCTGTTCTTTCGAGATAGTCGTGTTGAGCGCTCCCCTTCTTCAGGCGTTCTGTGACCGAGTGCTTGTGACCGACTATCCCGAAAGAACATCATTGGCAATCAATCATCAGTAAATCAGTAAAACGATAGTTCTCTCCAGAGTAACGATGGCGGTGAATCAACTGATTTTACGCCGGCTCTGGCTGACCCCCGTCTGCACAACAGAACGGACCAACTCATTCCGAACCAAAGCTGTGTGGACGCCTAATTCTCGGGAAGCCAAGCCATATCTTGCTGCCATCTCTGCAGATTTCTTTTCTCAACAGAGAGGGATTTATTTACCAAGAGAAGCTTAAATCTGTGTCTTTTTGGGGGGATTACATCAGCCTGAACTTCTCCTTTCACTGTTCAGATAATGGGTTTGATTCATGTGATGGTGGCGAAATAGTTTGTGCTGACATTCCATGGAAATGGTGAATGTAGCGTAATTGTTTCTCTTTTTACTCTGTCACATCTCAGTGACTGAACGTGATTTTGTACCAACACATGAATCAGGCCCTCGCACTTTTAATCGCTCATCGCCGGTATCCAAACGATCGCTACAAACACAAGGGGATAAATAATCTCTCTTGCTATGTTTTTGGCTTTCACCACATTTCATCCCACATGTTTTCTTATTGGAATTTGGCTCCTGCAGAAGCTGCCAGCGTGGGTATTGAAGCGTCGGGCATTGTTGCGAACAATAAACGCGGCTCGACCGCGCCACCGAGAAAAATCTACTCGGTGTCACTCGGGTTTGAAATGACATGGTGCCCCGCGTGCATGCGAACAAATACAATGACAAACAATTGAACGGGTCAGTGATCGGTTGGGCGTTGCCCATGTGCTCCTGGCCAGTGTTGTTGCAACCGAGAGCGTTTCGGAGCATCACGGAGCGCCCGTGTGGGCTCGTGTTGCCATCGCTGCCGTCCGCAAGGGCTCGATCGAGGCCATGCTCGGAAACTGTGACATCCGAGATGAGATGAAGCCAAATCTCCGCGGGATCCAGGGATGCAGCTCAGAGTGCATTCGTTTTTCCTAAAGGGCGGCAAAAACAAAGAAGGAAAATACGTGGCCGCTTGGTTTAATGGGCGGCCCGCGAGGAACAGTTATCGAGTCCGTGCTTGAGGTGCCTCCAGCAACATCTGTGGCCCAGCTGTGTATGTTGCCGACAAAGCAGTAAAAACACAAATACTTGGCAGGAATGGATGCAGCTTTGGCAAAAAGTCTGTTATCCTAACCTATTGCGTGCCATAATAAATGTTCTGATTGATTAAAAAAGGTCGCTTGTTTAAGGATTTTGGTTTTTTTTTGCGTGGAGGCATAGGAAAACAAAACATGGCATAAGAGTGCAGTGGTGGTAATCGTGTCGTATAATGGAATTATCAGTGACTGGTAGATAAAAATAAACGAAACGTTCGCCTCCAATAAAGAGTTCTTTTGGTGAAAATAAAAGCGTGAGCAATGATGTGTCTTCTTCGCTTCATAAAATGACCCACGCGGTTTGCTTAGAGGGTATCACTCACGTGTAGTGAATTGTTTCAGCCAATAAAAGGAGTGTTGCAATCGTATATATTGCTATGTATTGATATAGGTTGTCATGGCTCAATGTATGATGCCCTCCCTTAAACGCTGTTCGTTTGGGATAGCCGTGCCGATGATGATAACACCTCCAACACTTGAGGTGAAATGTCGCGAAGGACAGAGGGGGAATGCTCGAAACGGTTTTTTGTAAAAAGATCAGCACTTCAGAACAATTGTGCTATAAAAATGCATTTAAATATCAATTCAGAAAATCCAAGGCATATCACCCAGTACTGTTACTGTAGATTAGCTGCCTTGATTTTTGAGCTGCAGGCGACTGGAAGAAAGCCAAGGACTGCTTATGTACAAACAAGATGTCCCGTTAGACTGAGATTGCACACAACTTGTAAGGAACTAAACAATCCCAACGGTGCCTGGTTGTTGACAAAATATTGCTGTGGTCGACCCGTTAACCCATCATCAGTAAAAGGCATGTCTTGTTAGGATCAACATAACCCTAATTTTGTAACGCTTTGTATTTTTCTAGTTCATTGCCTTGCCATTAATGGCGTTCACATAATTTTGCAAGAACATCGTTTGCTGTGCTACTGTCATCACTTTCGGATGCTCGTGTTTATTGGGGTTTGCCACTGCGTAGCGGGTTGCCTGATTAACTCAAGCTCCGTTGGACTAAAGCCCACATGTCTTTATGGCTGATCAAAGATTCATCACTTTACTTTGGAAGTGCAGCTTTAGGTTGATTCGGGTTTAAGTTTTAATGCTGTTGTCATGCTGAAGTGGTTCCTTTCAGCAAGAATTACAGGCACTGTTATGCCTCCAGTTTTATGTGTAGGCATGTCACATTAGCTCAGTAATGCTCTCTGTTAACATCGTTTACGTGCATAGACGTATACTGCACACATGCATGTTTTAAGCAGCCTTGGGCTTCCGTAAATCAGCATAGAATTAATGCTGTGTGGAAGTATTAAATGCATACAGGCTTTGTTTCCCCAAACTATGTATTATCTTTATTGCATTGTCAATATGGCATTGGGGACACATTTTACAAAGCACAAAAATTACAGTCGCTTAATTTTTTTTTTGCCCAAAAAGAAAAATTCTCAGTGTATGAATTGCCTGCACGTATTGTTGTAGATTAGATAATGGAGCTGTAATATTGGGAGCAGGCGTCCCTCTTCCAGCCTTGCAGATTAGGATGGGATTTATACGTGGGCGAATGAATGATTCTTAACAAAGCAGTGGGTGATCAAGTCAGCATTTGTAGGCACCAATGGAATTGTTTCGCCTGTCTCCCTCCTCTCCAGAGCTGAGTAAACACTGCACTGGAGGTCTTGTCCCTTGCAGGCAGTGTGACTGGGCGGGTGGCCAGCAGGACACAGGGACCAGGCTCTCCCACCTATTGCTGGGGCCCTCATGATAAATTCAGACTGACCTTTAGCCCAGAATGTCAGAGTCGTGCCAGGTCACAACCTGCTTCCCGTGTGCCCTGCTTGTGACCCCGGGTCCCACAAAAGCTTTGTCAGCGATTGTTTTACCCGATGTCCTGATTGTAATCAAATGTCCCGAACGTAATAACTTCCTTTAAAGAACTATGCACAATTATGTTATTGTTAGAGTGATTAGACGTAGATTAGGTTTGTGGAATATATTGTTAGGCTTCGCTCTTTTGCGTTTGAAGTTTACATAAACATTTTAGAGTTAGCTCAATGATTTTGATGCAACTGGTGTTGTTCCTTTAAAAAACATGTGACGTATTTATAACCTCTACACGTCATGCTTATTGTACTCCTTGTCCTATTTAAATTATTCTATTCATTATTAATCTCTACAGCAAAATCACAAAAATCACAAAGTAGTCAATTAATTTATTTACCCTTTTAAACTACACGTTCTCAAAATGCTACCGTGTGCATTGATTAATACTCGCTATTATTAATGTAGCTGTCGATTGATTTTTTTTTATTTAGCCGCGTTATTTTGTAGTCAAGGCCTCCGTTTCCTCTGCAGCTCCTCAGTTATCTCAGTGGAGATTAACAAGATGTTTGGCCGACGGTGCTTTCCTTCCTAAACCACAATGCAGTGCGGCGGCCTCTGCACACACCGTCACAGAATCACTGCTTCCAAATTGTTCTCCTTGACGGCTGCGCATTTTAGATCGCGTATTTAAATGCACAAAACATTTCAAACTATCAAACTCAGTCGAATAAAAAAACCCAAAGGCTTCAGCCATTGGAAAAAGCACGACCAAACGACACCAGCTAAAAGTTGGCACCCTTTTATAAACCTAGTAAAATGGTCACTGAGCGGCACGGTGGCCCAGTGGGCAGCGCTGTCGCCTCACAGCAAGAAGTCCCGGGTTCGAATCTCGGCTCGGGTGCCTTTCTGTGTGGAGTTTGCATGTTCTCTCCCCGTGTCCGCGTGGGTTTTTGCCGGGCACTCCGGTTTCCTCCCACAGTCCTTAAAACATGCTGCTGCATCGGTTAATTGGCTTGCATATTAAATTGCCCGCAGTTCCCGGTGATGGACTGGCGTCCCATCGTGGGTATATCCCTGTCTTGCGCCCTGTGTCTGCCGGGATAGGCTCCGGTTCACCACGACCCTGTACAGGATTAAGCGGTTTGGTCAATGAGATGTAATGAGAAAATGGTCACTGTTGCATTGTGGGATCCTGAAGGATGGCGGTAGTTGGCATCTTCATCAAGCAGTGGAGTAATCATGGCGGAAATTGATGTTGACAAACTACTCAGTGCCGTATTTTATCCCTTATGAAAGTCTACGCTGATAAATTCGGTCAAATATATGGTCGTGGTGACCTTTAATGCTGCCAGTAATGAGTGTAGTGTTGGCCAGTGGTTGGGCAGCGTGATGTAATGGAGCACGAGGACACTGGGACCTTTGTGGAGTGGCTGAGGCGTGCTTGGAAAGTGGGGAATCATAATGGTCGTTCTGGTTAGTGTCTCATGTCCATAGATGCATACAGTGGCTGCACGCGAGGCTCTGGCAGATCCTGTGACAGATGCCCGGTCAACTGCCACACACAACCGCTTTTGGCTTGTGAGAGGCCTCACTTGCAGATGATGTCCCTGAGGCTAATTAGACCTTTAGATGTCCCACTCGGCACTCCTGACAGCTCTTTAGCGTAATGGAACGTCCTACAGCTGGTCCTTCCAGGGATAGGTGCTTCTTAAAAATTGGATTCCTTTCGTGTAAACAACACCTATTAAGACATGGAAATGTGCAGTGTGATTACATGGGTCCTGGTGTTGTATAGATTTTTTTGAAATGGGGACTTAAAAAAAAAAGTTGTTTAAAATTAATTAAAGAGGGCAGCGACTGCTGTCCGGAACGGCGCTATCTGCGCGCGGTGAGTGATTTTAAATAGTTTTTTTCACTTCGCCCGTCGCGTGTGGACCCGGGAGGCTTTACTGTCCGACCTCCACGTTTGTCTTCTATTATCTCTCTCGTTAGTTGGAGAGCGTAAGAGTCGAATTTGACCTCGTGACCCTCAGATGCCGAAAGTTGACCGCGATAAGATCCCCTGAGACAAACAAGTATTTGAGAACATTTCCCTGTGTTATGCTTCGCTCATGAAGCATTCTGACCCCTTGACATGCACGTTATTGACAACTTTCTTTTCTCTATGCAATTGCCAGGCATGTACATAGAACACAGAGGCAATTAATGAGCATGCCAGCTGTTGAGCTGCCATGCCATAAGTGCGCACATTAACCCTTCAGAAGATGCTAAGGGTGTAATAAGGAAAGGCACATTGCTGGTGTGGTATACGTCGCATATTAATTAGAATGCCTGTGAAGACACGTGACATTGTGGCTGATTAATTGACATTTAGCTAATGCTGAATTAGCTGTGAACTGAATATGTGCATTTATTGCGTTTCTGAAATGTTTATACATGTGGGAGAAAAGCAGAGCACCTGGAGAAAAGCCACATGCATGAGAGAGCTCTGCTCTCCTCCATATTGAAGAGACAAATGATAATAATAATTGCATTCCTAGAGCGCTTTTCACCCGAGGGTCACACAGCGCTGCACAGAGCTGCGGAGAGAACGGCACGCCAACAACAATTACATTAAAACGGAAAATCAGCAACGGTACCATTTTTTTTGGGTTCTTTTAAAAAATATACACGATGAAATTAATCCGCAATTGTTGTACCAATGTCCTGATGTAGATTTTTTCACGGCTTGATGTATAATGATTGCTTCCAAAAGCTACTCTCTGTGGATAGTAAAATTTAGTTAAATTGGCTTTAAATAAAGACAATTGACCCTGGGAAAGGGGGAGAGAATGGTCCGGGAGGGGCGGATGTGAGAAAGACACATAAAATACAACACAGTTACACAGAGCTCACTCAGCCATAAGCACTCAGTTACAGAACACCTGAAGATGCCTCTAATGTGGGAGGCGAAACATCGCGAAGGAGAGAGGAGGAACACTCGACTCGGCTATTCTGAAAAAGGAGCTTTTGGAAGCAATCATCAATTGCTGTACCATTTCTCCTGCCAAGCCTCCGTATAACACTTCTATGTTCACAACATTTGTGTGATCCACCAACCGTCACTTCTGAACTCCTGACTTACACGACACCACTCGGATCCCCTGGGCACTTGATTATGAGTGGCCTAGATTCAGATATTATCTGCCCCATATCCTTATGTTAATGTGATCAGCTGCAAATAAGTTTTGCTCTCTTTTCAGTGATATTGAAGTGGAACGTGCATCATACCAGCCTGCGTGAATGACGTTCTGTTGAACTTGTTGAGGACACAGTGCCTGACGATGTGAATTTTGTCTGCCTCGTTGCTAAATTCACCCATTTCCTTGACACCTACAGCTCCGTGTGCGTATGGTGTTCACTGAACTGTCTAGGCACATCCCTGCTTATCTTCTGGGTGATTTGGTTGATCTACTCTGATGTTGTTGTTGTTGACATGCCGTTCTCTCCACAGCTCTGCAGCACTGTGTGACGCTCGCGTGAAAAAGCGCTCTATAAGTGCAAATATTATTAATATAGACTGTCTTAATACGTATGTTTTTTATATATATGTGGGAGGAAACAATACAATCGAATGGTAGACAGAAGCACCCACTAACAAAGACTGCTGCCTTCATTTGCGTCGCTGATTTATTCACACAATCCATGGCTTCGTGTAGCCAATTAAATAATTGGCTTGGCTTAAATGTCACATTTACCACACATTGTATTTATATAAATGTATGCTGTTGCATGATTTGAATGCAATACAATTGTATCAACATATATTTTATTTCAAGCCAAATTTGTACATTTGTAATTCATGACAAAACAATAAGTGTATCCAGACTTTTTTCAAATTGATTTTAAAAAATAATGGAAACTACACTGTTATGGATTTGCATTGATTCGGCAGAACCATTCCCCTTGTCGTCTGTTGCTTCATACCCTGATGCAGTTTAATGTTGGATCAGTTAAAATGGCCCTCCAGTTTCCAAATCTGAAGTCATCATTGGTAAAAAGTGCACACTCGGTAAAGATAAACGTTTAAGCATGCTCTTTCAGACCGCTGACATCACGCTGGCACACCCTGGAGTCACCATTGATCCTGAGCAATTGTTCACTCCCATATCTCTCGACCGTGCAGAACCTCTAACCTCTACCTGTGTAATGTCTCCAAAATCCAGAATATCTTTTCTGCCACCATGGCGCACATCCTGCTTCTGCTTTCATCACATCTCCACTTAACTTCTGTAACCCTCTCCTCTCTCCCCCCCCCCCCAAATCCCTTACCTCCAAACTCCAAATGAAGCAAATGCCTCCTCCAGGCGTCTCACATGGTACCTGTAAATGAGACCATATAGCCCAAATACACTGATCCCTTAAGATCCAATCTGGCATCACCTGCAAGACTGCCCTCACTGTCTGTGAGATCCTCCATGACCTTGCCCTGCATCCTCCTCCTCCTCTCTCCTTTCATCTCGTTCCAGGGCCTCATGTCAGAACTCCCAGTCAATCTCCACTCAATGGAAGGTCACTCCTTTTATGCTACTGATTCGATTGGCTAGGACCCCTTTTTCCTCTCTCTGCAGTCTTCATCTCTTCCCGCGGTTCAAATCCAGGATCGTCTCTACCTGTGACTGTTGCTCTCGCTGTCTGCGTTAGTGTCGTCATTTGTGTCTTGACAAGTGTCATCTAACCCATATTTTATGCATTTTTTTCGTGAAAAAAGACACACAAATGAACGAGACATAATAATAATATTGTTGCTGATTTGCTGTTCTTATGTCGGTGTTGTTGCTAACATGCCGTTCTCTCCACAGCTCTGTGCAGCGCTTTGTGACCCTCGGGTGAAAAGCACTCTGGAAGTGCAATCATTATTATTCATCTCATCTCATCTCATTGTCTGAAACCGCTTAATCCTATACAGGGTCACGGTGAAGCCGGAGCCTATCCCGGAAACACAGGGCGTAAGGCAGGAATACACCCGACGACGAGACGCCAGTCCATCGCCGGGCACTGCGGGACAATTTTAGTCTGCGAGCCAATCAACCTATCCAGGAGCATGCTTTTGGACTGTAGGAGGAAACCGGAGTACCCGGCGAAAACCCACGCGGACACGGGGAGAGCATGCAAACTCCACACAGAAAGGTACCCGAGCCGAGAGATTCGAACCCGGGACCTTCTTGCTGTGAGGCGTCAGCGCTAACCACTGGGCCACCGCGCCGCCCATCATTATTATTAAAAAAGGGAAATGCAAAATAGCCCACTCTTCTTCAAATTGTATGTGTACAGTATCTTGAAGTCCAGTCACATTCAGACACTTGCGTAACATTGTGCATATTTACACTGCCTAGATTTATTGGCCTGCTGAGTAAATTGCCCCAAAAGTGTGCCCTGCTATGTTCTGGCGTCACATTTTGGGTAGAGCCCCTGCCCAGATAGGCTCTAGCCCCCAGCGACCCTCTACAGGATTAAGCGGGTACTGATCTTATATTGACACGGTTTCCCAAAACGATGGCTTCTCTTCCAGTAAAGTATTTTAAACGTTCAGTTCTGCAAACAGCCGCAAGTTTTGGTAAAAAAAAATGAGCGTGTGCATACCGTACAATATCTGATGTAGAAATCCATAAAATCAAGCTCGGCCCAAAAAGTCACGATTCTTTATTGATTCCTGTCAAAACGTTTACCATTTTGGGACATGTTATTCACCCTGAGGGGATGAGCATAGAGAAATGCTGGCTCATGATAGAGGAATACGACGTCATATCCTCGTGGTGTCACTTCCTGGCAGAATGAGCATTTCGCTGGGAGGTGTGGATTTGAGCCCGATATGACAATGCAGTGTCATAGTTGGTGCAAATTGGCCTTTCAGGAAAGCTGGACAAGCCGTGCACTTGCCTATCCGTGGCTGCTCAAAACTCCGCACGGTGAAAGAGCTTCATGGTCACTGAAAAAAACCCGCTATGATTGGAGCTGGCTTTGGTTACCAGGGTAATTGACTCTAGCCGAATGCATTTGGAGTGGGAATGAGTGCAGCTCTCCCCCGTCTCATCCGCAGCATTGCCGCAGGGCTACTGGAGGTTCTCCGCAGTATCAACCAAGCCTATTTATTTGGATTAGCCGCCAGATTACTCTGTAGACATTGGCCCTCGCGTGTGAGACCTCGATGTGATGCGATTAATCGCCACTTCCCCCGTTCTGCCTGCAAAAGGCTCTTACCAGTGTCACCGCACATTCAGATCGATTGCCTCCTGAGTGGGAAGAAATCCCAAAAGCTCCGGTGCTTAAAATAAAACTTAAGGAATAAAATAGGAAAAAATATCTTACCGATTAACGTTGATCTCTGGAGGAATATGTTTTTAGAAATGCTAGCAAAGACATATAAATACGTGAGTATAGGCACATGGTTACTGAATCATTCATGGTAATCCTTATTACCCAGAAAAGCCTCTGTTGGGTGTCAAGATTTTTGTTCTGGTGAATTTGTATGGATTGTTTGTGGGGGGGGGGAATCTAGTTTGAGTAACTACACTTACAAGGGGAGAACACATACATTAGTACAAATGGGCCGAGGGCCTACTTTTCTACAGTGATCTCTCCTTGCACGTTAAAGCTACCTCTGCATGTGAATGTCACTAACACACATGTCTCTGTGATCAATCATCTCCATGGCTAATGTGCTGGATTGTGGGCAGAGAAAAGGTTGTTTCCCAAATTAGACTGGGAAGAGTGTAGGTTGTTGGGTCAGGGATTATGCGGTCCTTTATTCAAGATTCCTCTTAAAGCAATGGACCAAAGTGTCAACGGGAGAGTTCGTTTGTTTACAGTACATGTTTATCCATAATGTACATATACAAGAAGGATAATTTAGCTGGCGCTTATGCATTATTTTCCAGGTAAAAGCAACGTACGATATAAAATTTCTATTTATCCAATACATTTCTATTCAATTTACTGATATGCAAGCCAATATACACACAGTTTCATAAGCAGCATTCCTTGTCTGCAAAAGTACTGCATGTATACAAGTGTGATTTATATACCGGATTATCACACTGCATATGAAGTTATATCATACTAAAAGAAAAACGCATCATGGCTTATGTGCTCCACATTGATTTGGAATTAAGCCATATTTTGAAAAACCATTTCTTCCGAAATGGTTTAAAACCTCCACTTTTCCCACCAGACTTGTGATGATTAACATCTTTCCAGCGCCATTGATTTTAGCTTAAAAAGTTTAATCATCTGTCATTGAATTTATTGATTAAGTAATTCACCATTTCACCGATAGCTCTTGTATATGGCGTTGATGCGAGTGATGTACGGTATCTTTTGCCGCAGTAAGATGTATGGACCATTCCGCGTGTCTCCCCTTTTTCACCCGTGACGCACCGCGTTTGACGGGGAGATCTGTCTGTGTTACGGCAGAGGGGCTCACAACACAGACATAAACCTCACCGTGCCAACAAATTTATCCAAACGTCCCCTCTGGAAGACACCTTGACAAAACAGTGCCGACGACACGGCGCAATGGCCTTCCTGTCTCGGCGTGGCCACTTCAAAGTTATTACGTGCAGCCCGTGTACAGTGCGCTATAGTTCATTCATTGCGCCGTAATACATTGCGTAAATACATTTAGCGAAATGCTACAACGTGCTGTTAAAGAAAAGAAAAAAAACCCCTTACTATTATATTATTTCCTCCCTTTTGCATGTGCAAGCGGAGAGTATAAATTAATCTCTGCTTGACTGAAACCCCTATTTTTAAATGACATTCCCTCACAATATTATCAATTCTTCTGCTGTTGGCACCACGTTGTGATGCAAAGACTCCATTTGGGTCTCTAACAGAGCAGTGCGACCATTGATGTTAGAAAATAGTGCACGGAAGTAGATACTGCAGAGCTATTTCTGAAATCCCTACAAGTGATCCACAACCCCGACATTTTTATTGATTCAGTTTTTCTGTGTTTTTTTTTATTTCACTTTCATGTTTCTCTGCCATTATACCGTCTCCTCTTTCGCGGTTAAATAAGAGGTGTACATTTTTACTCACGCATTAAATCCAGAAGTTTTCTTAATCGTCATCACTGTTGTTTAATATTTTGGACACACCGAAAGCACGTGCCCAATGGTTAAACATAACAATCAACATATGACCAAGTGCCCATTGTTCTACAAACACAGTAGATAATAATTGCACTTCGAGAGCACTTCTGACCCGAGTCACAAAACGCTGCACAGAGCTGTGGAGACAATGGCATGTCAACAACAACGACATAAGAACGGCCAATCAACAACAATATTTTTATTATGTCTCGTTCATTTGTGTGTCTTTTTTCACGTAAAAACAACACTGGTATTTTTTTCCATAACTCTATGGTAAACATAACAAACGCTGATTTAATTAGTAACAATTAATCGATAGCTTTATTATACCAGTGCAGGTGTGTTCCTGCTCATTGCAACAATGGCAGCCTTGAGCTAACGTTAAAATTCCCAAATTTGTATGGCAAGGGCAAGTAATATATTGACTTCGCAACAGTTCCCACAAAGTGGAGCTCATTTGGTCAATCCTAGATGGATGAGAGTCTTAAGCTAACTTCCGACCAGAAACTTGAACTTACAACCTTCCCATTACGAGTCAAGCATTGCGACCAGAGTTCCGCCTGCTCGGATAATTAATGAACGTTAGGCATTAAACGGAGACGAAAGCACGTTACGATACACGCGGTCGCCCGTGGTGCAGTGCTGCTGATTACGTATTCGCCCGGCGTTCCGGGTGGGATTTCTTTTTTTTTGCTGCAGGATAATGTGATTGACATTCTTACGGATGTTGGCTTCCAAGAGCAACCAGCTATTGACTTCTATTTATTTCTTAGGGATT
>JAZEWT010000003.1:27870191-27886124 GCA_036362905.1 Mordacia mordax | reverse complement strand
ACCTTCTTGCTGTGAGGCGTCAGCGCTAACCACTGCGCCACCGCGCCGCCCTAAAGGTAATCATACATTGTCTATTGCATGAAGCAATGTTGTCTTCCCCTCCAGCCGTGGTTGCTACGTAATTTTCAGCGAAGGGTTAGATGATTAGGTGAGCATATTGTGTAATACAATTGCAAATGGCCAGAAGTCCTGGTTAATCCACTGCTGGATGAAGGAAGGCCTCAACAAAACCTTTGTGACCTCCGACGGGCTTGCGATGTAATAACCCAGCACCACTCTCCTCCATGGACGACCTGCCTGACACATTGTTATATCGTGATGCATGTTCCGTAATGCTTAAACGTTTCCTGGAGGCCCCCGAAAGTCCCCTTAGCATTTTATAGCTTCCATTAGGTTATGCGACGATTTGCTCCATCACATTTCTCAGAATGATCAGATTCAGGGTTGCAATTCAATTGAAAAAAGTTTTTTTTTTAAACACAATTTGGTAAATGAAGCATGTCTCGTGGCTGCAGAGTCGCATCCAATGTTCGTTTACATATCTGTATATCGATTTAAAAAGTCAGCGTTTTTTTTCCCCCCACACAAATTAACGCATGCATCATGCATTGATTAAATTACGGTAACCGTTATAATAATTTAATCCATGCTGACTGAGCAGTGTGGAATATTAAATGAAGAATAGCGGAGCACGTTCACCATTGACTCACTGGTTTAAAGCTGTGGCAGCGAAAGCGTTCGTCTACATGGGATCCCGCTTTCCCCTTTAAGGCCTCGTAGTGTGCCAAGATCAGCGATGTCGTGGCAGCCAGGGTGTGCAGGGTGTGCAGGGTGTCCGAGAGGACGTCCGCCGAGGAGATGGCGGCATGAAAGCAGGTGGTGTGCAACTCCTTCGTCAGGATCACGGACCTGCAGTGATGGTGGTGCAGGAGGACGCGTCAAGTTACGAGCCGCAGGCGTCTCACGGATCTGTTTTTGAAGTCACGTGGCCGTGGGCCGGCCAAGAGGGTGACGTCAAGAATGGGGATTCACGGAGGCTGTCGCTGGTCTGGGTGGTGAGCTGTTCTCCGTGGATTGTCACATGGCAGCATTATGAGAGACAGCGGCTTGGGAGAATCCTTCATCTAGCAAGGCAACCACCATGGCTGGTGACGATGGGAATGTTATGTTGTTGTTGCTGAGTTAAACGGACAATGTCCACGTTGATTCAGGTTGGTCGGTTGCCTCCAGTTGTGGGGATATTAGAACAGAATTATTACACCCAAATGCCCTTCCTGACGCCAACCTCCTTTAGTCAGAGGGTCTTCGGATCACTGTTTGGAATCTCCCCTCACACCTGTCCACCAAGGGAGACCCAACCAAGAGTGTGCTCGACTCCAAGTGACAGCAATGGGTTTCATTATAACGCGCAATTCTGTCTGCCATGATAAGGATGATGAGGGGGCGGCACGGTGGCCCAGTGGTTAGCGCTGTCGCCTCACAGCAAGAAGGTCCCGGGTTCTAATCTCTCGGCTCGGGTGCCTTTCTGTGTGGAGTTTGCATGCTCTCCCTGTGTCCGCGTGGGTTTTCGCCGGGCACTCCGCTTTCCTCCCACAGTCCAAAAGCATGCTGCTGCATGGGTTAATTGGCTCGCAGGCCAAATTGCCCCGCAGTGCCCGGCGATGGACTAGCGTCCGATCGTGGGTGTATCCCTGCCTTGCGCCCTGTGTCTGCCGGGATAGGCTCCGGCTCACCGTGACCCTGTAAAGGACTAAGCGGTTTCAGACAATGAGATGAGATGATAAGGATGATCACATGTATCCCTTTAGCTTTATTAGCCCTACAAGGGTATCAATGATACTACTTTTGATTCCCAAGCCATGTGTTGGCACCTTGGATGAAACGTTAGGCTCTCGTTATCTACAGAATGTTTAACTCGAAGGAGTATAGAGCTTGACTCATTGTAAAAAGGTTGTGAGTTCAAATCCCATTAAGAAGTTTATTTTTTATTATTTATGTCACTTTCGTGTGTTTACCTGGGGGAGTGTCTCGAAGTGTCAAGGCTGTTTTTCAGGAGACTCCCACTAAGCTTTCTCAGTCGGAGGCAATGTTGCGATTTGCAATACCAGTTGAGGGTGGCGCGGTGGCCCAGTGGTTAGCGCTGACGCCTCACAGCAAGAAGGTCCCGGGTTCGAATCTCTCGGCTCGGGTGCCTTTCTGTGTGGAGTTTGCATGCTCTCCCCGTGTCCGCGTGGGTTTTCGCCGGGTACTCCGGTTTCCTCCCACAGTCCACAAGCATGCGCCTGGATAGGTTGATTGGCTCGCAGACGAAAATTGTCCCGCAATGCCCGGCGATGGACTGGCGTCCCGTCGTCGGGTGTATTCCTGCCTTACGCCCTGTGTTTCCGGGATAGGCTCCGGCTCACCGTGACCCTATATAGGATTAAGCGGTTTCAGATAATGAGATGAGATGAGAATACCAGTTGAGTAATTTGCAGGTCATTTTTCAGCATGTTTAGCCTATACCAGTTAAAATAATTTATATCCACAGGATAGAACTGGAGAAGCTGGACAAAACCTATGCAGAACAGGAGGGAATACGTATATTTTGCAGAGAAAGTCACCGGGGTCAGGAATCGAACCCAAACGACCATTGAGTTATCACTGCGCCACCCTGAGTTGACTCAGCGGAGCATTCTTCTGGAGTCAATGCAATGAGTAAAGCTTCATAGGAAGTTAACGGGTCAGTTCAGTACCTGTACCTGCACCTGCTTAATCCTGTACAGGGTCGCTGGGACCAGAGACATTGGGTGCAAGGCAGACGTTAACGGTGGTCATCCTAAAAATGAGCTGATATCAACCATGGCAATATGGAATTTCCATTACTAGCTCAAGGTCACCGAGGAGACAAGCCTGCTGAAATATTGGTTTGAGTAATAGTCGATTTTACATTCGACTTGACAATAGCACATTGCTTACTTGCATATAAGATAGTAATGCCAGGTTATTTTAAGGTACCTTTGACAGATATTCACATACTGTATTTTTTTTTTTGGTACTGACATGAGGTTTACAATATTTTAGAACGGACGAAGTGCTTTTAAAGAAATGGTAAAAACTTTGTTTTGAGCACTTGAGTTGAAATGGTTTAGAGAAGTGCTGTAAAAGAAATGGTAAAAAAAATTATTTTGAGCACTTGAGTTGAAATGGTTTAGAGTCCGTATAAAATTTGGTTTGACCTTTTTGGAAATCTATTTTCAAGTGTGAGTGCTAAGCCTTGAATCTTATTGTCATTGGAAAAATATATTTGGACAACGTCACACTTTGCACAGAAGGTTCGAACTGGTAAGCTCTTTCCTTGTCACTCACATCAAGTTTTGTCAAAAGCAGTTAAAATAATTCATCACATTCAGAGGTCCATTATTGTGTGGAAATTGCACGAATATATATTTAGTCATTGTGAAAAATTAACGTACAAAAATATGCAGTTGTCAGAGCGACAAGTCAAATGTGTGATAAATTAATTGTGCAATTTTGCGTGTATTTCAGGATCAGATGATGCATGAGAGCCAGCTAAAGGTCACTATTTATAGCGCGCAGGAGAATGACTGTCATAAAATATGCTCGAATTCAAATGCTTTCTTTGTCTAACCCGTTTTTTTTGCTTCCTGCCTTATATATTTTTATACACACGACATAAATAGTTGCCGATATTTAAATCGCGCCCAGAGCTAGGTTATTTGTCGTTTGATCTGTTTCTCGTGCCAGCATGTGGAAACTAAAAACCTTGATCTGAGCTTTGACACGCGAGTGGGATCAGTGGGCATGCTGCATGTGTTGGATGTCTGTGATATTGCGGTGTGTAAAAAAAAAACCCTCTGTTCCGTTTGTTCTCAGCAAGTCCGTGCATGCCGAGGTTTGTGTGGCATAGACAATAACATGTTGGGCGGATTGGGGTAAATGATTGCTCAACTGACTGACACACAAAGTTTATGGTGGTCGCAGTCTCTGACCTATAAACTGCACTTGGCAGTTTTGGACCGTTTTGTACTAGAGTTGGAGCGATGTCCACTGGAGAGGCTGAACCGGCCTCTGCTCGAGGGCTGTCCCACATTTTGAAAGGAAGCTGACAACTTTCCCTTCGGCAAAACGACTTCTCTATTCTGGGTCACAGCTTTCCCTGCTGTTGCTCTTGTGCAATGGGAAAGAATCCCAGTCTGGGTGTTGCGGCGACATATGAAGATTGATGGAAGTTAAGAGAGCCTTTAATCTCATGTCAGCCAGACAATTGTTTAAAATGCTTTAAAAGGGTGATTAGTGGTATAGTATGGGTAAATATTGTATACACCAAACCCGCGGATGATGATAAAAAAAATAACTGCAGCATTTCCCCTTCTATTATGGAAGTGTCTAATTGCCCATGAAAGAGCGCTATCTAAAAAAAACGATCTTGTAATGGTATCAATTTTCTGCACGGCAAGATCCTAATTTTGCTGTTTGCTTGAGTGACTAAGCAATGCTGCTTAAAATGCTTTGTATTCTATGCAATATAATTGTCCCATAAAAGGTGGAATTGTTTTATTTACATTTACTACTCGCTGTATCTTTCATGTTTGCTCTGATCAAGCTCACAAGCTTCGGCACTGTCCTGGGCCACGTCCAAACTGTCGCTCTGAAGGCATCTCCAGTCGCCTCCCCTCGCGGTGACCTGACCTGTGGTCAGCGAGAGCACAATGAGCAAACCAACTCTACCCCACGGCAAATTGCATCTCCGATTCCGATGCCCTGTTCTGTCGCCTGCAGTCAAGGAGGCCACCGGTATCGCCGCTTGATTGACACGTCGTACAGCTTGGCTGTATCCTTGCCGCGCTGGCATGGGAACGCGCTAAGCATATCTATTTGTGCACGCTCGCGACCGTATCCTCTATGTGCTCTCGCTCCTTTGGTCTCTCTAGTGCCGTGTGGCCTCGTGACCAACCCAGGGAGAGCGCACCTCTGCTGGACAGGAATCTAGGCAAGGTGCTGTGGAATAGTCGTTAAAAAAAAGAGAAAACTAACGTGATATTTTTTCCAAGTTTCTGATATTGTAATTCGAAGAAGATATAACATGTTCCCTGATATTAAGTAACATTTGTTTTGTTGTGAGTGGTTGTTCCAGATGAAATAACCTTAAAATATGAATGGGTTCTTGTGTGGGTAAATAAAGGCATTTCAACGATTACATTGCAGGACCACAGGAGATGGTGTTGGCTTGGAGAGGCCTTCAGCTGGTAGTGGATTGATCATGGGTGTTGATTAAGTTTATTGAATGAATTATGTTTTCATCCAATTGTCTTAAATGGGGAAGCTGTACTGAGATGACGTGCTATCGAAAAATAAAACATTGCAGATAGTTTTCGTTAGTGTTGTGTGAACTCGATTTCTCCTCCGTGGCCTTGTGACATCGTGACTCTCTCCAGGGTCAGGCCCCATAGCATAGTTTTTGTACCCGGAGGAATGCGTCGAGTTCAGGGCATCTACTCGAGGGCGTTCGTGGGAACTCGGGTCGCATTTAAAGTCGCGGAGAGCACATGGAAGCCAGCACGCCAAGGATGCGTCGTGGTGTTGTGAAAATGACGCGTTACGTTTATAATAAAACAATAGTTTATTTCAACAGACTTGCAAACGTAGCCTTGAACACCATTTCTCACTGGTAAATAAAAAATGCATTACACCGTTAGTTGCATATTAGCATAATATCAATGTAGCACAGAGGCACTCATTATTTCATTATTAATGCCTGACAGCCCAGAGATGTGGACGATTTTGGCAAAGAAAGTAAATGCAATCCACATTCAGAGTCCGTCCCTGCGGAGCAAATCAAGGGAGTGACGCTTCAACGTCCAGTTGCTTGAGTAATTGAGAGGCAGGGCTGTGGTGGCATTCATAGTGTGGGGCCCGATTGCAAGTCTGCATTTAATAACCATTTGCTGCAGCTTGCCTTCAAAGCTTCGCGGCAGAGCACTGGGAGACTGTCCTTGGTGTGTGAGTCTTCATTTTCTGTGTGAGTAGCAATGCTGTCCGCATTAGGGAGGCCAGAAAAACCCCCTTCCGAAGAGGCCCCAGAGCACCCGATCCAGCATACCGCGGGCAGATGGGCTCCTCAGTACCACCCTCCCACGCACTCCTCCGATAAACAGGGTGTGTTGCCTTGGCAAGCTGTGGAACAGCTTTCAAATGCTCATTTCCACAGCAGCATTTGAACGGTTTCCTATGCCTGCAGTCTGCTTAGGTATCCATGGCATCAATTAATCCTTGTTTTCACTATCCAATTTTCAGTCAGGTAGGTTGAACAACACACAATGGTGTGCGCTGTTAAATCTGTTGCCTTCCAGCCTGCGTTCAATTTTCTGTTGTGATGGGGTGTCTCATAATTTACAGATTTGAATTTTTGTCAGGTGTCTTCCTGCTTAAATGAGCATGGGCAGCTAATATCCATCTGTGCTCCAGAGTAAGCCGTGGAAATTGTGGAGCTGTTATCTCTATAAGATAACCATTTGTTGCTTTCTCCAAATTAGTACTTTTTTGTGAATCTCATACAGATGATGGGCAGTTCATTTGACCATGTACATCCTCAACTGGGATTTAAACTGGATTATTATCACAGTGAGTTGAGTGTTTTCACTTGAGGGCCTTCACAGGGTGGATAGTTTCGAGTTCAAATTATTTAAAGCGATGACTTCTTTTGTAATAAGATGCTTTGACCTTTCATACCTACAGCCATGCGATAGTTCGCAATCATTTAGAGAATATATATATCAGTTTCTGGGTGGCGCGGTGGCCCAGTGGTTAGCGCTGTCGCCTCACAGCAAGAAGGTCCCGGGTTCGAATCTCTCGGCTCGGGTGCCTTTCTGTGTGGAGTTTGCATGCTCTCCCCGTGTCCGCGTGGGTTTTCACCGGGCACTCCGGTTTCCTCCCACAGTCCAAAAAGCATGCTGCTACATAGGTTGATTGGCTCACAGGCTAAATTGCCCCGCAGTGCCCGGCGATGGACTGGCGTCCCATCGTCAGTATATCCTTGCCTTGCGTCCTGTGTCTGCCGGGATAGGCTCCGGCTTCACCATGACCCTGTATAGGACTAAGCGGTTTCAGACAATGAGATGAGATGAGATATCAGTTTCTAATTAAGGAATACTGCTGCGGTCAAGATGGAGTTATTTAAGGTTATTTTGTGGAATTAACGTCACTAATTTGTGACTTTGTCTCTTTGCTTCTACCAGCTGAGAGAAATGTATCGTTTTGATCCACAGCCATTTCGTTTTACTTCTTATATATTTGCCCCCTCCCTTCCTCCCTTAATTTCGCACAGATTACCGGTGCTGTTATTTATTCGCTGTACTTAAATAGCATGCGCATTTCCACAAGAATAGAAAATCAAATAATTGGCGTCGTGGTGCGAGCCAGGATGTGGCTGTGCGGACCTCGCGGTACATATTTGGTAAATCCAGGCCTCCCTGCGTGGCACGACGCGTCGAGATGCTCCGCTCAAAACTGTGCACATGTAAGGGCAGTGAAATGGAACAAAGGGAGCAACAAGCACTCATCCGAGCGATAAGGAATTGACGCAACTCCTGGCCGCAGGACCCATTCTCAAATGGTTTGCACGTTGCAGGCATGTTTTGCGTGTGCGGCGCTGCGTTTGAATGAATGTGGGTTGCTTGTCTTTCTGGAACGTGGCTCGGCAGCTGTGCGACGCTGATTAGATTGTGCGGATGTTTTTGTTTCGTTGTGTGTGTGGTGCGTCGTACGTAAGCCGTACTTGCCGAACAATGAACGAAATGCCATTATGATTTTTCTTGAATTTCCATTGCGTATTTGGTCGTGGGTGACCTCGAGTGTTTATTCGATGCATTTATAAAGAGTTGTAATTCTCCGTGTGTGAACGCCGGTTGTTCTGTTGCCTGTGTTTCCAATCACTTTGATAAGGGAGAGTGATATATTCAATTCTGGTTCCTTTATATAACGTGTCAGAGCCAATTTAGGATACGTTCTGTCTCGTTTAAGGGAGACAACATGTAACTGTACAAGGAGAGTAATTATCAATTATCTTCGTCGCCTAAAACTGTGGTCAATCTACTGTTGGATGAAAGTCCACTTATCATACCTCATAATCCCGCTATGCCATCAATAATTCACCTCACTGTTAGACATGATCTGGATTTATTGCCCAATCTCATCATTGACTGGACTGTTAGACATGTATTCATCTCTCTTACGCTGGATTTAGGCTAATGCGTCACTTCTCGGTACACTGTTTTCACAAACAACACGATAGCTTTCTTCAGCATCTGCTTTATAGCAGATGACACTCTCTTTGTTAATAAACCTTCAGCATTGCTGGACAGAAGCATTCATCAAAGCATTGCGCCGACACACACTCACAGTTTCACTGCTGCTAATCACTTCGGCTACCCAAAGACAAAGATCCCCCATATAGCCTCGGCAGACTGTACGGGCAAGGTTGATCGGCACATGAGAGGCTCGGTGACCAGCACCGGGCCCGGCCACCCTGCTCTTTTTACTTGGCAGTGTTTTACATACTGCACAAAAAAAAAAACTCATTTGAGGCTGAGTCGACCTCGGGGAGGCCAAGGACTGGTTCAGAAAATCATCACTGGTGTCGGCCGCGATTGGGAATTGAACTTGGGGCCACTACATTCGTAGCCGAGCCACCGCTCCCGACATTGGCTACCCAACCACCACACACGCGTAGGAATTGGTGGCTCAGGATGCCTTCTTAGGGCGGCACGGTGGCCCAGTGGTTAGCGCTGTCGCCTCACAGCAAGAAGGTCCCGGGTTCGAATCTCTCGGCTCGGGTGCCTTTCTGTGTGGAGTTTGCATGCTCTCCCCGTGTCCGCGTGGGTTTTCGCAGGGTACTCCGGTTTCCTCCCACAGTCCAAAAGCATGCTCCTGGATAGGTTGATTGGCTCGCAGACTAAAATTGTCCCGCAATGCCCGGCGATGGATTGGCGTCCCGTCGTCGGGTGTATTCCTGCCTTACGCCCTGTGTTTCCGGGATAGGCTCCGGCTCACCGTGACCCTATATAGGATTAAGCGGTTTCAGATAATGAGATGAGATGAGAATGCCTTCTTATGTTCTGTTAGTAGCTGTTCAATCTGCCGAGGCACGCGGTTCGTGGACCATAATTTTACGAAGCAGAGATGTGATTTCGCTGTTTATTTTTTTTATTTCTCATTAACGCACATGTATGTCGTTATTTATCTGTTGTTTAAAGGCAATCCTGGACATTGATTCTTCAACAAAATAAATGGTATTGGCTTTTATGATTTCCCAGGTGTAATTTAACCGCAGCCTTTTGTTTGTTCATAGTAACGGATAAATAAAGTGTAGCTATTTAAAACATTTCAAAATAACTCAGTTTGATTTGTTGCTTTGCACTATTAATAAGTAAATAAATATTACGAAATAAGAGTTTTCTGTTTTGCTCACTCGTAATTGTTTTTTTTAAATGAAATCACAAAATTCACCCGGTACATCCACAGCAAGTTTTCCACTCGATGACCTGCTTTGGTCTCATTGGGCTGCGACCATTAAGGAAACCCAACATTTAAATTATCGAATGCAATTGCTGTGCAAAATGTGCACAGTATTTTGTTGACATTCGGAGTGTAAAACCGAGTTTCTGCTCAAATAAGCACTAAAGCAGTGTTCATCCCCTGTTCACTGCCCTGAGCCAGGGGTGCAAACTCCACATTTCTCTGGCAGAGGCAAGCCTGCAAATAGGTCAGACACTGTTGGTACTTATTTTAAATACCCCAGAGGAATGATGAGTCGAGTCAATTCCCAACCAGGATTGGATCTCATAGCTTTGTGATTGTGGCTGCTCGCTTGAGCGCTGAGTAACCTGGCCACGATGGACGTTGAAATATGCAATGCATTTATATTAAGAGCAGTATTTTATAAAGTTATAAAATAACAGTGACGTCTCCCTTTTAAGGATTGGGTGTTAACGTACACGGTTTTGCTATGTTATTTGTCTTTTGATAACAGAAAACATTGATATTCGTTATAATTCTGCTCTCGATAATGCAGAAACAGTTATGGTGCTGCACGGCTATAATATAACACTGGGGGAGAGCTTGGTACATCGGAAAGAGTTGTGAATCTCTTAACACCCACTGAGCAGCATGTTTGTCAGAAGATGGCAATAAGTGGGTTAGTGACCCTATCTCTACACATGATCTCACTTCACCAATTCAGTTCTCTTAAGCTTCTGTGATTAATGCCAGCGTGAGAAACTTCTTAATGCAGGAACCTCTTTGCTAATTGTACCTTCCGTAGATAAACAAGTGAAAATTAATAACTTTTGTTAGTTCCATAGCAACACTGTGGGTATAATAAATGTGTAGGAAAAACATCAAAAGAGGCGATTGACACCAGTTTGAGTCAATTCAAACGAAGTTGCCAATGCACGTGAGTCAGGTCGCGCAGCCTTCCCACAGAAAGCTCACCGGGCCGAGCTCGGCATGATCACAGCATCGTTAATGAGCTCCATTAAGTGACCCCGCTGTCTCTCGACGTTTACCAAATTGCGAGGTGCGTAAGCCCCACGTTTACTTTGGGAGAGCGCTGTTGCTCGTCTTACATGCCCTCGCCGTGTTCCAAATTGTCCCGACGTGGCCACGTGTCAACGCAACGATGGCCCTTTGATCAGCTTTCACGCGTACAGTGCCACGGTGAGCCTTTGGCCCATAGCCGTGATGATTGTTCAGCCCTCATGTAAATCCCCTAAAGCTCATAGCCTAAACTCTTTGGTTTGTAGAGTGCATTGATCGCTTTGCCTTGAATGATCCTCATAAGCTGATTCTATATTTTGTGTCAAAGGATTTTTGTCACTTTTTTTTATGGCGTGTGTACACGTGGAAGGAATTGGGTGAAGGCAAGGTTGCTGCAGAGACTGTGTCGTGTTTTGAAGGCATGGTACCGTCCTCCTCCACATTTTTGATTAATGCCACATCTTCCCCTTTAACTGTGTTGCCATGTCACGAATAATGAGGGCCCTCAATAGGACAGTGAGAATATGTCTTCGGGGTAAGACAGAGACGGTGGTCGCCCATATGGCCTGTCCGATTGTGCGATTGTGCGCTGACATTACACGTAGCTACTAACGTATTTTTTTTATTTGAATGAATATAAGCAATCCATAGTCCTATTAATGCCATATATGTGACTATAGTAGGATCTTATATTTACCAAAAATAGATCACCACCTCGTTTGGCATACGTTCTTCATGAAATATGCTGCCAGTAAAAAAATGTCACTTTTATTTTTTACTCCACATATTATTAATTAACTTAACTCTGCATTGCATATAACAGTATTAGCATATGTGATATTTGTATTAAACTCATTTTAAAATACAAACTCACTTCGTTTAAACAAGCGGGTTCCTTGCCAAGGTTCATAATGAAGCCCAGTGTGAAGGTGCGGTATCTCCTTCTTACATATGGCAGACTTAAAAAAAAAATTTAGGCTGGAATTAGAGAACACAATGCACCAGCTGTGCCGTAAGATGGAGTGGAGCTGGTGCTGTGGGCTCGGGCTGGTGGAAGTTGACCCGTCGCATTGATTCCAGTCAGATTTGCTCTCAGCCTTGATTACGGCTTGATTGATTACCCATGAGCTCAGTCTGTAGATCTTTCCTGCTTGGTAATTTTTTTTTTCTCCCCAAAACAGAGTGCTTAGGTCTGCTAAATCGTGTTTTCTTGTCCAAGCTTCCCAGAGAGCCATGGTGGGGTCACAAAATTACAGGTTTTGTGTGTGTGTACTTTGTGTGGGTTGTCAGCACCGCAGCAATTGGGAGACCAAGTTGGTCAGGCTGTGGGCCGAAACATCCCCTTGTGTGTCATACCAGCGTTAACAGGTTCTTACAAACAGCGCATGTTGCGGTAGTGTCTAAGGCTGACGGGAATTTAGTTTTTCACTTTCTGTTGTCTCCTGTTGCACCGGAGGTTGTTATTGCCATTAGCTTTGATGTGACTGGGCCCATCATTCCTGCATTGTCTCGATGTTATTGAAGATTTTGACAAATAATTCGCAATGATGTCATGTTATTTTGTTTAATCCTTGAGAAATATTGCATGCAGTCATTTCTAGCTTGGCTGATGCAGCTATGGCGATGATTTCTTGATTGTAAATGTTTGTTTTATAGCCTTCTGTGAAGATATTCAGTTTAAAAAAACGTCATTATAATGTTGCCCGTGGAAAATTGCAGTGTGGTGTTCCTCAACTTGAACCTTGACCTTCGTTGTACACGACAGGCAGTGCTTAGCTTGCAGTGTGTGAATGATAGTAATCAATAATCGTATTAATAATTGACAGATCTTAGTCAAACCACTTCTGAATTCAAGTCTTTCCAATAAGTATCATCATAAGGGCTTGTTTCACTCTGCTTCACCACATTGGTTAGTGTGGATTTGTGGAGGGGGGAAAATGGCCAGGACCAATTCAGATATTACAGTGTAGCTCTTCCATGTCTGCAAATTATTCATATTCATTTCAAGCATATTTTATATAGACCTTGACTTGCAAGGGCCGGAATCAACCCCCTACATTTTGGAATGATGCCTTGATCTTCATTCAATTTAAAAAAGGACACAACACCGACACCGACTTATAGACTGACAAACCATTAGGCTCATGTGTACGTTAAGAGTTCAGAAAAATCAAACGTGCACATAACAATAATACAATTTATAACGCTGCAAATGTCATGCCTGATCACGGATGAGACACCGATATAGAGGCACGAGGAAACCGCAGAGAGGTGGGAGGAAGGCAGCCACAAAGCCAGCCAGCACCAACTTTTTCCAGACACTGAATCCTATATCTTCTGATGTTAGCAGCCATTTATTAATGAGTTTATTTTTACTTTTAGAGCGGTACGGTGGCCCAGTGGGTAGCGCTGTCGCCTCACAGCAAGAAGGTCCCGGGTTCGAATCTCGCCTCGAGTGCCTTTCTGTGTGGAGTTTGCGAGCTTCTCTCCCCGTGTCCGCGTGGGTTTTCGCCGGGCACTCCGGTTTCCTCCCACAGTTCAAGAAACATGCTGCTGCATAGGTTAATTGGCTTGCAGACTAAATTACCCGCAGTGCCCGGTGATGGACTGGCGTCCCATCGTGGGTATATCCTTGCCTTGCGCCCTGTGTCTGCCGGGATAGGCTCCGGCTCACCGTTACCCTGTACAGGACTCAGCGGTTTCTGACAATGAGATGAGATGAGATTTTATTTTTAGAAGACAAACTCCACACAGAAAGGAACCCGAGGTGGGAATTAAACTGCCTCGGGCAGGAATTTTTTTTCTCTGCCACCCTGCCACCGAACATCGTAGAAACCAATCAACCACACGAGCATGCCGAGTTCGGAAAAAAATGTTTTTTTTTTACCACTGATCAGAATCTGGAAAATGTAAATTAATTTCAAATATTACTATTATTATGCCTGACGTTTGAGCACTATGCGAAGCCATTTCATTCACGAGACACTCATGCAATCATATACATATATACGTGTGTGTTTGCTTAACTGTACGTAAGATTTTCTATGGTTGGAGTGGTCCTTGCCATAAGAATGTATCATATTCACCGCTGTTTCAGTATGACAGGTAACTTCTCTGGGTATCCCTTTGACTCTTCGGATTATAGATGCATACAGCAAACACAAGCGGATATTAAATTCACCCTGTTCAAAATATTACAATGTCTGTTTGTTCTGCATCCTGGCTGACATGTGCATCAATTACTATCTAAATAAACCCAAATATTTTAAAGCATGGCTGCATTGAGTTAAATTAGACAAGGCAGAGAATGGGAGCAAGATTGAGGGCAAGACTCCTGCTTATTGAAAAGGTAGGATGGCAAACAGAAAAGGTAGATTGGTCAAATTGTGATTTTTTTTACATGCACATACATGTGTATGTATGTCCACGCTTTTTGTGCGCTTTCCATTATTTTTGCTTCTCCCAACTTCCCCAACCCCATTGTCTCATCCATCTCCATCACCACACACACCCCTGGTGTTGTCACCTCGCTGATTGTGTGTGTCTGCCGTGAACGCACACCGCGGTAGTGCGAGCTCACGTGGAAGTTGTGGTAAAAACGAGCGCTGTGTTTAAATCGCGGGGTGTCGCGATGCGTTACACACACCCTACCCTTGCGTCACCACCACGGGTGGTTCTTTTTGGAAGGCTGCTGCTGTGATACCGAATAGCCGTGAGCGCTTGAGCAGTGGTGATTATGTTGCGGTTGCTCTCAAAACAATGCACTGCACTTCCCGATCTCGAGGGGCGGGGGGCAGGGCAGTCAGCCCGTACAAAAAGCCACTGCTGAGTTTTCACGTAATTTGTACTCATCTTATTGACCAGACAGAAACGTTGGCCGCCAGTCTGAATTTGAGATCATAACCTTCAGATTATGAAATGGGTTCTTGGCCACAGCAACATCCAGACAGAGGTATGGCAGGTTTGTTTAGCAACACATGTATAATAATCATGCATCTCAAGCTATTTATTAGTCCGCTAATAATTATCAGTACTTGCTTAGTCCTGTAGACAGTCGCAGTGATTCGAAGCCTATCTCAGCAGACACAGGGCACAAGACAAAGCTTTACCCGGAATGGGATGCCGGTTCATCACAGGGCACGGGAACAATGCATGCAGTAGAGCAATTAACCTACGTCTTTTGGACTGCGGGAATAAACCGGAGTACCTGGCGAAAACCAACACGGACATGGGGAGAACATGCAAACTTCATACAGAAAGGTGCCTGAGCTGGAAATCGAACCCGGGTGCTTCTTGCTGTGAGGCGGTAGCGCTAACCACTGCACCACCGTGCCCCTCCCAAGCAATAATTTGCTTGTTGTATCAATCTGAACGATATGTGGAAGGTCTCGTTATATTCTGTGTGTATTGTTTAGGGCGAAGTGCTAGCTGGAGTGCTTCCACTGAAAATGAGCTTCTTTCTAAGCACGGCTGATAAAGAATAATAATAATTGCACTTCCAGAGCGCCTTTCACCCGAGGGTCACAAAGCGCTGCACAGAGCTGTGGAGAGAACGCAATGCCAGAAACAACAACAACGGCGACGTATGAACAGCAAATAAACAACCATAAAAAATTGTGTTTTTTGTTGTTTGTTACAAATCTAAGCTGTGGAGTGAATGGCATGTCAGCAATAGCGGAACCGATCTGAGTGCCTGCTACTCCAACTCACAGATAGCCTTGATCACACGTTGTGCCTCGGTCTTTCATGCATTAACATAGGGCTCAATATTTATACGTGTTTGTTGATATATACGTGCACACTCATGTATATACGCGTATACATAGAGTGTACTCTAGTATTTCATATTTAACAATATTTACTCCAAACTAAATATACATATGTAAATAAAATGTGAACATTAAATGATGTATTATGTTTTATTGTTAATGGGAAATGACATCTCGCATTACTATACTTCAAAGCGGTTGTAAGTTTTGTCACAGGCCTCATATAAAAACCATTAGATCTGTCAAATGGATTCCTTTGCAGGCATCCGAAGCCCTTTCGTTTCTCTGTACGGCACGGGGGTTTACTGTAGGCAATTAAATCATGTGACGTAACAACCGCAGTCCACAGCAAAAATTTATATATTTTTTATTAATTTAGGACACTGGACTTCACAGCTCATAACCGATGGCACAGATACAGTAACCACACTCATAATCAATCTTCCACACTGGAGCAACTGAAGCAAGGACCGCAAAGCCCCATTAGCATGGGGAGCTTAATTTGATAATATCCCACATTTTCTGTAATGATCACGTTAAATTGAACGCCTGTGAAACGAGGTTTACTACTCACAGCAATGCATTTAAACACACGGCTTTGTCCTCTCTGGTTTAATCTCAAAACATT
>JAZEWT010000003.1:27837531-27854234 GCA_036362905.1 Mordacia mordax | reverse complement strand
GATGATGGGCTGTGTCGATTCCACCGGGGATTTGTACTCAGGGCTGCTGCATGTGCAGTCTGCTGCCACTGTGCCACGCAGTAGCAAATGATCAATTCTGCAAAAAATATATTGCCAGCCATTGCGATGCGTGTGCGGTTTATGATACACAGACTCCAAACACTTTACTACCACGATTATTAATTTAAAAAATCACCTCACTTATAGTTGACATTTTTAGGGCAACAATATTAGTAAGGGCAGAAAAGGTATTTACCATTTCTGGCAATTATACAGGTATTGAGATCTTAAAACACCAAAATAGGCACCTTTCACAAAGTGTATAGTTTTCAAAAGCCACACATACTTGTGGTAAAATATGCAAACAAAAAGCTTTGATAACATATGCATTGTCCTTCAAACTGATTGGCCTACACCAGACATGGCTTTCTTTTGAGCCTGATTGTCAATGTTAGCCAGATGGCACTCGACTCAGAACAATGCAATATCACTGCTTTAGCAGCTTAGGTCGAGCTGTTTTAGCTGTGGGTACTTTTGCCAGTGTACATATGCAACGAGTAGAAAAGGTTTTTACCATTTCTGGCAATTCTGCAGGTGTTCAGATCTTGAAACACTGGTTAAAGTGTGCCAGTGTACACTGGCAAAGGTACCTATAGCTTTTGCAAGGGTCATTTTTAGAGCAGTGAAAAGGATAAATATAGGCTATTTAAGTAAGTAAAGTAATAATAATAATTGCATTTTTCGAGCGCTTTTCACCCGAGGGTCACAAAGTGCTGCACAGAGCTGCGGAAGTATTTGGTAAAAAATGCACCATGTTTTGTGTGCAAGTGGTGGAGATATGGCTCGGAGGCACGGATTTTGTGTTAGAGATAAAGTTCAAGCAGCGCAAATGAAATGCATTTTCCTTATTTTGAAGCCATCGTTCTGTTGCGGGAAGCTGCAGTTCTGTAACGCGACCTTATTGCGAGCAGCTCGAGTCGTTTATGAAACATTGTGGCATTTGAGCCACGGCAAAAGTGGCTGCTTGCCGGATCAGCAAGCTGGCATTGCGTCAAGCGATTCGTGCAGGGAAATAGGAATTAAAAGGCATTGTTAAAAGTGCACGTGTACAATAATGTACATTTGCCTGTATTACCTAGCCAAGCTATAATTGTTGCGTTTCAAACGTAAAATTACAATGCCACATTGTGATTTTTGTATTTGTGGCCAGCCATCACTCTTATTTTTTCACAGTTTTAGTGATATGAATTTATTTTTTTTTAATTTGTAGGCTGTTGTTTTTCCATTTAAACTCAGTATATAAAGTGGCGTATTGTCTCACTGATCTCTTTAATGGTAGAATACGTGTTTCTCAACTGATAGCATTTGAATACAACACGTGACATTTATATCTACTGAATTCCCCATTAAGTTAAAAGCTTCACATTGAGAGCAGCTGATCTACCTTTATGAAGCACTCAAGTACCTGACTATCACTATTAATCAGCCTTCTTTTTTGTAATGGGTCTGACAGATCCTATGGCACAGCACTGCTCATTATATACATCGTAAGTGCTTCTGTTGGCGTGGCGATGGGAGTCTAAAAGTTGAGGCGAGGGGAGAATCACTCTCTAGCAGGATGCCGCAGATATATTTCAGGGGTTAAAAAAAAGAACCGCAAAGCCATGGTTCCAGCAGTTAAGGCTGAATAAACAAAGCACAACTTTCATGTGAACATCAGCCCCTCACAAAAGAGGTCTTTGATCTGGCCTTCGTGGAATAAGGGACATTTATAGCCCGAGGGCTCTGGATGGTTGAAGGTGCGGTGAGTTAATTAACCTCATTATGGAATTTTAAAAGGCCATGTCATATCTGTCAAATCTGAAAATGGAAATTTGGGAAAATCAGCTTTACAAACATCTGGGGAAAGTATGTAATGCGATCGTGACTTTCCCATGACATTGGCATGGTTTCCCACACCCTCCCTTACTTCTGAAGCTATTTCTGTGGATGCTATGCTTTGTGAGTTTTCCCTCTTAATCGCGTGCTGTGAAGCAAAGAGAAAGAGATGAATAATGCATCTTAGTTTGCTCGTCTCTGGCTTTTCATTGTTATGAAAGCTGTTTATAAGACACGAGATGACAATTTTACTTCAAATATAACACGCAAAAGCAGTTTTTGCCTTTACAATTTAAGCTGAGTTTTTTTTTCACACATACAAAAAAATTGCAAGAAAAACAATTAGATTTTAGCCAGACAATGACACATTCGCGCGCATCAAGATATCATATATTTACGCCTGTAATTTTGCCGAATTGAAAAGGAGGTATGTGCACTTGGAAAATATTTACATCATACAAAAATAAATTGTGGCGAAAACATTCTTATGCATGTCACTTTCGTGGACCCGCTTAAAGCAGATGCAATTTATGTCTGATTATCAGCCTTGGCGATGTGGATACATTGTAAAGCTTCACTGAGTACCAGAGGCAGGTGTAATCTAAATGCAATAGATTCAATCCACAGCGATAAATTCTGTGAAAACAATGAGATGCCTTTCGAAAAAATTGGAAATGCCAAGAGTGCCTTCTTTCGATCAAGAGGAAAGTACTGTGTGATTATAATGCTTAGTAAATCACCTGCACCTGATGGATTCCACGTTTCATCCCGAAAAATTGCCGATCCATTCATGCGAATCCTACCACATTCCTAATTCGACTGAGGCCCTGTGGGTTTTATTTTATCAGAGAAAGAAAGGTCAATGTTCGAGTTATTCTCTGGGTAGATTATTACTCTGATCTCGTGCATATAATGCATGACTTTTCAACGGTGCCATTAGACTACATTTTTTACGATTCTTAAATATTACGTTGCAAAATACGGAGCCGATTTTTTTTGACAAATGCAAGTAAGTATTTCTGAAGTAATCAGTTAAACCCTGCTGACACTTGCTTACCTTATGGTGTGTCATATCCATCTCTTTATCAGTCTCTACGCAGTGCCTGTCATGGGGGTTGTTTAACCATACTTCTCCGAAAGTTGGTCTATGCGGGTTGGTAAAGAGGGAGCGTTTTTAGAGACCACTCGTCACTGGGAGTCGAGCTCAGAGTGCCAGGTTCATGGTAGGGTGCATTGATGGCTCTACACCCCAGGCATGCTGTACCAATTTAAAAACATTGTCACTGATGACCGGATCACCACATTAACATCTTCCACGCAGGCTCCGTCAGTAATTACAAACTAACATGCTTCTGTTTGCACACGCTTGTGTTGGTATGCAAAGTGCTTATCACTCATGTGATTTAGAGATGTATGCAAATCGGTGCATTATGTCCACGTGAAATACAATCCATTTGGCCAAGGTACCATCGGCAATATCACGCATTTTAATTGAAAATGTTTCAATTCATCAGCGGCGACATTCCATTGGTGCTATGGTAGCCTAATGTTAACATGAGATGAATAGGCGGATTTTTCAGATCTCCGTCGTCACTTCCGAGGCTTACGCCACGTCAGGGCATTGCTCTAGAAGATAATGGCAGAGGGGTGCTAGTGTAGACACTGCAGTCAGCACTCATTCACACCACTTAGCACGTGTTTCGCTCTGTGTCGTCCGTCCACTGCATTTAGAAATCTTTCAGCCCTTCGTTATAGGACAGGCTAAATTAAATTAATTCCGAAAAAAATGAGGAAGCGGCCATTGGTGGCTGAGGTTTTCATCTCATTGTCAGAAACCGCTTAGCCCTGTACAGGGTCGTGGTGAGCCAGAGCCTATGCCGGCAGACACAGGGCTTAAGGCAGGGATTCACCCACGATCGGGTGCCAGTCCATCACCAGGCACTGCGGGCAATTTAGTCTGCAAGCCAATTAACCTATGCAGCAGCATGTTTTTTGGACTGTGGGAGGAAACCGGAGTATCCGGCAAAAACCCACGCGGACACGGGGAGAACATGCAAACTACACACAGAAAGGCACCCGAGCAGAGATTTGAACCCGGGACCTTTTTGCTGTGAGGCGGCAGCGCTACCCACTGGGCCACCATGCCGCCCTGGTGGCTGAGGTTGAATAATTAAATTCGCTGCACATGAATAGTTTAATTAAACCTCAGGCAAGGTGGGGAGCAGCAGTATTGCCTTTGACTGGATGTGAACCTGGCCACTGAGTGATAATGGCTGGCGAGTCCACCATTTGACACGTACCTCTGCTGTTGCTTACGGATTGACTGTCTGTTCGTTTTTCGAATCCTGCGTTATTATTTCTCTGCGCCACCATGTCGAAAATGAACAGTCCTCGCGGTCTATATTTATAGCTTGTAAATCTAAAACCAGAGATCGTGTGTAATTCTCTCACTCATGCTGTCTGTAACCTCCGTACGAATGTCTACACACAAGCTCGCTGATGGCACAAAACGTCTACTCAGCTGGCAACGCACATGACGTGCTCACTGGTGTGTTGAAAACAACACGGCCAAGCTGATTTTACTGCACACGGAGAATGCCCATCAGCAGCTTGTGTCGCAGAGGGCGGGCAATTGGCAAACACCTGAAACCAGCTCAGCGATGAGCGAGTTGACAGCTGTGGAAATGCCTCTTCCCCTAAGGTAAGGGTGCAGCCGTGCCACGAATTGTTCCTGCTATTGCCGGCTGTCATCCTCGAGTGGATGCCCCTCTAGAAGGTGTCTTGACCTGCCCTACTACAGTGACAAGACATCTTAGAAGTGGGAGTAACCAAACTTTACGCCACCACACATGACCTGTCAATTAACTGACTGCGATGTACCCATTCGTATGGCTGGGTGGAGAGAGGTGGTGGAGTGTGTGAGTGATTTCAGAAACTTTCCCATTTCAGTAGCCAGCCCAGGAGGTCAAACCGAACAAAGTGACCTCTAGATTGCAAGTTCAATGGGCAAACCATTGCACCATGGCAGGCAGCACTTTATCTGCTTTTGCAAAGAGTAACTGATCTACTCAGGATCACTCCCTGCCTACCAAACCAACATCCAGAGCAGAGGGGGACTGGCTGTCCTGGATATTTGGCAGTTACCCATTTGGACCGTAGTGGTCACCCTTTGATATTGAGCGCGACGCTTTTTTCTACTAGTTCAGTCTGAGCATGCTCCCTCTATCCATGTGTGGACGAACTATAAAGCGGCAATAATGTGCACCCAGTGTGTGCTTCCTTGCTCCGTCTGCTCATGGCTCAGAGTACGTTGTGTGTGACGGGCCTCGTTCAGCAATTATAGTCTTCCCTGACGTTTGTGCGACAGGGTGGTGCAGTGGTAACATCTGTGCATCACAGAAACAAAGTCCTGCCCAAGGCGGTTTTCCCACCACAAGTAAAACACGTTCATTAATTGGCCAGTACTCTATAGGAAGCAGTGTATAGGAAGCAGTGTCTGGTGGGTTGGCATCAGCTGACCGCCCAGGTGACTCTCCCCCTCTCTGCGGTTTCCTCGCTATGTCTCTGTATGAGATTCTCATCCATCACCACGCTTGGAATTTGCGCGGCGCGTTACAAATTGTGTGATTCTTATTTTAGTCTTCTCACAGTTTCTATCTCCCGTGTCCTCCCTCCCGCTCTCCTTCTCTCTCCCATAGCTCCTTCCTACATGATCTTACATTTTAAGTGGTCTCCTACCAACACCTACCTACATCTACCCTACCTACAGCAACCCTATCGTCATCCAGTTATTGCTCCCGTATTGGTTTCAGATGTTTTTTTTCATTCATGCCTTTGTGCTCATACAATCGCTACTTTGTCTCTTCTATTCCTGCTCCAAAGCTTTACACTCTCGGTTGTTGGATAATCATTCCATTCACGTCAGTGTTCAACAGCTTTTACGAACGACTGTAGTCATTGTTTATTTATTTGTCAAGTAGGTGTATGGCCGCTGTGTTAACAACGAGGCTGAATCAGCCATATACATGTGCAGATAATTACATGCGATTATTCCCACACCTTTTGAAAAAGCCATTAACCGTCGTTTTCGGTTGGCCTATCGTGCACTGCGAGTGCACATTGCCTCTCCCGGCAACTCTCTAATCCTGTACGCGGAACATGAGCGCGGGCGTGCGGGGAGGGGGAAGAAAAACATTGCTTCCGAGCCTCAGAAGCAAACAGCAAGGTCATTTGAATAATGACGAATTATATACGTTTGTCTATTTGGAATATTGCTTTCCAGCATGGTTGGGTGCAGAGCACGCGTTTTCAGATAATAGCTTGTAATGAGCCCGGCACAAAGCACTGACCGAAAGGCATTGAACGGTAATGGCATTTGTACGAATCCCCTTGGCTCTGTGCTCCCGTGACCCCCACCCCACACGCTCTGCATTTATGACAACGCATCGGTTTCTGTTATTTAAGAAACTCCCCGTGCGGTGAGTGTTTATTGCTGCCCCTTGCATTTCACGCGCCGCGCCCCCCCCCGCCTCTCTCCCACGGGGTGCCTTGTCAAAAATGTCGCTCAAAATGTACAAACTGCCTCCACCCAGCCACCTGTCCCACTGCCCTTGCTGATCACGCTCCCCCATGTGCTGAGTCCCTGTCACGCGGCACGTGCTCCGACGTGACACACACAGGTAACAAATTGCGTCCCTTTTTTTTCTCCCCCGCGCTCTCTCTCTCTCTCTTTGGCGCGAGGAGAAAATTTAGAGCGCTTACTTAACGCACGGGATCGTGCACCCGCTCTCGCTCTCTCTCTCTCCTCTCAAGAAAGATTAAGGTCCTCTTTGTAGCCCTAACGGACTCTAGGGTCAAGTGTTGTTTTCGAGCACCTATGAAGGTCGAAACGGCACACGAGCGTGTGGCCGGCTAGGGGCCCAAGCCCGGCCGCCTTTGCCTCTCCAGCGGCAATTGTTTACCCGCCGCACTAGGTGCTCATTTGAGGCTCAGTCGACCTAGGGGAAGCCCAGGGCCAATTCAGAAAATCGTCGCTGGTGTTGTTGGCCGTGAGCGGGAATCGAACTCATGTGCACTGGCGTTGCCACCTACAAAAGCACACACGCGTGTGCAAGAGGACGTGCCAACTGCTGCACACTGCCGTACGTGCCAACTGCTGCGCACTGCCGCACATGCCAACTGCTGCGCACTGCCGCACATGCCCAGATGTACGGGCGCACGAGCGTGACCACGAAACTTCCCCGTTGTCCTCCGGAGCGCTTATCGTGCGAGATTTTATTATTTTAAACCTACGCATTTTTTAAACGCTGCCCATTTATGGTCATAGATCACCGTGACTTGTGTTGTATTTTTCAGTTGTTTAGAATAGATGAACACTGGTTTGTAAATACTGTGCTGATTGGCAACAAACATTCACCACCATCATCTTTACCGCTGCTCTGTGACACAAAAAAATATACTCGGCTAACGTTACAGGCAATTTCGCTTCTTCCTAGCAACGCGGCGTTAATATACATATTCAATATGTATAATGTGCTGCTATATTGCATTGTCGTCATGTGAAATTACCCATTTAAAAGCACTGTTTTAATGTGAACGTGTTTTCAGCTGTTATGAAAATACGTCGTTGTTAACGAAACCGCTGTTTGGAGTGGTTTTGCAGCACTTTGGACTCCAGAGGCTAGCATAGCGCAGGGAAGGTCAGGGCCATCGTGCGCTGCGCTGCTCCGGTAGCGGCCTTCCCATCTTATAATGATAATAATTGCATTTAGGGCGGCACGGTGGCCCAGTGGGTAGCGCTGTCGCCTCACAGCAAGAAGTGCCCGGGTTCGAATCTCGGCTCGGGTGCTTTTCTGTGTGGTGTTTGCATGTTCTCCCCGTGTCCGCGTGGGTTTTCGCCGGGCACTCCGGTTTCCTCCCACAGTCCAAAAAACATGCTGCTGCATAGGTAAATAGGCCTGCAGACTAAATTGCCCACAGTGTCCGGTGATGGACTGGCGTCCCATCGTGGACGTATCCCTGCTCTTGCGCCCTGTGTTTACCGGGATAGGCTCCGGATCACCGCGACCCTATACAGGACTAAGCGGTTTCTGACAATGAGATAAGATGAGAAAAATTGCATTTTCACCCGAGGGTCACACAGCGTTGCACAGTGCTGCGGAGAGAACGGCACAAACAACAACAACGACATTAGAACAGAAAATCGGCAACAATAACATTTTTTTTTTGGGGGGGGGGTTTACACATTGCGCGATCAGCAACGTTTACGTTAATGGCAACATGATATTGGGACAAGGCTCCAGAGCGCGCGTTTGGGCGTTTCCTGCGGCTGCTCGGGTATGAACATGATTTGGTGACGTAGGGAGCAGTAAGCGTTGAACTATGCTCGAGTCTGAGCCATCGGTGTGTCTCAGTAGGAACGCTCTTGAACACGTGTGACTGAACGAGGGCGGCGTAGTGGCCGCCCAGAATTCCTCGTGCCTCCCTGGCCAACACGCGGACAATTTCTTATTTTCTCTCTTCCTCTCCGATCCTCAACCTGTCACGCTCGCAGTCACCTGCCTTCATCGATAGACGGCCGCTGGCCTTGTCAGATATGGGGACAGATTGCTTATTTGCCAGTCTGTCATGCGTGAAAGCTCTAGTGAGGACCGAAGTTCTGTTCCTGCATGAGCTGAGTTGTGCCTGCATTGTAATCCACCAATGAATGCAGCTCATATTCTCTCCAATATGAACTTTGGTTCCCATACAGCATTATAATAACTCTTATTTTTGCATAGGTTTGTTGGTCAATTACTTTCTGGAATAATTGCAGTGTGTGGAGAGAGAATCCAGGCATACAAGAGAACGCTTAACCATCCGTGTATATATATGTCGGCAATGTGCTTACTCTGCTGTAATCTACTGACATCACCTCGTCTCCCTGCGTGTTGGGTTTCGCATGCGCACAGTCCTGCTTCCCAACGCTTCGCACGCCATGTGCGTACAACCACGTCTGGCGTTTGCGGAGTCATGCGTTTCCACCTGGAGGAGCAGAACGCGCGGTGATTTTCGCCGTGGGCGAGGCGCAGGCACTGTCCTGCTTCACCAGCGGATTGGATGAGGCGACGCAGGAGATGCCAGGACAGTGCAGTGTGAGGGAAAGGGAAGACTTACAGCCACCTCATTATCTTCTGATCGTTTGGCTTGGCACACCGTATCTCATTTATCGTAAGACGACTCGAGTATAGGCCAGGAGGCACTTGGTTTAGAGCATCCGATTCACATTTTCAAGGGCGTTGCGTTCACATCTCTGCCAGAGGGCCAACGCAACTCATTCAAATCTGCAAGGTTAATTGGATGAGCACCACTTTTGCTGGAAGTCAACAGTCATTGTCTTACGGTGAGGCTGATTCCTGCCCTCGAAATGTTGAAATTACAACACTTGGCCCAGGGGTCCAGGCGTGGACAGAAATATCGCTTTGTTCCTGTTTGGGCACAGAGCTACGTTTGCTTGTTTTGACTCGAGCACAGAGACCTTGGTATATTCATCCACATGCAAGTGTATTAGCGGCAAGCAGGCTCTATGACGAAACGCCCACAATTCTGTATGAACTGATGTTGGTTTTAATTCCGTGTTGTGTGTGCCGCACTGGGTCACAAAAGACACGGTGTAAGATTAGGATCATTCTGGGCACATGCTGTTCTAAGCTGATCAATTTCCATCCTGTGTGCCTGATGCACATCACTGAGCCCTACAGTAAGTGATTGATGGCTATCTACCTTGTACCATTACAAACCACTGACTGTTATTGGACCAACACAGGAATCCATTAGCCCAAGGACTGCACTAGCTCATGCCCATATGATTCATTTTCTTCCATTTGTTATTTTAAGCATACGCGTACGGCGTGAGCACACATCCACATAACGCAAAAGGCGTGGGCGCGCACGTGCTCGTGCGTTTTGTTTAAGCATGCGATTAAATGCATGCAGCATGTGCCTGGTGCTTCGTTTGTGAGTGAATGAATTTAGAGCGTTTCATTGGGCCTTGGGACCATGTCAACTTTCGCTGATACAGCTCATCTCATTTCATTGTCAGACACCGCTTAGTTCTGTACAAGGTCATGGTGAGCCGGAGCCTGTCCCGGCAGACACAGGCCGCACGGCAGGGATACACCCACGATGAGACGCCAGTCCATCACCGGGCTCTACGGGCAATTTAGTCTGCAAGCCAATTAACCTATGCAGCAGCATGTTTTTTGGACTGTGGGAGGAAGCCGGAGTGCCCGGCGAAAACCCACGCGGACACGGGGAGACACATGCAAACTCCACACAGAAAAGCACCTGAGCCGAGATTCGAACCCGGGACCTTCTTGTTGTGAGGCGACAGCGCTACCCACTGGGCCCACCGTGGCGCCCCTGATACTTTTCCAGCTCAAGATGGAAAGGTGTCAAAATGGCCCTCAAATATGTGCTTCCTCTGCTGTCACCCACATAATCTCTTAGCACCGTTTGCCGATACGTGGAAGTGTGATCAGTTTTCCATGGCCATTGCCAGCACAGGATAGAAGACCAGTCGTCAAAATAAAATCGAGCAGCTGGCTGCTTCTTCATAATGACTCATATTTTTTGTGCGCAGGTGCAAGCAGTGGTCATGAAGAGATCAATACAGTGCAATGCGATTTGGATTTATATAGCATCTAAATAAAACCGCATCTCACGATGCTGCACAGAAATAATGTGGGACACGGGCATGCCTGAGGAAAGGAGGCATATTATGGGGTTTTCTATGTCAGTTTTTATTTAAGCTGGAAGGACCCGTTGAACTATGTAGCTCTTTTAAACAGTTTTATATATATACGTGGAGCGTCATACGTCAAAATAATTAAATCACTTTGTGAGGAATAATATTTATAAGTAATTGCAGAATTTGTTAAAAGTATGGTCCATCATATTCAGTACACATGTTGGATCTTTTGGACTACTGAGCAACATATAGCGCGGCATAGTTATTTATTATTTTTAATCATTACGATTTCTTTTCGTATCAGACAATTATTTTCGGGGCGGCGCGGTGGCCCAGTGGTTAGCGCTGACGCCTCACAGCAAGAAGGTCCCGGGTTCGAATCTCTCGGCTCGGGTGCCTTTCTGTGTGGAGTTTTTCATGCTCTCCCCGTGTCCGCGTGGGTTTTCGCCGGGTACTCCGGTTTCCTCCCACAGTCCAAAAGCATGCTCCTGGATAGGTTGATTGGCTCGCAGACTAAAATTGTCCCACAATGCCCAGCGATGGACTGGCGTCCCGTCGTCGGGTGTATTCCTGCCTTATGCCCTGTGTTTCCGGGATAGGCTCCGGCTCACCGTGACCCTATATAGGATTAAGCGGTTTCAGATAATGAGATGAGATGAGACAATTATTTTCGGTGAAAAGTTAGTTTTGCCGCACCTGGTATAGAGAGAAAACCAGCCAGTCATAGGTTCTGGAATTTAGCGATTACAGCACGGATTGCTGCTATGCCGTTCTCTCCACAGCTCTGTGCAGCACTTTGTGACCCTCGGGTGAAAAGCGCTCTAAAAGTGTAGTTATTTTTTATTATCACATTACTGGACTTGTGAATATTTTTCAGGCCACAGAGCTGCTAATGCTAATGATCGTACGGGACATACAGTGTGCTTGTGTGTGCGCGTTGCGTGATTGAGTATGCCAGCACGTTATATTTGAAGTCATTATCCCCAAGCGTATCCCGTGACCCCATACTCGTAAGGCGTCAACATTTCATGTGGCCTCAAAGTGTATCTAACCTGGCATATGCACCGTAACAACGTCAAATGCCAGCTGTTATGTGTTATGTACAGTATGCGTGTGTGTCTATGGGATTGGTTAAAATGCCACAGACTGTATTATCCTAGGAACTTGAGATCTATGTGTTATGGACTATCAATTAGTGTTGGTGGCATTTAATATCTGGACCAGTCCTATGCCACATCTCGTTCAATTCAGCCTTAAATGACCAACACCGTGTCTCACATCAACATCGGTACTGGCTAGATACGGCGCTGTGAATACACGCCACTTTTTGTGGTTTGCCAACGTCTGTAAGTGCTTGCCAACTGCCCATGACACGCACATTCGTGAAACATTTCCGTTTTTGCTTTCAAGCCAGAGTGGGAAGCATGGAAAAGCTACCTTTTAATGTGAGAAGAGGCAGTGCCCTGTATCAAAGTGTCTGTGAGGATGGCGTCATTCTGGTCTATTTATTTCCGATTTTATTTGCTGACCTCTATGACCGTTCTCCAAATTATTTTCAAAAAGCGCGTGCGGCAACATCACACCGTTCGTTATGGCATGTGGACATGTTGAATGATTGACAATATTGCTGTGTATGCTGTGAGCGTTGTTATTTGCCCCCCTTGCTGTAGAGTAGAATTCATTTTTCTTCTCAGTTGACACCGGTTCAACTTATGGCCGGTGTTTGACTTCAGAGTCCCAGCCGAGAGAACTCTAGAACTCATTGGTGTGACGACGCGACCGTTATGAATGACAATTGCCTTCGAAGCCAAACATAACCGTAAGTGTTATCTTGTCGCGATGAAGTGGGTGGTAATTCATCTGCCAGTCGGGTTTGATATATTTGCAGTGTCTTTTTTTATCCTTGTAGTGCTATGTAACAGTATACCTTTCAAATCGATATTTCAGGGGTCAACAGATCTACTGCCGGTATATCATCCAATAATGTACGTCAAGCAAGGAGGCTGCTGAGGCAAACACCTAATGGCCCATGTCTGCTTTTTCTTCCCACCACGATTCTCATGATTTATTAACAACTCCTGTCCTCTGCGCGATGAATACGCCAGCCAGTCTCGGCGCACTGCCTGCTGCCAGGGGTCGAAGTAATTTATGGTTAACAAGGCTGAGAGGCAGACAAAGTGGAGTGACTTGGTGGAGAGGGAAGGCAGAGGGGAGCGGGAGCAAGGGGCCAGGAGTTTCATTGTTGGCGGGGGCTTCTGTTGAGACGTGGCTCCCAGCCAATTCGTAGCCCCTGTAGAATCTTTTTTGTTAAAATGTGGCTTTCACCGGCTCTGTAATACTTACAATCCACAGCAGTCCGGTTTTTCAAAATGATTAAGTGCTTTTATTAAATTTCAACCGAATATGTTCTTTATGGTGGAATTAGGTAATGGTCAATGACTTATCTGGGAAAGAATTAAGCTATAAGGCCACCATGTGAAACCTACGCCTCTAATTTGAGCTTTTGTAGCAAAGAATGCAGCGACTCGATCTCACGCTAGATAAAGTACAGTGGACGTTGAGCGGAGTCAAGTTATACAAGTTTAAAAAATAGCGTCGGCAAAGGTTTTCCCTTAGTTACGTTTTCACTGTACACCAATGAAGATGGACGTGATCCTATTTTGTTACGGACTCTTTGCGTATTGATATACCGCGTAAATCACTATAGCTTAGCACGAATAAAGGGCTCTATGTGATGCCGTGTTCAGTAATTTGTGTGTGTTATCTCAACGTCTGGTATGTCAGTCGCCAGATAACTGAGCTTTACCTGAGTAGTTGAAACGCAAGCTGCTGCCGCCCTTGACTATGGATGCGTATGCACAATACTGGTTACGTTAGGGTCGAGACATGGCAAGTCAACTTGTAAGTTCTAAATTGAATGTAGCATAAAACATCGTACACCATACATCAATGCGATTAGGTCTCATTGAAATATGGGAGGATTATCCGGGCTGCGCATTTACCGTGATAGAAACACGCACATGAAACAACTACCGCATTTGGTACATGCGGATTTACACGCAATTTAATCATTTGTTCGTCTAAGGTCGACCACTCCGTGTTCATGTGACCACAGACACGTTAGGACATTAACCAATTACCTTATAAAAGCAATACAATGTAAACGCAGACGACACTTTCTGCTGCCTTCACTCCCGTTGCATTTGCACAGACAACTAGAGTGTTTATAGCCGATCGTGTGCTTTTAAGCATCGTATTTGCGTTTTGTCTGGCCTAGGCCTACCCCCGATTGCACCAGATAATCAAGAGTCGACCGTAATTGTAATCGGGTTGCGTCAGATGGGGCGCCCGTGCGGAACCGAGAGGACGGCAGGTTCATGAGACAAATGTTGGAGGGTGCACATTGAGGTCAACTGCCAAGAGGAGGAAGCTTTAGGGCAGAGGTCGGGCGTCAACTGCGTCAGAGTTTCGCAGGTTCTGGCAGAAGGAAGTGATGGCGAGGTGTGATTACGTAACCAGCACTGGTGGAGATGATCTCTTGACATTCATGATCTTCACTGCCGAGATTCACCACCAGTGGCATTTCATTAAATTTTTAGCGGGGGGGGATTTATTCAACAAAACTTCTCAGGCATATGCCATGTTACTGTCATTTTGGGGCTCCTGTTACATTTTAACAGTCTTAGTCTTTAAAAAAAAAATGTGTAAAACTTTGTGGTTATTAAAGAATTAAGTCGTTATCTGCTCATGATCATTTCAAATAGTTTAGTACAATTTCTAAAGACGTGACATATAATCTCCCAGCAGATAGTTTCTACATACACCTGTCTGCTAACATTACCATAAGGTTTTTATTGTTCAAAACCAGTGGCATTGTTGTCTATCAGGTCTTGAGTCATTTTGGTGATTTCCTATTACTATTTGGAATGATAGTGAAGAGTGCACTTGCCTCAGATCATTTATTAAAGCCTTCTGTTTAATCTGGGAGAAAATTTCAGTTCATAAAGTATGGACTCAATATGCTCATTCAAGGCCAGGTGACCTAGAAATGAAACTTGTATTTTAATCTCCTGACTGATATTAAAGAGTTTGATATTTTTCCAGGATAACGAAAGCGATCCAAATTAGAAGTCGTCTCCATTTTCTTTGGCGTGATGTCAATGGTTTCTCTCACCACGCAGACATCGCAAACTCGACCGTACGTTGGGAGACGCAAAGTGGGAACAAAAAATCATCCAAATGTACCGCTGCTCAAACAAGCGCAGTGGCGCGGTTCCTCTCCGTTGCTTAACAGCTTTGCCAATGCTGAATATTGCACAATCCCATGCCAAGGCCTCTCCACTGGATAATTACTCTTGATGTTCAAGAAAATAGTACTCATTTCACTGGCGCTACATAGATAGTGGATTTATTCAACCCTGAAACAGGATTGCAACTCACAGCCTTTCGAGTGTGGGTGTTGTGGTCTAACCACAGCATAACCTCTCTGGATTATAGCTGTCAGTGGCAGCTGCTTATCCAGTTTTCTGACATTGCATATGGCTAACCACAAAAAAAACTTACAGTTTCCACATCATCTTAGAGCCTAATTGTTGTGTTGCTCACTTACCTTGCCAAGACATTTGCCAAAATATTGTAGACCACGCAGACGTTAAATAGCACAACACACATACGAACACATCTATTGCACATTGGTATGTTTACTCCTGTTTTCATATATGTAAAGATATGAGAGTGTAGTTTCAGTAACATGTTAAATAAATGTCTGAGTGCTTCGGAATAAATACGGGGCCTCAGAAATCACATTGGCGGAATCCATTTAAAATGCTATCGTCGGCTCAGAAAAGATTTCCCCACTGATTCCTGTTTCATCACGTTTTAAAATCGATTTAAACTGCACATTGAGCATTACCACTTTATAGAGCAATTTTCTAAAGCTGTGCTCATCCTGTTCATTATGACTGTTTTGTTGCACAGTGATCTGTGTTTTTGTTTTTCTCGAGCCTCGTTCCGTGGTCTGCGACCTTCGTAAAACGATCGGAGTTCGGTGTGACTGCAAACTCCGTGGCAGCGCGCGAATATTGCTCAGCGATGTTTACCGTGCGAGTTGTTTTGTGGGTTCCGACTGTAATCACAGGTGCTGGTACACCCATAACAGGCCCTGTCAATAGCGCACAGTGCCCTGTCACGTATGAATAGCGCATGCACACTGATTTCACCTCACGCGCCTATTCTTAAACCGATTTGGGATCGATTTGTGGCATGCGTCATGTACACTAACTGTGTTTTCCTCTGACAAATGATTTTAATGCCAATGTGGAGGAGACATTAGACCTTGGAATACCCCTGCCACTATGACTTGAATAATATTTTGACAGCCTCACAACAACCATTAGACATCATTCAAAGGGTCAGTATTGATAAAATTGTTAACGTCAAAAGGCAGGACAATGTATCATTTGGCGTGCGCTTTAATACGTCAGAGCAGGCACCTCTTTATTGGGATGGATCCTGCTCCAGAATGTTATATAAGCATCTTTATTGGCATATTCCGATAAGAAAGATAAGGACAGATAGCTCCCTGATGCATTTTCTGGGTTGTGCCACATGTCTGACTTATTATTCAACATGCTGGAGCATTTTGTCCGACGTTTTGCTTCACGTGACAGAAGCCTATTCAGTTCATGAATAAGACATCAATGTTGAGAAATACGCGGTGCGACCCGAAATTACATTCGCACATGGCTGTTGAGCATAGCCGTGAAAATCTGCGCCGCAACACAATGGACATTTTATAGCTCGGTTTTTGGTGACGTTAATTCGTTGCTGTGATCCTTATTTTGTGTATCATGTGATTTTTGCGGGGGGCACGGTTGCCCAGCGGGTAGCGCTGTTGCCTCACAGCAAGAAGCTTCCGGGTTCGAATCTCGGCTCGGGTGCCTTTCTGTGTGGAGTTTGCATGTTCTCCCGCGTTGGTATTGGCCGAGCACTCCGGTTTCCTCCCAACAGTCCAAAAAACATGCTGCTGCATAGGTTAATTTGCTTGCAGACTAAATTGCCCGCAGTGCCCGATGATGGACTGGCGTCCCATCGTGGG
>JAZEWT010000003.1:27821228-27837513 GCA_036362905.1 Mordacia mordax | reverse complement strand
TGCAATAAAGCTACCGCACAGTTTCTCATCTCATCTCATTGTCAGTACAGGGTCGCGGTGAGCCGGAGCCTGTCCCGGCAGACACAGGGTGCAAGGCAGGAATATACCCACGATAGGACGCCAGTCCATCACCGGGCACTGCGGGCAATTTAGACTGCAGGCCGATTAACCTACTCAGCAGCATGTTTTTTGGACTGTGGGAGGAAACCGGAGTGCCCGGTGAAAACCCACGCGGACACGGGGAGAACATGCGGACTCCGCACAGAAAGGCACCCGAGTCGAGAGATTCGAACCTTGAACCTTCTTGCTGTCAGGCGACAGCGCTACCCACTGGGCCACCGTGCCACCCCAGTTTCTAATCGTGGCTCTTTTATGAAGGGCGGTAGAGTATGAGGTAACGCGTTACACTCTTGAATATTTAGACGAGCGATATAGTCGTTCATTTAACACTGGTGCCCGTTTAACACCTCGATGGGCTGGGTGGAGAGCAGGCGCGTCTACGTTTGTCATGCTTCTCTTTCCCAACAATTGCTGGTTGCTGTCCACGCGTCCCTCAATCACTGGGGGCGCCACCCGCTGCTTTCGCTATGTGGTGTCGTTCGGCACTCACAGGACACGTCTCGAGCCCTCTTTGTTTAAACACAATTATGCAGCGCACCCTCTGTCTCGATTTGAATCGGCATTTTTTTTTCCCATTCGACCTTTCTTGCGATAATGAAATTCAATAACGTTGGAAATTGTACACAACTCGGCTTGGGCCAAGGTGTGCTTCCAAATTATATCCAGATTAATTTCCAAAATCATTCATTATGTATGTTTTTCCCTTTGCTTTTCTTTCTGTTCACAGCCAATCGCAATTGGGAAGCTGCTTAAGTTTTGAAAAGAATGTATAGGAATTACATTAAGGCTTCTGAAAAGAATTCACGATTCTGTGAAACGTTTTACGTCAAGTATAACCATTAAACATTGCAATTTAAAGTTCTGGCTTCGTATTCATAGCAGCTTTATGGCAGTTACTTAAAGCTGTAATAAGACATTCTTTTCACTCACCCTGCATTAATACCATACATGTATATTTGAGACGTTGTGTGAAGGTGCATGTGGACCTGGACCTGAGCGCTGCCTTTCATACCATTGAACCACCCTACCTTACTTGAATGATGGAGGGTATATGGGTCTCTGGTTGTGCCCTGCACTGGCTGAGCTCCTACCTCTTCGACCCGAAGCAGTTCGTCAGCCTCGGAGGACGTAACTCTGAGATCCATCTTGTTTTGTCTGGAGTTCCTCAGGGTTCAGTCTATGGCCTACTCCTATTTAGCATCTACATACAATCATTCGGCCATATCCCGCGCAGCCTCAATCTCTGCCACCATTACTATGCCAACGACATCCAAGTCTATATCCACGCAAACGCCATCCATCACTGCGTCCGGTCTTTGCATGTCGTCCTCACGGTCAACCGTAAAGGTCTGGCTCAATTAAAATTTACTAAATCTAAATGGTGACAAAACAGATGTTTTGCGTCTCAGAACCCTTCACCAATTGTCCAACGCTGAACCCATCCAGTTGATGCTTGACGACCAGACCATTGAAGTTGCTAAGGCAGTCCGGAGTCTAGGGGTGACTCTTGATTCCTCACTCAGCTTCGAGACACATAAACAAGGTGACGAAGGTAGCCTATTTCCATCTCAGAAACACATCCAGACTGCGCAACATTCTGTCACCCTCCGATGCTGAGAAGCTAATACACATCTTCATCTCTTCATGAATCGATTACTGCAATGCACTACTCACTGCTATCCCTGCCTGCCTGATGAATCGTTTACAGCGTGTGCAAAATGTGACTGCTAGAGTCCTCACTCGCACACCCATCCACGATAACATATCCCCAGTACTGGTGTCTCTCCTGGCTATCGGGTAAATATTGGATCGAATTCAAGATCCTCCTTCTTAGCTGCAAGGCTCTCACGGGTGCTGTTCCGACATACATCTGTGACTTATTTCAGGCACCCTCCTCAACACGACAACTTCGATCTTCCAGTGCTGCTTGTGCTAAGATCGCACCTCCATTCAATGAGTAACGGAGCCTTTTCGCTCGCCGCTCCCAGACTCTGGAATGCCCTTCCATTGAAGATTCAGTCAGCTCAGTCCCTGGGCATCTTGAAATCTCGTCTTAAGACTCGCTTGTTCTATAAGGCTTTCAAGTCCTCTGGCTAGGACTATTAATGCGGCTCAGATTTGTCATGCTGGTATGATGGCTCGCAGCCGACCTGCGCCTGCTCCGGAACATTTATTCCTTCCTTTTTTTGTTTAACAATTATTTTTATTGCTTATTTTATGTCCTCTAAACTATAGACATTATTTGACTTGCAATAGAACTGCTCTGATGTTGTTGTTGTTGACATGTCGTTCTATCCACAGCTCAGGTTTGTAACATTTTTTATTGTTGTTGATTTACCGTTCAAATGTCGTTGTTATTGCTGACATGCCATTCTCTCCATAGCTCTGTGCAGCGCTTTGTGACCCTCAGGTGAAAAGCGCTCTAGAAGTGCAATTCTTATTATTACGTGCCATTGTGTGAGAGCGACCCATTTTCTCTTGGCTCACGGTATGTGTATAACTCAAGCGACTCATCAACGTATCCGGAGGGGAAATCATTCGCGTATTACCTGCATCACAAAATTGGACACGGAAAGTAAAAATGAAACAAACTGAAAAATTGCCCCAGATAAGCATGGAAAGATTGCATGATGGGAATGACTTCAGTGAAACACAGAGAGTGAGAAACGCATGTGGCAGAGAAGATGCTCATGGTAGAGATCTCACAGTGACTGTCGGTGAAGTAAGCGGGTCCGGTAATAGCATGCCCTTCAAAGCCCCTCAAAGCGACGATGGCACCCAGACGAGACCGATGGCAGAGTTGCAGCAAAGGGAGGAAACAACGCCCGGTGTGACGGCCACTCAGAAGATGGAGCAACGAGATGAACACCTTTACGGCGGAGCCAAATAGAAAATGGCATCATGAGATCGTGTGGGGATGGTGATAGAGCGTGGCGGATGCTTTTACGTGAATCCAAACAGCCTGTGTTGTGAAAGACAAAGTTGTGCAATCATGAATCAGCTGAGCTCTATGCAAAGTAATGGGTGATGCCAGTGTGTGACTTCACAAATGGCACAAGCGTCCCTTTTCAGATACGGGTGCTCGAGCGTATTGTCACGTGGCTAAGGACACATTTTCAGTGATCATATTCATGCAGAGCTGGCAGTGTTCATAATTCGGAGCCTTCATCGTGGGTAGAATGAGTTACACTTAGGTTGGGATAAGAATAGGTTGTGCGCTGTTATGTTTCAAAATAAACAGTTCGTCACTTGAAGGAAGAGCATGTTAAGGCCTCTCCCTCTGGTAGAAGAGCATTTATAATGTGTGACGGTAAGACAAATGCGTGTGTTATAATGCATTGCTTTATTTCACACCAAAGCGAATTTCATGACGAAAAATTCCACCCCAAAATTTCAAAAATAATGTCCAGTGGTGTGTAACACTTCAGACATTTTATACTCATTTATATATTTACGCACGAATAATGCCATGCGAACTGGAACATCTCATTCCCAGCGAAGTCTCAATGGGGCCAACAAACTACAAGGGTACAGGTAATACAGACCAAGCTGCCCAATTGCACTCTTGCCTAGAAGTATACCACTAGGCCTTGAGGGCTTATTGTAGCACAGCACTTGTCCAGTTGCTTATAAGTCTCCCTTCTCCATTTACCAGGCATGTGAATTAAAGGAAACATAATAAAAGCCCCCGGACGTATCTGATATAATGGCGATAATCAAGCTCTAGAGCTTACACTCTGCTGATGAATATCGACAAACGAAGAACATCACAATTTATACTAAAAGTAAATGTCGTGATGCCCGCCAGTGTAATGAGATTGTTAACATGAGTGCCCCCCTGTATAGCAGCAAACGGAAGAAGTTTAAAATTAAACGTTGTTATAAAATTTTATGCAATTTAACTCACCGAAATGCCTTTGTTTCAACATATGGTTACAATAAAGAAAAATGCTGCCACTTTAATTTAATTAATTTCAAAGTGTAATATGTCTTAAGTAACATCTGTTTGGTGTTTGAAAACATTGTCTGGAAGGCTAGTCGGTGCGTTAAAGTTATATCCTATAATTTATTGCTACTGTTTAACTTTCAGTTGAACTGTCCTGATGCTGTTGTTGACATACCGTTTTTTTCACGGCTCGGATTGGAAAAAAAACCCCAAAAACGTTACTGTTGCCGATTATCCATTCTCTGTACAGCGCTTTGTGACCTTCGGGTGAAAAGCGCTCTATAAATGCAATTATTATTATAGTTATAGACCTTTCAGCTTCCCGGCGATGGACTGGCGTCCCATCGTCGGGATATCCTTGCCTTGCGCCCTGTGTCTGCCGGGATAGGCTCCGGCTTCACCCTGACCCTGTATAGGACTAAGCGGTTTCAGACAATGAGATAAGATGAGACCTTTCAGCTAACCATGTGTTTTTTTATTTAATAACGAGTCAGGCCTTTTACTAGTTTCTTCTAATCGACTTGCTAAGGGTATAAAAGTACATTGTAAATCCATGTACAGTCTTCGTGGTTTATAAAGACATTACATAATAACATATTCCATTATGACAAGAAATCAACTATCGCAGCAGCACTAACTATGAATGCATGCTGTCTGAGTGCATTGAAGTAATATGCAAGTGCTAATTTATTTATATCTTTAGGAGTTCGTATTGACTTTTTTTAATCATTGCTTCAAACAGCTGCTCTCTCGGGAGAATCGTGTCGATCGCTTCCTCTCTCAATCTCGCGACGTTTCGCCTAAGACGTTCGAGGCATCCTCAGGCGCAGTGTGCGCAGTGTGCGCAGTGTGTGCCTGAGGATGCCTCCAACGTGTTTAATGTGTGCAGGTTTGGAACCAAGCTCGCGTGGGTGAATATAATGTATTATGTGTGGTGCTTTGTGACCTTCGGGTGAAAAGCACTCTAGAAGAGCAATTTATTATTATTACCGTACATTTTTAGTGCACAGCCTTTTTAGAGGTGATCAGAGTGGTACGGCGGTGATGTGTTGCCTGTAGGCAAGTCAGCAGATGGTTGGGCAAACGGCTGCTGCATCACTGAAGGGATGTCTCGTTAGATTGCGAGACCTTCTTCTCACCGCTGTCGTGTATTTCCACGCAAGTAAAACGCGTGTGGCCTCTCTGTTAATTCTTCCTTCGCAATCCTCACTGAGGAACCGACTGGACGGGAACACGTGACGACGTGTCTCTTTCCAAAATTACAACAGTTTTTTTAACTGTAACCCATCTCAAAGATTGAAATGCAGTACATGACCCTCCAAAAATGTATTATGCTTGAAAAATATATAAAGCTTTGCATATACTGAAGGTGGCCCCGAGATCATTATGGGTTTGAGGCTTTTCGGGGGAGGTGATATTGGGGGCAAGGGAAGGCTAAAGACAAGGAGAATGTTGATTTCCAGCCACAAGACTGAACTCAATAAATGGATGGGTTCCATCAGGGCTGAAATTTTCCCTGGAGATATTCGGACAAGAGGCCACAGCTGCCTGCTTTGAGACCAGGCGGGTTATATAGTGTATTTGTTACATAGTGTGTGTGTGTGTGTTTTTTATAAAGTGTACATGTTCCCATCAACGTGATTGGAGACAACTTTGAAATACAGAAAGAACGAGCGATGCCCAAAGGCAGTTGGCCACTTGCTACATGGAATTGCTTTTCAATCCATTCTTCTGAGGATGTAGCAGACTTATTTTTGCAGTTCCATGAAAAGTTCCTAATATTTAGCGAGATGTCAATGTCTGCATTTTAAACCAATAAGTATATAACAATCGCAGAAATTGTTTCATCATCACCCAGGACCTATCTTCCGTTGGTTGAAGGCGATTGCACGCTGTCCACTTTTATTGTTTTGGATTTATTAGTACATGGCATGACCTAGCCGAGTATCCGGAATCATTTTTAAATGGTTCGTATTTTATCTCCAATTGAGCATGACGCATACAGTAGGAATCTACTTGCTGGTCCGTTATATGCAAGAACATTGCAACACGTAAATTTTTTTACACATTCTGTTGAGTTTGAGCGGCGTCTGTGAGGGTGAGTTCGACAGTATGTGTGTGTGTGTGCGTTAACATGCACAAGTCAGCAGTGGCTTCAAAAATGTTTCGGGGCTTGGCACAAGATCAGTGATGACTTCACTGCACATGTGTTGTTGTGCGTGAACATATCGGTCGCGTTCCTTTGCTCCGAAGTGTGTGCACCAGTACTGTCTTCGCTTAGCCGTGCGATGCGTTTTTCTTTCAGCATAACGTCCATGATTCCCGTCCACATCCTGGTAGCTTCCTTCGTTTCCTGAAGAAAAAAATAATCACTTTCTGAAAAAGCTCCCACTTTGTGGAACCAAACTTGGAACATCAGGCTGCAGAACAGATAATATAGGCCAAGAAACACAGCGGCGAGAATTCAATGACGAACCTACGTGGTGGCTTTGCGTTGCGTTTTCTCCCCGTCGCAATTGTCTAATTGACTACACCTTGTTACGGCAGACGTCAACTGTGCCCGGACACAATGCGTTACATGTTCGTCATAAATAATTTGCAACTCCATCAGGGCCACTACTGGGTAACTGTCTGTCTCCCACCATGCCATTGTCCGTGGTGATAATTGTTTGGCCATACTTCACCACACTGGTCATTGCGAGTTGACGGATATCGCCCCCCCCCCTCCCCGCTGACATAAGTTCTTGGCCAGGAATCAAATTCAGGTCGCCGAGTTCGTCGCACAATGCGCGTCGCTACCTCCCGCCTGCCAGTCGTTAATATCGACGTTTCATGTAATGTAAATTTAAAGATGAGTGTAAGTGGATGTTTTAATTTAATTTTGATTAAGAAAAATTAATTTGCACTTGGTGATTCTAAAAACACAGAAAACATGGTCATGTGTTACCCGGTGTTTGTACAACACATGATTTCTACGACCAACTTGTCACTTATCATTTTTAGTTCAAATGATTAATATTTCAATTTATCTGCATATTGACTTAAATAACAAAAATCTATTTCTGATGGAATTTGCTTATTTATTTTATAACGTAATTTTTAATCAATAAGTCGATGTAATAAATGATGTGGGGTGTTCTGCTGTTATATGAGAATAATCAATTGCCGGAGTCCTAAGGAATGGATATTTTTAACGGGTTGATGTTGGAGACCTTGGGGCACTTTTACAAAATGTTTTACATTACGCAGATGGTTATGCTGCGTAATGTACCCATGACAAATTTGCATTTGCCCTGATCTCATAACTCTAAACGCAATGCCTTTTATTCAGTGCGAATTATTGTTATTACTTAAATGCAATGAGTAGCCAAATTCAATTGCCTTATAATGCTTTGATTTATTAAAAGGATATTTTTTGTAAGATACATTTCTACTTTACTGTTAATAACGTTAATGCAAACCACACTGGATCATTTCCACATCTTACCTTGTGGAGCCTCCTGACATTATTTCCATGCAACCGAATTGTTGTGATATTTATCCAGTTGTTCTAAAGTATTCATCTCTCGAAATTTTTGTATTCTCTCCGGACACTGCTAACTCCGATGGTCACGTTTTTGTGGGCTCGCCATCGTCCAATACGCCGAACACGGCTCGCTGACAACCTTTGGTCTGTGCCCAGTTCTCAGACGCGGGAGGACGAGCGTCTTGCGGTAACGCGGATGCCAAATGCGGGGAGGGAGGGGGGGGTGGCTTCGTCCCTCCGAGCCGAGCGCGATGCTGACACCGCCCGGGTTTCGGCATGAGCTGTGCGGACGCGAGCCTCGCCGCTTTTCACCCACGGATTTTTTTAGTTTGTTTCTCACAACCCCAGCAGTGCCGCCAAATACTGGCCATCTGTGGGTAATTTTTGGCTCGAGTCCCAGCGGTTTTGTACGGTGCGGAGATTAATGGCCCCGTGTGCAGCTTGGGAGAGTCGGTTATATTTGTTCCCCAAACTGCCAGTCCCCAACACTCAGGGCATGCACGGTCACATGGGCAGATTACGGTCATTACTCATATGCGGGCCTTTCTCGGTGCAATTAGCCGATGTGCTTTACAAAAAACACTCTTTGCAAAATGTAAACCTAGGCCACCGCTTGGATTGAATAATTTACTTTCTTGGGCTTAATTGTCTGAGATGGGGTGACCCATCATTGGCAGAGTTCTGTAGAGGCAGTCCATAATACCTTTACAGAAAACAAGAGCCAGGGAAAGGAACTGTTTAAATGATTGCTTTCAACAATGCTTGGAGACAGAAAGAGGGAGGAGTTTTTTGCTAATATGCGTTATAAATTTATTTACTTCCATAAAATATTTCCTTCCGTTGAAAAATGGCCCATGTTATTTCTGTGGTTCACATTTACATTGGCTAAAGGGTAGAATAATGAATTACATTCATTTTTTTTGCACTTTAAAACAATCTGGATCAACAGCAACATGCGTCTCAAGTAAAGGTCAGGTAGCGCTACGTGAAATTGTACCGGAAATCTTTTTTTTTTTCTGAAACAAAACAGCAAATACAAACAAATAAACGAAGCATTTTTGTATTATGAGGTTGTGCGAGATTGTGCCAGGTCGTACCGTGGGCATCAGATGCTCAAGAGTGGCACTGCCATTAGTCTATGCGTAACTGGCTGGTACCGGTTTCGAGGCGCTGCGCTGGTGCGCCTACTGGCCTTGGGCTCATGATTTGCACCGCCGTGCTATTGATCGAGGGCTTCTAGTCTGGCGCAGTGTGTTTTGTTTTTTTTTCGACGCCGATTGCCACGGCCACGCGGTGGGAGCGCTCGCCGTTTTTATCTTAATTTTCCAAAGCGTTGGGAGCTCAGCGCAGGGTGCTAGTGCTGTTAATCCTGCTGTGGCATGTAACCGCCCCTATTTATAATTTCGGAATGTCAGCTTTGATGTCATTTTTGCAAGCGCACATATCGCTTGAGGATTATATAATCTTCTTAGAGGTTCCAAAACTCTTACAAAATATAGTTGTGGGTTTAAATAATGTCTCACTGCAACCGTGCACATTAATTCGAGCCATTCCCTTAATCCTTTTTGTCCTCAAACCACGAAAAATTACATTTTACTGTTAAAATATTTTCATTTCGGAAACTAACCTTCCCCAAGGTTAGCAACCCTCAACCATTTCAAAAATGTAGAACCACTTTTACAACGGCGACGGCGGCACACGGCATATCAGGTAGTCGGCTGTAATCAAATACCCGTTCATTGTTTTATTTCGTTCTGAATAGTTTTGAAGCTCCTGAAGAGTTTTGAAGCATGTATAAAATCCGTTCCTCCTCTGCTATCTGCGCCCCACCTGATTTAATGGGACAGCTCTTGAAATACAATTCTTTCAAGTAAAATTACACACTTCACTGTCATTTGAATGGTTTTAATATATATTTTAAGAAGAAACAAAGGGTTGCATCAAGCACATTTTCATCGGTTGGAAGTTGAAACATTGTGAGAAACGCTCGTAAACATGACATTTTCGAGTTTAAATGTCAGCGTTCTCCTGCGCAATTGCTTGGTTTCAAAAAGGCATCGTGTTTATCCATGAAGCGCAATCGTGGCAAATTGTTAACCAAATTCTAGTATCATGTATCCTTAGTCCTTCTTATATGGATTTTCTATTTGAAAGGGGGAAAAAGTCAATCAGTGCTATGAATAAATAAATGGGTGTGCATGCGTCCTCTGCGGACAGACGCGAGGGTTTTCCATCAGGCCACGCGATGAGATGTCGCTTGTATCCAGAAGGTACCCTTTATTCGCTCGACTTCCATTTGTGCAACCCCCCCCCCAACCTTCAGATCGCACGCTTTGTGCCTCCGCTCTCCGATCAGTTCTGAACTGCTTTCATGTAAAGACGTTCAGAATATCTCATCCGTCAAGCCAAGGTGTGTCTGCTCAGAGCAGCGTAGGGTGGTTCTCATCTCCACGATGGCTTGAAACCAGTGGTAAAAAAAAAAATCCATATTCCTATGGCAGAGCCAATTTTATCCACAGGACAACCACGGTTGACTTCCCACAAATTGTCTGTGTAACGAAGTTCAACAACAATTGATTATTTTGTTCACAATGAACATATCAACTAGGTTTGATTAAATAAATATATTTACAGACGATACAAATAATATACCAGCCATATTCGTCCTCCACGGTCTGGTAATGAGGACATACTTAAACCAAAGTTTTGATATAAGTATTGATAAAAAAAATGGGCGGCACGGTGGCGCAGTGGGTAGCACTGTTGCCTCACAGCAAGAAGGGCCCGGGTTCGAATCTCAGCTCGGGTGCCTTTCTGCGTGGAGTTTGCATGTTCTCCCCGTGTCTGCGTGGATTTTCGCCGGGCACTCCGGTTTCCTCCCACAGTCCAAAAAACATGTTGCTGCGTAGGTTAATTGGCTTGCAGACTAAATTGCCCGCAGTGCCCGGTGATGGACTGGCGTCCCATTGTGGGTATATCCCTGCCTTGCGCCCTATGTCTGCCGGGATAGGCTCTGGCTCACCGCGACCCTGTACAGGACTAAGCGGTTTCTGACAATGAGATCAGATGAGATTTAAAAATATTTATAATTATTGCAAGACTTCTCGCTTTAAAGGATCACAATTTTAAGTTATTGCATTAATTAATATTTGTGGATACTACAGTAAGGTCGAGGTATACGAATGACGTTCTTAGTAGACCCAGAGCTTACTGAAGTTATATCGTCTCTTTGTATGAGCACGAGCAGCAAAGAGGAATGTCAACATCGTTCTTCTTCTGCATGGGAGCAGCCGCCACGCATTCCTCTTCTGCTGCAAAACGGACAGGTGTTAAGGATGAGTCTCCCACTCCTGCATGACCCAGGCATAGCGCCTCGTCGTGCAGGCTGGCACCAAAGTGACCATTGAAAAAGGGCGTTTGATCTCAGTGGGCCCTACCTCCAGTTGAACAATAAATAAACAAATGAGTACACACACCTCTGGGCTTTGCGTGACAATAGCACGAAAAATTGTTTATAAGCAGTTTGTCTTCTACAATTAAACATGAACATACAAAATCCAGTCTGTATGGTTCTGCATAATTCTACATGGGTTTTGTTTTTTCCATGGAACAAAATGCATGCATTTGTCGAGTGTTGTCCCAAGTCGTCCTTTTTGCGTGTCACTCACTCGCCGACGTTCAGGTGCGGTCGTCAAACGTGAACCAAACGAGGAATTTCTCGTTGCGTTCCCGAAGCGTCACTTCGCGGCCGAACTGGGCGCGTGCTCGGCAGTGCTGCTAATGTTTCCATCCACTGCCATGACCTTGCGTGTGTCGGAGTTTTGCGTGGGAACCGTGGAACTGCTTCCCTAGCAAGGCGCATTGTTGGGTTTTGTTTCTGCTGCTTTAGCATTTACAATTAATTGTTGCATCGAAACAGCAAGTCATCAATTCTGGCCTGGCTCTGAATACCATCCTCACATTTTCACAATTTGGCAGTACATTAAAATTAAATGTCAGCAATCTAATCTCCGTTACCTTGAACCATAACCATGATGGCATTTTAACAGTTTGCGTGAACACAAAGAAATGCAATTTGCCTTGGATTAGAAACATTTTAAGAAAACCTCAGCACTTGGTGGTAAGCTTGCCTCAGGATTTACGACAGTCCACATCTGGCCAATCTCGGACTATTGACCAAAGTAATTTGTGTAGATTAAATCCCCTTTGTTGGTACTTAGAGATCTGATAAGTGTGTTAAAAAACAAACAATGCAGCAACGTTGCAAAGCAATGATCAACGTAATGCTAATGATTGTTGTACTTTGCGAATCCTGCTTTAACAATACTATTTGCAGTGGTGGAAAAAAACGAGCTTAAGATTTTTTAAACACATTTGACATGCGGTGTCATAACTAACCATCATCAATTGATCTAGCTTGTGTATATTATAAAACGTTCCAGCCCTTTGTTAATCCACTACTGAATGAAGGCCTCACTTGTGTTGCTTGTGGGGTCTTGTTTTATCATACTTTGCAACGTGCGTGCGATGATGTTCAAGTGGTCTCACAGTTGCGGCCATAAAAAACTGGTCTTTTATTGTTTAATTTTAGGGCGTTACGTCACAGATCTGAATGTGTCAAGGGCAGCGGTTGGCTTGAAAATTGCCTCCCAACGCTGCTTTAAATATTGGTGCCCACGACTCGTGCTCATTGACCATTGAAAGTTTAATCCTTGACCTGCTCAGGCATGCAATGGCCCCACTACGAGCAACACCACAGGCATTCGTTTGCTTCATTTAGTTAATGAAAGTTAAATACCCGCGTTTAAAACTCTCAGGAGTGAATTATGGCAGAAGATCGACGCGTAATTGAAAGGTTGAGAGTTCAAATCTCAGTGGGGGGTTTGCTGAACCTATCACCCCTGCAAGGGTGATAAAGTAATTCGCACCGTTTAAATGAAGTCATTCCTATGCAGGGACTGGCCTCTACCTAAAAAATATGAAATTGTATCTACTTGACTTTGGTTTTGAAAGGGATAATATATACTATAGAATGCTCGTTGAGCATAGGGAAACACCTTTGGAACGGCTGAAGCATCATTTCGATATTTTGTTCCGTTATCGGTAAGAGTCATCGGGACATTTTCCTCCCCAGAAAACCTGACGAAAGATAACTTTCGTTGAGATGAACAATCCCGCGCCATTGTGAGGTTATTTCGTTCCTTTTTAACTGCTTCTAGAAGGGCCACAGGGGTGACCCACCTGCTTTACCATTTCCTCCTACCCAGGTGGAAGGAAGGGAGGGGCGACGGCAATAAATGAACGTGTGTGCAGGACGTCGGTTGACTCTCGGGGGAACACGAGCAGAGCGTGATGTTGGCCCAGACCTCACTCACACCTTGCTCACGGGAGCAGCACAAATGAGCGGCAGACTCTTGAAACCAGAGGCCACAGTCCCCTGGCAGGCGATTAGACTTGGAACATGAATACATTGGAGGAGCAATTAAAAGTGTCTCCAATCCTTCACTGCGGTGTTCATGTGGACAAGGTGTGTGTGTGCGCGCCCGTAACGTGTGTGTGCGCGCGCGCCTGTGATGAACACTGTGAGCACGTTGTTGAAATTCAAATTAACACTTGTTATCGAACAGCCTAATGAAAATGAAAAGCCAAACAGCCGTGCAGTCTGAAGCTGATAACAAGGTGCTATTTGTTTGTTTTTGTTTAAATAAAAAGTCGACAATTGACTTAATGTATTTCAAAATATGCTGTTGATGCAAACATTAGTTTATAATTAAAGTATGGTCCCAATTTTGGATTTACAGGAATGCGTAATAGCTAACCTTTACTTTCCTGTTGTGTTGATAAATGTCCCAGAAATTTTAGCACCCAGCCGTATTCTAAAGGCTTCATCTGCCCTCTCCCTAAGCTTGTCAGGATTAATGCACTCGGGCTTCGAATTCAATTAAAATCTCTCGCAGCGTTGCCTCCCAGCGTCGTCACTTGCCAAGGCTCCGCCACGCAGGGCGCTGCCCCCCTGGGCCAGCGGATATAATTACGCTCGTCCTGCAGAGGCGACCTTCTGTGATCTTCCGTTTATAGGGACAAAGGCAGACCTCTTCTCCCTGGAGGGTCAATAACCACCTGGTCAAGTCCACTCTGCTCCCATGCAAATAGCAGGCTCCACACCTTCCTTAACAGGCGAGCGTATGAGCTCATGTGCGCGCGAGGTTTTCAATGTGTAATAGTGTGTGCAATTTTCATTGTTTCTCTTTTGAAAAGAAACAATGCCGTCGCAAGTTTGTTGATTTTGTGGCGCTTGTTTGAATTGAGTGCATTTCTGGTTTTTCTTTTTTAATGTAAAGCGTGACGCAGGATTACTATATATTTTTTTATAAATAAACAGCCATTATTCATCACAGTACCCGCCTAATCCTCTGGAGGGTGACGATGAAGCCGAATCCTATCCCGGTAGACACAGGATGCAAGGCAGGGCTGTACCAAGGATAGGAGGCCAGTCTATTGCAGGGCATCAGAAGCGATTTAGTCAGGCCAATTAACATAGCCAGCAGCAATAGCAGGGTGTCTTTGGACTGTGGGAGGAATCCAGACAACCCGACGAAAATCCACGCTAAGCGCAGCGAGAGAACTCGCAAACTCCACAGAAATGCACCCGAGACGGGATTCGAACCCAGTTCTGGCAATGAGGCGGCAGTTGCTGCTCACTGTGCCGCCGTGCCCCACGTGAAGAATAATTAATGGGTAGCATTGAGTTAGACCCTTATAAAAAAAATGAGACCAATGCAATGTGTAATGGATAGCCATGGACGAGATACGGAGGGGTAGCGAGGAAACTGCAGAGGGAGGGAGTCAGTCAGCCAGGCGGTCAAGCGGTGCCAGCCCGCCAGACACTGCTTCATTATTATATAATAATAATAAAATAATCTCATCTCATTGTCAGAAACCGCTTAGTCCTGTACAGGGTCGCGGTGAGCCGGAGCCTATCCAGGCAGACACAGGGCGCAAGGCAGGGATATACCCAGGATGGGACGCCAGTCCATCACCGGGCACTGCGGGCAATTTAGCCTGCAAGCCAATTAACCTATGCAGCAGCATGTTTTTTGGACTGTGGGAGGAAACAGGGTTGCCCAGCCAAAACCCACGCGGACACTGGGAGAACATGCGAACTCCACACAGAAAGGCACCCGAGCCGAGATTCGAACCTGGAACCTTCTTGCTGTGATCGACAGCGCTGCCCACTGGGCCACCGTGCCGCCCGGCTCAGATGTTGCCGCTGCATAATCGACACCGTGTCGCCAACAAAGCTAATTTGTTGCCGTGCCGCAACGTACTTCCTTCCGCACAAAACACCCAAAAAGCAACATCCCGCGTTTAGAGTAATTATCGTTGTCGCGCATTTACTGAAAAAGTATTATTTTCACCATTGGCCGTCATCTATCCACTGTTGGGTGAATTCTGCATAATTTTGCCATCAATGTTGTCGCCCATCAATCTAGCGCCTGCGCGTTTCATTTGTCCATCTATCCAGTGCTCGTCATCTTAGACGTGTTCTGTCCTTTGTCTGCTATTCCGTTATTAGTCTCGACCCCCAGCCAAGTACACCAACGCTTCTTCAGTCAAAACGGACGGCTCTCACGTCTGTATTTGTTTCCTCTCTGGTCCATACAGTCCGCTGTCAGTGTAATTTCATGCGTGTCGCATTGCATACATTTCATAGCTTGTTTCTTACCTTTGTCAGTGTCTATTTCAAGCCACAAAGTAAATCTCATTCTAAATAGGTATTGCTCAGAGAGATGACCGTGGCATCTCCGCGTAGCCGTTACGCACCGTCACAGCAACTGCACGGCACAGTGGGGCCACAATGCTGATGTTTCAATTTGAAAAATCCCTACGACGATAAACGCTCAAATAAGGTAAGCCCTGCCAGGGCTACCCATGGGGGCGGGGTGGGGGGGGGGTCTGGGCATCCCTGGGAAAGCTGATGTAACATCCCCCACTGAATTCCATCGCGAGATGCGGGGCCTCGATGTTGCTCTGATACGCGAGGTGAGCGCACCGGAGGGAGAGCGAGGAGGGTGATTGACGGCTGCTCTGTCGACTCCCACCCTCGGGCTCCCGCCTGCGACTCACGCACAAAGACAAAGATCTACCCCCCCCCCACCATGAAAATTTAGAGTCAAGTGCCGTTAGCGAGCACCTATGAAAGCTGACAAGGAGCATTAGGGGGTGGGCAGCCAGCACCACGCCCGGCCGAGTTTGTCTCCCTAGTCGCAATGTTTACACACCGCACTAAGTGCTCGTTTGAGGCTGAGTCGACCTAGGTGAGGCCCCAGGAAAGGTTCAGAGAATCATCACTGGGTGTTGGCCATAAGCTAATCACTGCGTCACCGCTCCCCATTTACCCCTCCCCTCCTGCTCACGCACCCTCCCATCACCACCACCACCACCACCAATGCCCTTACCCGAGTTTCCTGAGTGCGATGGAGGCTCCACCAGCACCACCCCCACAAGCACCACCCCCACCCCCCGCACCACCCCCACGCCAGCGTGACTCCGGAGAGGCGTGGCAGCCTCGGCAGCGCGCAAAGGCAGCGCTGCCTCCTCGCTGCGCTGCTCGCTGAGCAGGAGGAGCAGGAGGAGGAGCGGTGCATTCCTCAGCCGCGTGTGAGCTGACGCGAGGCGCTCTCTGTTGTGTC
>JAZEWT010000003.1:27795376-27814820 GCA_036362905.1 Mordacia mordax | reverse complement strand
GGCAGTCAATTCAGTTCATCCCTCCAAGCTTGATAATCTAGGATGATATTTTGAGTCAGCTGACGCTATCCCAGGGAGAAACTGTTTCCCTTGCTAGATGTGTAAAATCTCGTCATTATCTCAAGACCGCCAGTGGAGATTAGCGCATCAGTCAGCTGGAAGGAACTGTTAGATATGTAACTCTTTTTAACAGTTGTCCAGTAGGGAGGGATAAGCACGTTACAATATCACAGGGCACCGGGGGTAATTTAGTCAAGGAAATTAACATCGGCAACATGTTTTTTGAGATGAGAAACATGCCATTATTATTTCGGTTTCGAGTTGCAACTGCCGGCGATGGACCGGCGTCCCGTCGTCGGGTGTATTCCTGCCTTACGCCCTGTGTTTCCGGGATAGGCTCCGGCTTCACCGTGACCCTATATAGGATTAAGTGGTTTCAGATAATGAGATGAGATGAGTTGCAACTGCAGTGATGTGGAAGAGGATGTTATTTTCTAGACCGAATGGCTCCCCTCTCCGTCCAGGCTATGTGTTTTTGAGAGTACGGGTCACTGTTAATTTATGGGTCTATACGCGTGTCTGAGTCATTGTTAGTGTTTACGTAAGGCACGTATTCTCTCCAGGTATATGGGTCTCATTGAGTCTGTGGATCTCCGTGTGAGTGTCAGTGATGTGAAGGCGGGATGCTGCACACTTGTCGGACGGCAGCTCTTTTTCGCACTCGACTGCTGGATGAGCTCTGCTTTAGTTAAGACACTTGACGATTCGGAGACCATGGAAATGTTCGAAACAATTTGACTCCTATTACATTTCGCGCACCCGATGGTGTATGTCTCGCATACGCGCAATCGCCGCGCGCGATTGCCGTGCCCGCGTTGCGCTGTCCCGAGACGATCATCTCCGGTCATGTTTGCCAACGAACATGACCGGGGGCTCCGAACAAGCGCGCGGGGTCTCCGCACGTGCGCGGGTCGCGTCGCCCGACACGCGGCGTTCGCGGCACCTTGCAGCCGGATTTAATATCACAGAGACGCCGAAACCTCTTGGAAAGAGGAACCATTTACAAAACGTGCTTTGTTCAATTCACAAATGTCATGGGGGCGGCGCGGTGGCCCAGTGGGTAGCGCTGTCGCCTCACAGCAAGAAGAGCCTGGGTTCGAATCTCGGCTCTGGTGTCTTTCTGTGTGGAGTTTCTATGTTCTCTCCCCGTGTCCGCGTGGGTTTTCGCCGGGCACTCCGGTTTCCTCCCGCAGTCCAAAAAACATGCTGCTGCATAGGTTAATTGGCTTGCAGACTAAATTGCCCGCAGTGCCCGGTGATTGACTTGCGTCCCATCGTGGGTATATCTGCCGGGATAAGCACCGGCTCACCGCGACCCTGAACAGGACTACGCGGTTTCTGACAATGAGATGAGAGACAAATGTCATGAAGTAAAAAGGAAATATTTGCCGGTAATAACGGTAACAGTGGGAAGGGGGATTTTCCACAAATGTTTCAATGCTGCCCGGCTCTCTAATGGCACGTGACCTTTTGTATCCATTAAGGAAAGCTCAATACCCTTTTTAAACCGCGTAAATTATAACTCGGCTCTACGCTTCTCGGCTAATGAGAATCGCAAGGAAGCTGCGCTGCGCTTCGCGTAGCCCGAGGGCCCGCAGAGTGTACGCGTGCTCACGCGTCACGCGCCCGTTCACAGTCCCGTCATTACGGTTTTACCCATTGCACACCCGGAGGTGTCAATTTCCTGTTTTCAAGTGGATTTTCGCTCAATTATCGCAGCACGAAATAAGCTGGCTCGTGGCCTCTCAGCCGGCAGGCACCACTTAAGGCTGAAAAGGCTCCAAATTGCTGGCAATCTATCTGGAGGGCCTGAACTCGCGTCTCTCAGTCCCTGACGCCGCATGTTTCCATGACTCCAGCTGCCTTCATCGTGCATATTACACGTTGCGCTGTGATTACACAAATGTCTCGGCTCCAGCGTTGTTTTTTCTTTCCGCGAGTAACTTTTCACTCCAAATCATTCCCCGTGGGAAAATAAAAATATATGTATCGAGTCGCAACAAAATAATTGAAAATGAGTCGATGCCAATACAAGCGTATGTTTCTTTTTTACGGGAGTAATCGTAGTTGGACGACCTCACATCTCTGTTGGAGGTGTTCGTGGTTATTTCGTTAGTGTGACTTTTCTTCCACAGCTTATGGTTTGAGCCACGCGCACAAAATAAGTCTTAAAGATTCCCAAACTTTCCAAACAGGACGAGGCTGATAGAGAACTGAATCTCAGCGCAGTATGCCTAAAGAAATACGTTGTTGTTGATTCGGTGCAATCATATCACGATCATCTTGAAGGGCCAGTGTATCAAATGTGTAACGTTTGTGCGATCTGACAAAAGGACTTGCCGGTGAAGAGTAGTGACATCGGTGGCACTGGCTTTGATTTGTTGATCCCGATCAGCACTATCAACAGTAGCCATGTCTAGCTCTACTGATGTAGGTTTTCACGGTTCGATGTATGAGGATTGCTTTCAAGAGTTGTTCTTTTAGGATCGTCATGTGAAATGTACATCAAGTTTTCTATAAGCACTCCCCTCCTGTCATTTTCTTCCTTGTGTAATCTAGTTATCCACATCCTCCATTTAAAACGTCCCTCGATATACACGGACAGTTGTGTTCTCCAGCTGCGCCCCCCCCCAACATTAATTTGATTTGTTTAGAGAACACGCTGTACCGCACTTGTTTATCTCATTTATCGCGAGCCCAACTTTGCAGTCTTCTTTTTTGCATTTCTCATTAATTCACTGTAGTTCATCTACATTTGTTGATGTGACGACTGTGTCGTTTGCAAAACCGAGATGGTTAATGCTCCCTCTGTGTTCACACATTCAATTTCATAATCCAATTTTTGGCAAAAAAAATGTGTAATGTCATTGTGATTACATATTGTGAACGCGTAACTCCTGTAATGATATCATCAAAGAAGGGGGGACCAGTTGTTGGAACAAATTAAAAAAATTAACGAACCTGTCGACTAAACGTTTACACAGAAGTGCAGAACTCAAACAGTGTAATAATTCCTCAATCGCTGCTATATTAAAAAGGGAGACAATTGATCTGAATTATTTCAAATCCATTAACCTCCTTACATATGTCTATAAATTGTTCACAAAAACATTGGGAACCGAATATAATGGACGGTTTTATAACCTTACCGACCACATGAGCATGCCACACTTATAATTATTATTTCTTTACCATCGACCATATTTCAGAAAAGACAAATTAATATCAAATACAATTATTTCAGCCTTCTTTAGACTCTGAAAAGCCAAGGCCTTCACGTATGTAAATATGAAGCCCCATACCAAGTCCTTAAAATATAAAATAAATTTTAACGTGTATGAGCATCGAACAGCGATGCTGATGTTCTCTTTTAAACATTGTTATGATTCTTGTATTGGGCATTTTAGGTTAACACAAAATTAATGATGTGTCTTAGAGATCAGGATTTAAAATACACAGCATCATTCATCCGAGGAATTCGTGTAATGTAAATGCATTGAGCCCACTTTAATATCATGCATCAAGGCCACAGAAGTGTCCTTGCCACAGAGATACCACCAAGATAGGGCCTCCCTCATACTCTCTCCTTTCGCCACCCCACTCACAGTTTAATCTGACCCTGAGCCCCTCTAGGCAGATATTTTAGAGCTGACAAATAGATTTGATGTTCAGAAAAAGATCTTTTCCTTTCATGATAAGCACAGCTGTGTATAAAAACAGTCCACACATTTTAATGAGACATAGGTTTCGTGTATTCGTAGTATTGTCAATAAATAATAAATGTACCTTTGCATTTCGTCTCAATATTAATAAATTAATTACATTAAATGCGTTGTTGTACAGCATCGAAGTACAGAAGCAGTTCCTTATGACACTGGCCTTTGTTTCTCTATACAGCATTCCATTATAATCACTGTCATTATTATATTTATGTATGTCTTATTCTTCTAGGTACCATATCCTAAAGGTCCTTGGCGACAATGGTCTTCCACAAATCTCTGCTCTTTGAACTTCTAAGAATGTCAATTGCTTGTATGTTCATCCATCTCGAGATACTCCTGACATTAGTCAATCTCTGTCATCCATGTTCTCCATTTCCTTCAAAAATGTCCAGTTATAACCCGATTTTCAATTTCCCATTTCCTCATAATATGCCCGAGAAACTTCAAATGTTTCCTTCTCATGTCATTCAACAACTTCTTTCTACATCCCATTCGTGACAACATTGCTGAATTTGAGGCGTGACTTGTCCAAGATACCTTCAAGATGCGGCTAAAGAACCACATTTGAGTTGCTTGAATCCCCTTTTCTATTCTTGGTGATACTGTCCAACATTCTGATGCATAGGTGAAAACTGGTATAACGTAACTATCGAGAACTCTTAGTTTCATCCCCACATGAATGTTATTATTTCTCAGTATTATTTTCATTTTGAAAAAGCTATATTTGGCCATCTCTATCCTCCGTTTTATTTCACGATGACATTTACCATCTGATGTTATCCAGCTTCCCAGATAGTTGATTTTATTGTCCTGTCTTACATTTTCATTACCTAATTTGATGTTGCATACAGGTATGCTGTTCTTCTTTGAAATGCATTCTGTTTTCCCAGAAGTGATAGTTAAATCCGTCTCCTTATATTTACTAATCCAGAATTTCTTGCAGTTTCCCTTCTGAATCCAATAAGAAAACTACATCATCCGCATGATGTAGGTTATTCATATTGTGTCCACCAATGATCAATCCTGGTAAACATTCTCTCAAGATGTTCTCACTGTACAAGTTAAACAAGTTCAGTGAAAACAGAGCCTTGCCTCACGCCTAATTTTAATTTGGATGAAATCGCTTAGTTCATTTCCGATCCTCATGGCTGCAGTTTGATCCAAGTATATGTTTCTTAGAATTCTCAAATATTTACCATCAGTGTCCAGTTCTTGAATCATATTCATTAGCTCCTCGTGTTTTATACTATCGAATGCTTTGTTATAATCAATGTAACACGTGGAGATATTTGTTTCAATTGCCCTTTCTGAAAGCATTTGCATGAAAAAAATGGCATTTCTTGTGTCTCGATCTTATTTACGTAAGTAAGGAGAACAAATGAACCTGTTGAGACAGGTGCAACATTGCTTCCTTATCAAGAGCAACCTGTGTCAGCTGAGATCTGGGTCAACGAGTTGTGTACGTTGTCTGGTTTTAATGATAGTCACCGACCCTCCCCCCCCCGTAGATTAGGCCTGAGCCCTAGCAAGGTATACGCTCGCACCGCAGAGCTGAACATCTCGCTCTACTCAGTGAATTACATTGAAGAAAAAATGTAATTTAGATAACGCTGTCTAGCTGTTTCAATAAGGCAATATTCTAAGGCGATGTAGACAGCGGGCAGAGTAAATATGCGATCGTACACTGCGGTTAACTAAGAGAGTGTGTGTGCAGAGTTTAAAATTGTGTACAGGCATGAACAACGAAAATACGACTGACATTTGGAGCTCGAAGAACTCAAAAACAACAAAAGCTGGAAGGAAAAGTGCAACGCATACGGGAACAAGCGCTGCTATTGTTGTCTGTGAAACTGTGAAATCCACGGTTATGCCCTCTGCCACCATGCTTCTGCTATCTGCCGATTTCAGGATTACCGTTTAGACTTCAGAAGTCCTACTAAAATGCTAATGTAGCCTTTCAAAATATTTCATCAACGAAAATCGCTATTTTTTTTCAGCAAGGAGCAATTTGTTTTCTCGAAACTTTCAAGAATGTTGTGATATGAATAAAAAACGTCTTTATTAAGAAATCTTCGCCGAGTATTCTCGCAAGTCAGGCAGAGGTTTACTTGTGGCCAGAGCAGATTTCGAAACACAATTGTGTTGCAATTAATGGCGTAAACGATTGAGTGTATTACATACATGTATTGTGCGTATATGCATTACATTCTAACCATAACCCTGTTACTCGGAGAGGTGGACTCACGCAGTCGTCGTGGCTGTGGAAATGTGGAGGTCAAAATGAAATGGATGGCTTTAAAGAGATGTCATGTGCGTGTGTCGCAGAGGGGGTAAAAGTGGTGCTTCAGCGGGATTCGCAAACCCCGAATGCCATGAGAGTGCGTACCGCTTCTCACGGGCGAGTTACCTACGCAAGTGCCTGAGTGCGTTCAGTGGCCTAGGCCCGTTTGACGGGTGATGATGTTTTTTCTCGGAACGATGCGTCTGTGAGATTTCTGCCTCCCTGAAATATAAGAGCGTCACAACGCCTTAACGTTATCATTTCCGCTAAAACACATTTATTGGTTGCAATTTTAAAATGCGTCCCGCATATAAATAAATTAAGTAGAAGCAATTTCGTTGCTGTATATGTATGTAAAAAAATATTTGAACTAAATAGTCAGAAGATCTATTTTGAAATAATTCTTGACAGCATGCCAGTTATGGTTTTCATATTTGTGCGAGGCTCTTGACATTTTGCACGATCTGAATTATGCAATCTCCAGTAAGCAATGGGATCTGGCAAAGAAGTGTGCCCCCATTCCCGTCGGCACGCTTCCTATAGAGGGAGAAAAGGAGGGAGATCAGAGGACCCTTCAGAGAGCAAATTAACGCTAAATTCAATTGAGTGCAGTGACGGGGGCTCAGGAATGGGGCTCTTTTGAAGGACGCTCACAGCTCAGCGGGTGAATAAGCACCATGCAGTGCTCGTGAGGAGGCAGAGAAAGAGAGAGAGCCAGGCACTGGCCAGCCGATAGCTTAATTAGTCTGCTTTGGTTTCTTTGAGCTCTTCTGTTTAATTATGTGCCCTTTATTCATCACACACACCCTCACCCACGGCACATTTAATCAACCTCCACATGCCCTCCACGGAGTCCTCGCCGCCTCCCACTCGGTGTTTTAACCGTCTCTTGATTCTATGGCCCAGGCTAGCTAGACCAGCGGGCCAGGCTGATTGGCAAGTGTAACTAAATCAAAATACAATTTACTGGGCATTGAAGAAGACATGAAAACATTGTGCTTTTTTGTGGCATATTTGATGAATTGTATGCTGTGGTCTTTTTGTTAAGGGCAATACATATCTTGATCTGCATTGTTAATTTGTTTAATACATCAGAAATTAAAGTATAAGGCCACAAACATTCGATTTCTTCGTGTGGAAATTACCATACTTTAAATCTAAAATGAAATTGAGACAAATTACCCTTCGTCGTGTTTAATTCAAAGCAGCGCACTCTGTGTTCTTATGACGGGCAGTAATGACCTATCATTGAAACGGACCCGTGCAAAGCATTTGCCGCATCTGTGATGGTGTGCCTTGTGGTGGTCGTTAGAGGGGAAGGTGGTCTCTGGTTTGCTGGACGCGTCCGTCCATCACTTCGTGGAATTCAAGCTATTCTGCGGGCGATGCCATTTTACCCAACCCTGTGCCCCTCCTCGAAAGGATGGGAAGTTGGCGGCGTGCGTTGCTGCGTTGCCCTTTGCCTGTGGATATGGAACAAAACTCATTAGAGATCATGAATAGCCGGCCGACCTATGTTTAATGCATCTCTAGTAGTTACTTTTTGACCGACAATTAAAATAGAATATGTTTGGCTGACGTGTGGGGTTTGTGTGTGTGTTTGTCTGCAAGGTCGGGCCAATGTGCAGCAAGCTTGTGTAAATGCTAAAAGCACATAATTACCATACTCCATATGTATTGGTGTCTCACTTGTTAAATATAAGCCACCACTGCTAAATAATTGCTACAACAGTGATTTTCAGTTGTAAGCTGTTGAAGGAAAATAGATGTAATTGAACTTAATTCATATCTAGTGAAATGTTAAATAGGCAGGTGGTGGTTCTAAGCTCTATTTGGTATTGTTTTGAATTCACGTCTGTACTATATGCTGTGGTATCTTTAAATAGCTGACAGCCTACGTACGCGATTAATTCTGGATAAAGTTATATTTATTATTTTTCTTACACGTTTGCTCCACCATTGTATTATCGGTTCACAAATCGATCTATAAATTAATGTGTGCATCACGACACGGAAAAGATAGTTTATTATTAACTAATGCAGCTTTTTTCTTTTTTTTCTTCTGGAAACATAATTTCTATGCTTACAAACCTCCACCGGAACAAAAGAAATGTTTGTGAAAACTACCCTCGGCATTTCCGTCAAGCCAATGTCTCTGCTCAGCATCGTTATCCTGAGTATCATTCATTCATTATCAATACCCGCTTAATCCTGTACAGGGTCGCGGGGGGGGGTGGAGCCTATCGCGGCCGACAGAGGGCGCAAACCGGGGAAACACCAAGGTTGTGATACTCGTACATCGCAGGGCTCACTTTTTTGGGCAATTTACTCAGCAGGCCAATTAACCGAGGCAGTATCAGACAGCGTTATTTACAAACTAAAACACGACTTGTGTACGGCTTTGTGCGAGAGCGTTACTTTCAGCAATTCCTTTTATTTTATACCACATTATATGTTTTTGGTGCCCTCGGCATCGGACAATGAGATGACGATGTATTAATGCAGAACGCAGTTGAGCAGAGCATCACAGTGTGTCACACAGTGAACCCCAAAAAAGGGTCACTTCTGTTGTCACTTCAATTCTTGACTCTTATACAACACTTGAAGGACAATTTGGAATTTTGGGGGGAAATTTCGTAATTTTTAAACACTTGCGTACGTGTCTGCACACGACCAAGCAATGTCACCCAGTACTGCCTGACACAATGGTGGTGGCGAAGGCACAGAAATGACAGCATCTTACTGCCATCACTTCTGGCTTTCAGGCAATCTGAAACAAAAACTCTTCGTGTTTAGGCATTATTATTATATTTTTTGTATACATTTCAGAGTTACGAACACAAGCCCAGAACTCATGTATACTACGTGATAGCGCACACCTGCAAACCTTCATCTCATATATAAGTAAAAGGCCCGAGTTTGCTCGAGCAAATCCTGCTTAATAACATGGGTCTGAAAAGGTTAATATGCTGATGGCTCGAAACACATTTTTTTTGTGCCTGTGTCGAGGCGCCTATGATGCTCCATGGCAATACGTAATGAGTTTGCGAATAACGTGACGATTGTTCTTTGCCGATCTGTGAAATCAGTGAGTTCATTTCTCAGAACTGGATTATTTTAAAGCAAGCGACAAGCCACATGTAATGCAATGTGTTTTTGTGCTGTCAATGGCAACTGGCCGGGGCAATCGATGGAGCTGTTTTTGAATGAAAATTGTTACATTGTCAGGAATATGAACAGTGCCCACTTGTTCCATTCTGAACAGGCGGTTTTGTCTGCCCACCACAGAAAAACTGCAGCGAAGTCAGCCTCAATGCGGGTACAGGCGTAGCCATGCTGCTGTTACAGATCATCAAAATGGAAATGTTAAGGGAGAAACTTGTAGCTGTAAATCTCCAAAGGTCCCCCATGTGGTTGAACAATCCATCATGGACCGTGCACCATATCTCAATGTTTATCCTTGAAAATCCTGCACTTATAACTTTATTTTGTGCGTGAGCTTTCATGTAAAATATAACCTTGATATGTTTCGCTTCATTAAGTCTACTTTTTATTTTCTGTATACATTTGTAACATTTTCTGTCCATCTGGCCTCACAATTGGAGGTGTATTGTTGTTGTCGTGTGTTTTTTACTTAACATGCAAATTGGTAGCAGCGTGCAGCTGTTCCCAGGGCACACCTTCAAAGGATATAAATAATTATATTTTCCCATTCGAGGCCATATTGTTGTTCAGTTTTCTTTAATGCCTACATCTTTAATTAAATTACCACAGTTTGCTGCCACATTTAAACAGCAGAAAACCACTTGCGCGATCCCTGGTTAATTGGCGTTTAGCTCCTTGCACAGCACGCTCATGAGGAGGCCCAAACTCAGCCTCGTCACTTGGCTTTGACCCTCGCCAAACACGGAAGGGTTTTTTTAGAGGCAATCACAAAGTAACAAATCGTCATAACTGCGGTGAGAATGCTGCCATTTTCACGTGCCAGAAAAGCCGTCGACGGCAGTGATTAGAATCTGAGAATCCGGCAATGTGCCCTTCCCTCGCCTCTTTTTGCTCCACCCACACACATCGCTTGGCGTGGCTCTTTGATTAAATGGCCATGTGGCAGCGGAGGTCAGGCTGGTCTGACGGTGGGTGGGGGTGAGAGAGAGAAAGCCCGGGAGGAGCTGAGAAGTCTGATGGGTTTGCTCAGGTTTCCATCCATATCGAATGTATCCAACCACATCCCCACCCTATTGTGCTGATGTTGAATGAGAGTGGAATTTAATGCATGGACGGAGATCGACTCTGGCCCAGAGGCAATCGGAGAGTGACACATGAGTCTTGAGTCTCTCTTTATCTTCCCCTTCGGACGGTGTGTTTCTGTACTTATGAGAGGGGCCTTTGGTCCAGGACAGGAGAGGCTGAGAAGCAGACCTGTTTTCTATGGAAGATAAAGGCAAAATGGGAATTTGGGCACATTTAAGTGACTCTGCCATACGATTCACAATGGTCTAGTTTGTGCATGCATGTAGCACACAGTGTAGGGAACATTAGTGTTGCATTGTAGTAGTAGGAGTTTTATTACCATATTGCAATAATATTGGATGACTGTACTCAAGTGAGTATTGTGTATTGAACCTAAACCAGTGGTCAAAATTCAACATTCCCACGTTGAATTTTGACATGGGAATGTTGAATTTATGATGGTAACATATTTCCCTGAGCTGCTGAAAGCACTTAATGATAAATCATTCAACAATGGGCGTTTATGCAAAAAATGAAAGGAAATTCCGATTTACATTGAAGAAGTCGGTCAATATTTTGACCTTGAGGCGTTTATCATAATGAGTTTCTAGCCAGTGGACCTAGGACATCAGCTGTATGTGTTTGTACCTTCCCTCCTTAAATTATGCTTTTTTTTCATTTTAGCTTTGGCCAGGTAATGCAATTACTATTCCATTAAACGATACCTTTGAAAATAAATGTACCCGATTTTCATTTCGCCACGTAGTTTTACAGCATCTCGGCACAAACGGCTCGCTCGTACAAATGCCGCTCGACCACCCAGACGCCATGCCTGGCGCCCGACCCGCTCACTTTGTCCGAGGATTAGCGCTCGTGACCTCAGAAGCACTTCGCTTGCCGCGGCCACATGTTCCCAAACTACATTTCATATTGCTGCGCATGCTACGAGAGACCTTCCTCTCGTGGCACACCTCCTCGTCGAGTCATTTTTGTGAGCAGTGACATGTGGTGCGTTTGTGATGCATTCTTCATCGCAAAAAGCAAAAACCAGTTCCTGTTAAACGATGAGCGCTGACCATAAGCTGTGAAATAATCCTAAAGCTGCGAAAATTGCAAAAAAAAAACGGAACGTTGGAAAAAAATGTCCACGCGCTGGCCGGAACACCCAGCGTCAATTGACTGCATCCGGCATCTGCCCCGTAACACCTGCGCGTTGCATTCAAAACAAAGAGGATTAAAAAAAAATCTGACAATTTCCGCACAAGGCAAAAAGTTCTAAATGTTCACTGTGTCAAATCCTTAAAATAATTTCAAACCAGAAGCTGCATCAGCCTGATAAGCCTTGTAATATGACTCAGATGCCTCTTGGGAAAACAGAATATGCTTAAATCACAGCATTATCTAGGGCGGTGAGTGCAGTGGCCGTAACAGATATAAAGCTGTGCGTACGACAGCCCCCGGCAGACTTGTGTGTATCCAGTGGGAGGTTTCTGCTAATGGCTTTTGGGAGGGACACCGGTGGAGTCCATAGGCATTAATGAAGGCTGTAAAAGCCACGAATGTCCAACCATGCCCTTACTCTCAGGGTTTTCCTCTGGCTTAAAATGATCGCAGATCTAGCTTCCAGGAATGCGTGACCGTGTACTTTATGTACTTATCCACATTACAGCACTGTCAGATGTTCCGTACAATGGTAGGCAAGGCGATTGTCTCTATGGAGATAGATGTTTATTACGTTTGGCGAATGTTAACAGTGAAGTATTTATGCATATTTTAAATCTTGTGAATCTTGTGATGCTGTTATGGCGCCTCGACTTGCCCGGCAACATACGTAGGTGCACCACAGTCGATCGACAAAATACTTGTGGTGGGGTAAACTGTGGGTATCCCCTCCTTTTTAAAGGCATGTAATTGGGCAAAGTACCCTCGAGAAGGGCTTTCTGGATTTTCCTAATATGGAGGCTTCTTCTGCCAGCAGTGGCATTGTAAGTCATTGGAGGGTTCAACCTTAACTTTTCAACCCTTTACAACATTATCGAATGTCTGGAGAGGAATTATAGGGAAGTTAATTAATTGTAGACCACAGAGATGAATGCTCTTTTTAAATGTTTAGCAAAATGTTTAATAGTTCTCCCGAAAATATATGTGCTTCTTGCATTATTTTCATAGTGGCACTCCACTATTATTATTATTTTTAGAAAACCAATAAATCTGTTTTTGTTTATGCAACAATCTGCAAAGTATTTCTAATGTCAGTGGGTGGAACGTGTGTGTGGTTAAACCCTACGCCCATAGCCAAGTCCACGGCTGTGAAAACGGTCCAGCCCAGGGCGTATTGCAGGAGGCATCTTATTTGTAATGAATCTTTAAACCGAGGTCTTGTCTACGACGTAAACACAAACCGTCTCCTTTAATAAGACAGATGGAATAATCTCAGCATCCGAACCTACAACCTGTTAGCAATATGCCTGTGAGTAGGTTACGGGTATATGCCTTATCACAATTGCACTTCGAGAGCGTTATGTCATCGCCATCCACCAAAGTATGTAAATCTGCTCAGCACAGTCGATCGACAGGTTACGTGTGGCGGAGAGATTAAATACATCGGTGCGTGACGCTGTTAATCGGACGTATGATGCTCAACAGATGTAATCACCGTCACAGTGCAATGCTAACATGTCGTATGTCCAATCATCTGGTAGTCTTCCATCACCGCGTCCGGTGGTTATTCTGCGAGGTGTGTGTCCTGTGGAAAGTCGGTTATGTGTTCTCATGCATTGTTAAGCCATTGCCAATGGCAATTCTGAGTCGCTGGAAATCGTTGCCTGGAGCTCTTTAAAACACTTGGTGTGGAATTAATTACCAAAATCATTGTTGTCTTTATCAAGGGGAGACCTGCAGCCATTGTTATTTTATTTACCTTTGGCCATTTCGCGCCAGACAAGGGGTTTGTTGCAGCCAAGGAATAGTCTTCGAAGAATGAACGCTGGGACAAAGACAGCAGCACAACTACAGTGTTCCCTTGGTAACCGTTAGATCATTCGGCTAGGAGGTTGATGTGCAAGGTCAGGTCGAAGTAGTCAAAGTAGACTTAACTGTGATGATAAATGGGCAAGGGTGAAGGGTATTACCCTTCATTTGTTGGCATTGGCTACAAACGATGCCACTCGTGTCTGAGACCGATTCTCACAACTTCATGAATCTCTCCACGAGACGTGTCGTATAAATTTATTCTACAATTCAGTCTCCTCTCAGCTGCAATTCATTAGAGGTTGATTACTTACCCGTTCCACTTCCTGGGCATCACTCTCTGCCTATCTGAATTATTAACTTACATCCTGCCCTGCTACCGCTCCTGTAGGACAGAACATCCTGTGAGCTTAACGCTTGCGGTTGACACTAATCTACTGTAGCAGCAAGCTGCATTGTAATATTGCATCTTGCACTGTATGTGTTTATTTGTATATATGTGTGCGTGTGTGTGTGTGCTATCGACAATCATGGTGCGAAATCATAGTTGAGACTCATAGATGCTCAATGTTAGATTATTGGCTGGATTACATTGTCTTCCCCATTGTTAACGTCCTTAGTTTGGCACGTGGAATGTTGCAATGTCATAATAATACTGTTGTTACTGCTACATTATTAAAATCAGTAGAAAAGCAGGAGCTGGAGTTTGTAATCTCCTGACAGTGACAGATGGTACCAACACGGAGAGTCGTTATTCCAGCAGTGGATGGAGAATGGATGATGACAATGCTGATATAATGATGTAGGTTATCAATGATGTTGAGCTTGCAATGGATAAAGCAGGGGCATACTGCTACAAAGGCAGTTGAGGCCACGTGTGGACACAGTGTGTACGATTCATACCTCGTCAATCAATCCGGCCGGGTTATACTCGAGAAGATCATTCAATTCACGATCAGCAGATGACGAGTTAACGGCCCAGTTAGAGGTCAGCTCAGTGAATCACCAACTCACGTCGCTTTATGCTCTGAGTATCTCTGTTGCGAGTCGGCAGCAGTTTTCCTGATGTTACGCGCTGCTGCCCGCCATCGTAATGTGGACGTTTCATTCTTGGCTCTCGTCTCCCGACAAAGCCGGGCAGCTTCGAGCGCTTGTTTGATCGGGAAGACATGTTGACTCTTGACTTTGACTTTAAGCTTGGATCGATGACCACGGCTAACGATGCTTCTCTTTGCTCGCGCCCGCTCCTCCTGCCCTGCTCGTGCCGCGCCCTGGCAGCCGTACGCGGCGAGCAGCCACCCTCTGGCGCCCCCGAGCCCCAGCGCCACGAGCAGCACCAGCGGCAGCAACAATGGAGGCGGAGGCGGCGGCGGCGGTGGCGGCGGCGGGAGCTTCGGCGACCACCTGAGCAAGACCAACCTGTACATCCGTGGCCTCCTCCCAAACACCACCGACCAGGACCTCATTAAGCTCTGCCAGCCGTGAGTTTCTCCTCTCCCTATCCCTTCTTTGCAAACCCGTTTGTCGTCGCGCACCTCCATGAAAGTTTACGGTAGCAGTGGAACGATCCTTCGAACCTCCCTGTAATCTTGTTGCAGATTCAAGTCGATCCCTCAACACTGGGGAAGGGACTGCCGACTATGCCTCCTGTTTTGCTATGAGAACGGAAACAGGCAGATGAGCTTCCTCTGGCATTCAAAGATATTACTCTGATGATTGCTTCGAAAAGCTGCTCTCTCGGGACAGCCGCGTCGATGCTATATGAAGAGCCATCGACGCGGCTGTCCCGAGAGAGCAGCTTTTCGAAGCAATCATGATGCATCGAGCCGTGAAAACCTACATCATTACAGATATTACTCTGTAAAATGCTCAAGATTAAGTGTAAATACCGACGACTGGCTAAACGAATGATAGTGCCTCAATAGATGTTGCAAATTGTACATTTTGTCCATAGCCCAGAAATGTTGGCCATTATTTCTTAAGGAAATAAATTATCTTTGTTTAAACTTATTTATTTGTTCTCGTCCACCCTGGTAATCACGATCATCTCGCAAGACTGCACTGAGCCTAAACACTAATGCCCGTGTAGATACTTGTTGTTGTTTTTCTATTGCATTTTCGATGGCAATGAAATGTGCTCGAAGTTTTTATACTCGTGTTTTCAACGAATGTTTTGCTTTATTAAAGAGCGGTGCAAATATTTTTAAAGCAACTGAGAGTGATAACATCACCAGCATACTGATCAGGTGCTTTCAGCGTTGCCAACGATGCATGAAAAGACTCATTCCTGGAAATGCCACTGTCAGTTTTGAACAAGGTTAATCAGGTCAACTGGGCAGAACCTGAGGGCAAAGCTCTCGCGCTGATAAAGTTAACCACTTCTGCTTCAAATAAACTGAGCTACAGTTGATCCTCATCAAAGGTAATTTTCCTACGTTGGAGTTACTCACCTCCATGCTGGTGGCTCAGACCTCCAATGCTGGATTTCTTTTTTTTTTAAGAATTCAAAACTTCTGTTATTTTGATCCAAAACCCTTCGGGGCACGGTGTCTGCTAATTTGTGTTCCGTACTCTATTGTTCTCAACGTCACTGACCTGCAGTCCCAGAAACGAGCCCTCGCCTCCTGGATTTCTTCCAAAAACTCGGTGCTTTGCTCACCGATTATTCAGTCCTAGATATTTCACTACAAGGCACTGTATAACTGATTAAAGCTGACGGCATAAACGTTAAACCATTTATGTGCTATGTTTTGCCACAGGCGAACCTTTGTAGTGTCAGTTTTGCAAACTGCATTGTTTAATTGCCGCAGTTTTAAGAAGTAGGGATTTTTGTTTTGTATGCAATTGCCATTCCCTTATCAAAGTCACATTTTTTTGCCACCACAGGTGGTCTTTATACGTGGTTCTACATTGTTCATAGTTTAATTAACAAAAATACGTAGCCAAATATTTAAAACATATTCAAGGAAAATTTCCCTCCGTAGCTGCTATTTCGGAGTTGCCTTGTCTCCCACATCGGAGGCAACATCAGTCGTTTCTGTCGCGAAGGGAAGAGACTGAACACTTGACATGGATATCCTGAAACAACAGCTATGGTGAGCAGTTCTCATACATCGTGCCATGAAAACCTTCAATACATAATCAAAGAAGTTTCGACGCGTTCTGTTTATGCAGTGACTCCCCTGTACTTTGTTTCAAAATTAATTAATAGTGTGCAAATTTAAATGGCAACCCCGAATGAGCACGAGCTGTGCCTTTTAATATTGCATGGCTACCCATACAGAGAAACAATTTACTTTTTATTTTTTGTTATCGACGCACAACAGATTACTGTTTGTAAATCTGCTCTGCATCGTTACACACGGGAGCAGGATATTGCCCATCCGATTGGGAGGCGTTTCCTCTTTACTGGACGGGTGGCGTGGCCATTAATTCAGTTCGTGGTCATGGCTTGACTCGACCCAAGAGCCCACCGCTGCACTTGACTCACAGTCGACAGGGGCACGAGTTCGTATCTCAGTTGGTAGTTGGCGCAGCCGAATCGGGGGAGAAAAAAAACCCCACATCTGTCGCGAGGCCAATGGTGGTTATCTCACGATTAAAAACTGGATTTCACCATGGGAATGTGGAATTTCCACTACCGGCTCAGGATCCACGACAGAGATGGGTGCCGTCACGAGCAGGGGCGCCTTGACTTTGACTTCCGTACCGTTAGGGATGAGGTCATGGCGAGGAGCCAGGGGGTCTGGACAGTTTCACACGACTGTCCCGGGTGCCCCTGTGAGGCAGCTGCTCTGGGCTGTGGCCTGTGAAGTGCCATGGGAATGGGCTGGCTCCTGGCTGAGCACACGTGCGGCTCGCTAACCGCCTAGCTCCCATCTGTGGCGTCCTTCATTTGTTTTCTTTTCGTATCTTTTCTTCGAGCGGAGCAGTCAGCCCGTTAATGGAATGATTCATATAGCAATTTTTCCCATGTTTGTGTACGTTATCTCCCAATGTTCAAACAAAAGAAATCATCAAAGATAAAAAGTCAGTTTCAGACCGTAAGTGGATTTTTCTATCATATTATTATTTTTTGGACAATAGCAGTTTTGGATATTTTCGTTTCATATGTATTATATCAAAAGATCCCAGAGGCTGCACGAGGCTTTTACTTGACTGACAGGAAACAGTACAGAACACATCTTCGCCACAGAAGTGTCATGCGCATATCAATTCGGCGTGGTCTTCTTTGGCTCAAGCGCACAGCTGCTAAGGAGGGAAAGTTATTTATTTAGAGCGCGTTTCATTGGAGAAATTAAACACGTTTTCTTCACATGCCCTTGGAAACAACCTGGTCTGCCACGAACCTATACAAACATTGTGCTGAACCGAAATTCCCTGAGGCAATTTGGGATGGATTCGATTGATAGCATAGGTCAAGCATGCCTCTTTAACAGCATCACCACACATTCTGGCTGCGATGTTCTGCAGTTTGTTTTGCTTGTGGCAGGTATTTCCAGTTAATCCGAAGCATTCTTAAGAATCACGTCTGCAAATGCCAGAGGAAGTTGACCCTTTTTTTCTTGCCTTTGACAGAATGGGGGACGTAGTGTACAGTAATGTTCGCAGTACTTAAAGTTCTATTGCAAGTCAGATTTTCAAGGCATTGCCAAATGTGCTTTGTAATCCCATATGTGCATATGTGGCCTGAGCAACGGGCGAAGCCTTAAATTATTTCTAAGTACCAAAGAGCGTCTGCTGCGCACATTCTGCGGGGCATCTAATGCCCGTCAAAGCCTGAATGTGCGTGCGTAATGAAATAGGAATGTAGGAAAATATAAATAAACCGACAGAGCGTTTGTGCGTTGTGCATCGCGCAGCCCCATCGAGGGTGGAGGTTGTGGGTTCGGCGGCACTCACACGACCTTTGCTCGATGTATCTGCGTCCCGGCGTCGATGTACATCATGTGGCAGAGCCTCGCCCAGGTCTTTTGTCGCAGCCGTGTCCTGGCGAGGGTCCGCGTGTGCGCTGGATGCATGGATTGACTGCGGTGATGGATGTGTTGGATGCATGGCGACACGGGGGGGGGGGGGGNGGTGACGATCGGCATCGAGCACGGGGGGGGGGTAGGAGGCCACCGCCGCCGCCATCGTCATTCAGTCCACGCTGCAGTGAGCCTGTAGCTCGGTGTGGAACGTGGCACGCCTGCCTGTTGAAGAGTGGCTGATGAAAAGGCTGCTGTCAAAACCGAGCTATGCACTCTTTCTTGAAGGGAACAGAGCAACTTCCAGCGGTCCCTGGGCGATTTTCTCTCGAGTGAGAGAGCGCACCGTGCATGGCTGCTCATGAGGCAAAATGTGTACATTCGTAGGTGGGTGTCTGAGTCTGCCAATCCTATGGCTGTAAATTATTGGCCCCACACGTGTATTGCTGCAAGGGGTTTTTCTGCAAGGGGTTGTGCTGCGTGGTGGCATGCCATATTCCTTGGTCAAAGCCGAAGTATTTTTTTCCTTGCTCAAACACACACTAGGGTGGTACTCATGTCAACAGCCCAAAGCAAATGGTGTCTATTCTGCATTCCCTTTAGCAGAAGCCCTTCTGTCTTCAAGAGTAAACACTTGGTATAAAGGTCAATCAAGGGACAGCCTGGCGGTTGCTTGCGCACACCACCGTTGATTTCCTCTTCCACGCTTGCACTGCGGCTTGGAAGCGATGGAGACACCCACACTTTACCCCACCACACACAATCTGTTGGTGAGTAACTGCGGTGTGTCCATTTCTGAGAGGAATTTCAAAAACTTACACCATCGTTTCTACCGCTGTGCAGGGATTCAAACTCGAACCAGCGACCCTTGTGGATCGCGAGTCCAGTGTGAACCACATTACACTGCTGCTGTACAGTTTCATCGTCACTCATGATTTCCCACAAATTGTTACTCTTCTTGTTCACCATAGAAGGTTGATAGTTCAATTTGACCCCAACCAACATTTGATCCCTACCAACATTTGATCCAACAACCTTGCAATGGTAAGAGTAATTTACGTACGTGTACAGAACACGCGCTTGTTTATTTGTAGTATTTTGTAAGACAAGGCTGCCGAGGTGAGATGGCCCTGTCAATCACTTTCAGGAACACCCCCAGGAATATCGTACTGATGGCAAGAGAGAGTAAATCGAGCGAGAGCATCACACACAGA